>CM028368.1:17238294-17838294 GCA_016624345.1 Platycodon grandiflorus
TTTCACTAATTGCCTGGGCGTTGTTGTTCGATTTCTAATTTAGGGTTCTTAATCTTAAATTTATATTTGAATTGGGGATTGGGACTTCAATTGATTCAATGGTTTTAGGGCTTTTACCCTACAAATTAATCTCTTAATGACTTTCTCGATCACTGAAATTTAATCTGAAAGAAGCAGTGATCACTGAAATTTAAAGTCTCATCTTGCTAACTCATTTTTCGTTTTGCTTTATTCACATCACAACGTGCAACCAGATTTACAAGCACATTTTTCTACAACTGAGTCTTCCAGTAATCCATCCCCAGGTGATCACTAAACTTAAGTTTTGGTTAATCATATCTGTATTTCTTCATTCCATCTGACACATGTATGTGAATGTAAGTATTTTCTTCTTCTTTTGCTTACGTCCATAATTGTTTGTGTTTGCATGTGTTCATAGCTTAAAATAAACCATAGAGAATTCCATCATTGTTTGCAGTTGTTTGGATTCTTTGGAGGGGTCCATTTGGCTGTTCTCTCAGCGTTTGTCTGTCAAAGCAATCCACTTGCGAGCTTGAGTGCTCTTATCTCGATCTTCTTTAAGACGTTTGCGTTTTGGCCTTGGCCTAACCCAGTAATACTGCAAGATGGAATGATGCCTCTGGTTGTTCATTCTGAGATACGATCCTTGATGCCTATCCAGCTGCCATGCAGCCCAAATGAGTATTGCCATTCCAACATCACCAATAGTACATTCAACAAAATCAGAGAGGAGTTTCGCAGAGGACATCACCATACACTTTTTGGCTTGAGTAAGTAACAGGATAAGTTTCCTCTCTTACTGTACACTGCATTACATGGGGTTGAAAGCGGGGCCAAGATTATCTTTTTCTTGATAAATAAGAGTGCTACCCACCTAATTAAGAATATGATCCAAGTAATGACATGCTTTTCCTTTGGGGTTTTGAGGAAGGGAAAAGTTGGATGGTACTCAATAGCCACTGTCTTCTGATTTTTCTTTGATCTTTTTGGGTTGTCTGAATACCCCAGATTGCATGATAGATACCAGCAGAACCAACTGTCTTTCCTAGCATTTATAACATTTGCAAGTATTGATCAATATGTATGTTCCATTTTAACATAATGTTGATTTTCTTCAACTGGAAGATTCTTTGGCAAGTAAATTCTGTGTTAGATTAGATTTAGAACTATCTACATTAGAGACTATGTTGCTGATATAGTAATAATATCATTCACAAACAAGTGAACTTTATGTCTCAATATTCTTTTTCAATCATATACTTAATAAATAGTAAGACTTCTTACATGCAAATAGGTCATTTAAATGGATATGTGATGGACTTCTGCATTTGCTGAATGGTTCAGTGATTTGGCTTCTTCTTCCTGGTTAAGAGAAACTATGATGCTGTTGGATTTTGCTTCATCATAACTCACTTGATTACACGTTTGTGGAGTTGCCAAATCGTTACGACATTAATAAGGGGAATGTTTGAGGAGATCTTTGCACCATAGCACGCCTTTTGCCTTTAATAGCTACGTTGTTTATGATTTTATACTCTTGGATGTTTTAGGCGGGGTTGCATCGCCTCCCCCGGAACTTGCTAAATTCTTATATTTTTTGGTTATGTCAAATTTTGAAATTGGCTGGATTTTCCATACTTGCTGAATTTTGGTCTCAGTTCATTGTTCTTTTATTTTTGTTAACCATAATTATGGTACAATAGTTGGACAAATTATAGAATTTTAGTCTTGTGCTGATGGAGATCATACACAAATCAAATGCTGACAAGGCTAGAGAGAGTGGAACAAGGCAAGCATGGAAAGGAAACATAGCTCGGAGAGAGGAATGTTTAGAGGTGAGAAAGCACCACCTGCCCTTGCTCCCGTTGCATGTTAGAAATGAACTTGATAATCAAGAAACATAGAGGTTAATAATAGCTTGTGTTCAACATGATTCATAAGAAGGTGAGGGGCACCAGCTAGGCAAGCAAACACTGCTATCAAGTTCAGTTTACGACAAATAGCTTGCTTTAATATCTCGGTAACAGTTGAAACAATTGCTTCACCAGTTCTTTCGTAGTTATCAATATCCATAAAAATCTAAACTCATAAACTAACAAAAGCTTCATTTTATGATTTAAATTATGGGTTGTTATGGTAGGAAAAAAAAAATTAATACTCAAATTTTAACATGGTTTATTTTGAATTGGGAAGAGATAGTGGCCCATTAAAATCAATACCACTATGCTTACACAAGCAAGACTATGAATGATTGTCTAATAACTCACAGACTAATGAAAAATAAATCAATCACCATTTATGGGCACGAAACTTTATGATAAACATTTTCACATTTATCAATCACCATTTATGGGTATGAAACTTTATGATAAACATTTTCACATTTCAACATTGGCATAGTATCAATCGAAGGGGAACAATTTAATCCAGAATACTGTAAGAGACCAGCAAAAGAGAAAAAAATCTTACCTGATTATGTGAAACTTAAGGATAAACTGTTCGGACATGCTCGATTAAGTGTGATTGAAGGATCATATTTATCAAGCAATATCAATCACTGTATACTCACTAAGATTCACACATACAAGGAATGGTAAATTACGGATTATAAAACTTACCAGTAGAAACATTTGTCTTATATTTCTGTAATAAGAAATAAATTAATAAAAAATTGAGATTGAACTGATATTGAACAAAGAGATATATATTCACATTTTGTTTCCTTCATAAAAATTCGAATAAGGGATATAAGAAAAATATATTGGTTTAGGGAAACAAGGAGATCGGTAAATAATAAAAACTTTTAGGTAACTTTATTAAGCAAGAATAAGTAAAACATTCGGCAAATGATTTGAAAAAAATACAGATCTTGAACAAATCAAAAAGATCTTGAATATAGAAATACGGATTTATTATTATTTTTTGTTTCCTTTCTAAAACTTTTTTTTTTTGATATCTTAAGAGGGCGTGGGAAGGGATTCATACTTTGTGAAGCCACAGCTCTACCACTGGGCCACTCCTTAAAGACTTCCTTTCTAAAAACTCAAATTAGGAGTATAATTAAAAAAAAAAAAAAAAGTTAAGGGGAAAAAAGGATATCAGTAAATGATCCAAAACTTATAAGTAATTGCATATATCTAAATTGTTATGAGATCTGAAGCAAGTATAAGTAAAACATTATGGAAATAAATTGGAAAAAATTCAGATTTTATAGATCGGTTATTTTTTACAAAAAAATGTTCATGAAAACTAACCATTGATATGCATCTTTTTTGCAAATCACTAAAAATCTTAAAATGAAGGGTTTCGTTTTGTGCCCTAAAAAATGTTATGCATGTCAAATAAATAACATTTGAAAATTTTGGAAGCACCCTAAAATGAAGGGTTTCGTTTTGTACAAAGGAATAAATAGGGCAATATATATATATATATATATATATATATATATATATACAGATATCGAACTCATAATCTATGTACTATAATGATTTTCTTAAAATTTTATCTATAAAAATATCAATATAATCTAAATTCTATCAATATAGTTCGTGCATCGCACGGGTGCATTTCTAGTTTATACTAAACCAAACACGGCAAAAGAACTCCTTCGACACCGCATTCCCTCCCTCACTTAATTTTCGACATTGTTTCTTTCAAAAATAGCATAAATGTTCGTGAAACTAAAAGTATCCAATACAGCCAGCCAGCCATACACCATTGGCAAATTAAGGAGGGGATTAAATACTAATAGTACCTGCCTGCTAATTCATGACAACCTTAATTTTTCACTTCAGCCTCAGCTCGTAAGTAGTACTATATACTATATAAGAACCTCTTTTGAGAGTTGCTATCTACATTCAACATTTTACTGAGTACACCCCATATAAATATTATAAAAATATCATTATAAATTTTGACTTAAATATTTTTATTTATTTTTTATTTTTTTAGGTTTAAAAAAAAATTTTAATTACTGTTCGGTAAGGGTGTCGAACAATTATAGTAATGTTCGGTTCGTGTGTACCGAATACCTATAGTAGTGTTCGGTCATATAATGCCGAAAAACTTTTTTAAAAAAAGAACTCATCATTAAAAGCAATGTATATCACGATTTATTACACTACATTGATGAAAAACAGAGAAAGTGCAAGAAGTAATTTATAAATTGATGAAAAATAGGAAAAGTACAAGAAGTAACTGATTGGAAAAAGGGAGGAGGCGGGGAAGGAGGAGGAGAAGGGGAGCTGGGTGGGGGCACCGGCGCGCGGGGGTGTAATAGGATAGGTTAATTTTGTTTGGCGTGGGGATACTTAGTAAGATAGGTTAATTTTTGGTAAGGGTAGAATAGAAAATTAGGGGGTGTATTTAACTTTTTAAATGGTAGAAAATATTGGAAGGGGGGCTATACTAAGTAATGAGGTGTACTCAGTAAAAACTTGGATGTAAATAACAACTCTTTTTTTTTATTTATAGATTTTGTTTTTAATCTTTCTTATTTAAACAAGCTAATATATATATATATATATATATATATATATATATATGGTCTAACCCGAAAAAGTGAATGACAAAAATAGCCTTGTTAAAATAACTATACGTGAAGATAATAGTTGAAGGTATTTTTGCCAATTTTTATGCCCTTAAACATTCACCGTTAAGGTAAGGGTACTTTTGTTATTTTTAAAAAAATAGACGGAGATTCTAACATTAACGGGAGGAGGGGTAATCTAACAAGAAAAATACGAGATGTAAGACCATATGTATAGATTTTAAATCGGCAGGACCAAACAAAAATTTGGTCAAAGTCAAGGGACCAAAACATAATTTAAATCTAAATAAATTGAACAATCATAGTCCTCTTCCTAAGTTTCAATTCAAACTAATTTCTTTCAAATGACAATTTGATAAGATTTACTTGTCTAGTTGTCTTTCATGGTTTAAAAAAACAAGTTATTTAATCTAGTTTACAAATTAACAAGTTATTTAAACAAGTTTTTTCATGTGTTACTGAGATATTCATTCAATGCACTATATTAGCACATTGTTCATCTCACACATCCTCAAGAAATTTTTTTTTTCTTCTTCGTATAAACACAAACTAGCTAGTTTATCTCTCAGATTGGTCAGATATCAAACCCTCATTGGCTAGTAAATGTGCCCATAGAGAAATCCACCGATCGAACTTTAGAAAGAGATCATTTCTTCTAAAGTAAGCTTCCAAATTTTTCCATTGTCCTGGAGGATACGAGCGAGTTTTAATTGTAAAAGTAAAAACGTTGTAAGGAATTAAGCATACTTCTATATTCAGCTTCAAAAACGTTGTAAAGTGCAAAAACGTAAATTTAGCTTCAAGAACGTAAATTTCTTCTAAATTAAGCATACTTCTATATTTTAATTTATATTAAAATTGTAAAATCAAAAACGTCATGGCTTCCTTCAAGTTTCAGATGCATTATTATGAAGATTGTTGCAACATAATGAAGTATGCTTCAAAACTGTAAAGAAATATTTTTTATTTTTCCTATCCTTGATATTTAGAATAACCAAATTTTCCTAGCTAAAATTAAGGATTAATTAGAAAGTCATAATTACGTGACTTAGGTCGGAACACAAGAACTGTTTTTTCGAAGAAATTAATATTTGTCGAGCATAATTCACTTATCTTTTTTTTATTCTCACTTGTTTATTTATTTATTAACCTTAAACATGTTCATACCATTTACATTTTTTGTTTATAAGAAACGATGAAAAATTACAGGAAATAAATATAAAAATACAAATCTTTGATAGATGTTATAATGGCATAGGAAAGGAAAAAGGAAGTTGTTGATTTATGCAGCTTTGTTCCCAAATTAAAGTTTGAGTTTTGTCCCAAATGGTCGTTAGTTTTACTAAGTAAGAAACAAACTGTTTTTAGTAACTTTATTTTTATTTTATTTTATTTTATTTTTTGGCTATGGGAATGTTTCTAAATGGAAGCCATACACACACACACACACAAAGAACAACCTTCGAATTTCTTTCTGGAGGCTGATGGGAATGATGTTGAGTAGTTATTCACCTTCTAATGGTTAAAGCTTTATGTACCTCTTAACGCTTTCTTCTGATCGGAGAGATACTACACCTCTACTATAAAGCTCTGTATCCGCTCCCAACTGATATCACGATTCTGCGCTCTACTCAACTTTCCTGAAACCGTGATAACTCAAGAAGTACATCATGGGAGAGTTCATTGATGATCCTTGCAGGTGGTTTGGCACCTCATTGATTCGTGTAATTAGTAGTAGAACAGGTGAACAGCCATGAAAACTCTTGCATAAACATAGTGGCTCTGCAGTGGAAGGTTCGATAAGAGGTGGTGGTGTGATCCGAGGACATTCTAGAGGTCATGTCAGGCTGCCTTTCTCTTATTTCTTTGGTCATTGAGGTCTTTCTTTTGGGCTTTTCATTGGAAGGCGAAGCAAAAGATCACTCGACGTAAAAGAAATAATGATGGTTTCAAATATTATGACTTAATAAACACGACAATAAAGTAAAACCCAAAGAAGCATTAGGAACATACACGTTTGGTAATAAGACATCACTACACAGATTTGCATTTGAGTGTTTAATTAACATGAAATTGAGAAAGTAAAGTTGAGACATGTCAAAATGGGTAAGTCCGGTAAAAGGAAGTGATGAGGTTTGTACCTCCAAAATCAAACACATGAAGTCATGAACAATTGATTCAACTATAGGTTACGTGAAACTTTACAAGTGCCTCATCGCCCTAACAAAGCGACCCGGTCCTTCTGTATGGCTTGTGACAGGTTGATCTCAAAGAGCTCACAGCGAATTGGCATCTCCATTTCGTAGAAAGGATTCTTCAAAACATAATCAGCGTACAACTCATAAATTTGTTTCAGCAGACCCTCCATATGCAGTGTTCCAGGCTCCGAGACAACAAAAAACTTCGTTCCTGCAACCAAACAATTGTTCCAATTTATAAATTTATGCTACATTGAAAAAAATAAAAATGATCAAGAAACTTAAATAATCAGTAGTGATCTACTTTGCAAAGATAGTATACTCAGAAAGAGCATAGATGGTACACATGGATAAACAAAGGCCACACCAATCATCACAAGAAGCTCGAATCAGCAATGATCACATTACAAATAAATATATAAATGCATGTGGAACAAGAGTCAAAGATTAATTGGACTGAGGTGATATCAATATGAACACAGTGCCTCTATTCTTGGTCTCAAATACTCTCCCACAAGTTACAATTTGCAGAAAGGGTTGACAAGGATGAACCCATCTACTTGCTTCAGAAAAACTCCAAGAAAGCGTACATACACTAGACGAAGCAGAATACTGTACGGTAAAACCTAATTAAAAACATGCCCAACATATCCAGAATCCATCAATATTACTTGATCGGAACTCAGCACAACTAATGTAGCAGATACCATAAAGAACACATAACATGGCCAGTAATGTTGCAATAAACGTCCTCTCACCACCAAGGAGATTGTCATAGTGATGATATGAACCTAAGATCCAGTGGTTAGAGCTACAGATCTTCCTATACATCCAGGGATGTCAGAACCTTTTAAATCATGGAGAAAAAGGTGAGTGGTTTTTTGGAGGCAGATGAAGACAAAGTTGACCCATTTCAACTAAACTGCCTGGGCCCAGTAGTGAGGGATAGTATTGTCCTAGTCCAGAGCCAACCCAAGAGAAATATTCAGAAAAGGGGAGGTCCTTAAGTGGGCTAGACCTATTGTTAGCCAAGTTGCTACTCCTAAATCTACAAGTCATTCAAGAAAGCCAGGTTACATGTCAGCATTGTTTAGAGCAGAACGCTATCTTAGGAGTAGATTGGCTGTCATGCTATTATGCTCAATAGACCAGTTACCTAATCAGCCATCCCTCCAATTCATTGACGTCTATACCAACTCATAGTTTCTACTTTGCGAGCCAGAAAGCTTCTCAATAATGGGTGTGAACAGTCCATGGCATGGGTAGTTGAAAAGACAAAGGAAGAACCTAGACTGAACTCTGAAGATATAATGGATCATGAATTTGTCAGTGTGTGCTCCCTAAGACTTCAATTTGGATTCATTACCCTCTGAGAGAGAGAGAGAGAGAGAGATTGAATTTTGCAATAAACGTTTTGCGACGAACTCCTATCTCTAAGGACGGGCCCCGAGTATATAAAATTTGCTTGATCAGGTGTACTAGACCTAGTTTGTCACCATTAGGAGCACCTGTTTCTTACAAAGAAGGATGGGTTAGTGGTCAAGTACTTAGACTGCTGACAATTAAGGTGACAATGAAAATTAAATACCATGTTCTCTATTGAACCAGTTAGTAATTAAAAGATGCCAGTGCGTTTCTCAACAAGAATCAGATGGGCATGAACAACAGCTAAAGAGAATCAAATTATATGCCAGATTTAGTGAATTTGAGTTTTGTATTAAGCAAATAGCATTATAGGGGCAGTTGATATCAAATGAAAGAATTTCAGTCAATTCAGGAGCAGTATAAGCAATTCTAGATTGGAAGGGGCCTAACATTGTGATTGAAATTCGGAGTTTCTTAGGTTCCGCCAATATTATAGTCACTCTCTAGAAAACTTCTTAAGGATTTTAGGCCCTCTGACTTAATTAACTTAAAAGAAAGTACCTTCCATCTGAACATCTGAACTCATGAGGGTAAAGTAAGTTTTCAAGAATTGTAAGTAAGCTAACAGCAGCTTCTATTCTTAACTTGCCTAATCTGTGCTCCTATGTGTCAAGGACACTAAAGTTAAATGAAAAAAAAATCACGCAAAGCATGATCTCAAGTTAGCGACCTTAGTTTTGACAAAAGAAAATACAAAACTACCCAAAGCATGAACTCAAGTTAGCGCCTTAGTTTTTGCATAAAAAATGACCATATTAAATTTGTGGAGCAAAGCTCGAGGTTTCGACGACCATGAGCTTGAAAGACCATAAGAAGCAATGCAAATGGATGGAATTACTCAAAGACTGTGTACAGGAAAGCAAATGTTGCAGAAAATGCAGCAGTGGCACGCATGGTTCGAGAATGGAGACTATCAAAGGAATTCAACAGTTGGAGACTAATCGAAGCAAGAAGTGGAGTTTTGATTTTGAATATCCAAGTACAGCCAATCTAGCTACAGAGCCCAAGAAGCGGATCCACAAGGACTCAGACTTTGAAATCCTTGCGGATGGCCATCAAAGTTCAGTAATCCAATCTCTAAGCCAAATGACCCAAGTTTAACTCTAGTATATGAAGAAGCTCATCTATGATCTATCAAAATCTTGATCCACCATGGAACCACCAAGATGTACCAACATTTGAACAACGTTCACTTGTTGAATAACATGAAAGTGATTACCAAAGTTTGTAACCAACTGTCGAACATGTAAGCAAGTTATTCACCAAAGCCTTGTCAGACTTCTTCAACTACTACAGTACCTGAGTTGAGGCGGGAACACATGACCATGAACTTCAATTTAGGATTGCCTCGTACACAGAAGGAACATAATGGGTAGTCCGATATTGGAAAATCAGCTCAATTTATTCCCATCAACATGATCTTTACGTCAGAGACGTTAGCACAACTATATATCGAGGAAAGAGTGACAATGTGACATTGTTAGACTAGTGAGACTGCACGTAGTGGTAGCTATAGTTTCTGATTAAGAAGCTTGTTTAGCGTCCTGCTTCATACCAAATTGCTATAGGAACTAGATTACTTCATCCCCAAAAGATGGTTGGAGAGGCCTATCTAAACATTAGAAGATAAGCTTCAAGAATGTTCCATACATTGAAAAGGAAGTTGTGCCAAACACACTCCATTAGTCAAGTTCCCTGAAAAGTTAAACCACTAACTATCTTTCAAGTATTAAGATGGTGTCCTATGAAGTATTGTATGGAAAAAAATGAACATCTGAGTTGTGTTAGAGCACAGATGGTGAAGGAAAGATGTTAAGAACAGAGCTCGCGCAGGAGACTACCAGCAAAAATTAAACTAATTAGGCAGAGGCTACTCGAAGCAAGAAGCAGCTAAAAAATAAGAAAGAAATAAAGATATGCAAAAGACAACAGTATCACCATCACAAGAAGTCATTAGATTTTGAAAGAAGAGAAAGATTACACGTCTTATTAACTTATAATTGGTCATATGAGACATTAACATGAATTGTACCTATTGCCTACCAAGTGATCTTACCACCAACTTCGGAAGGAATTCAGGACGTTCAATGATCAGAAAGTATCTTCTATACCCCTCCCATGTCTGGTCCCGATTCTCAACAATTTAAAGTATGAAGAACATCTAATAAAAGATTCTAGATCATATAGAGTTTACTAATAACCCAACACACTGATTAAAAGCTGCTGACTTCCCTTGAAAATAATAGTAAACTATTCACACTTAATTAGCTAGTAAAAGTCATTAGCCAACATAAACCCAAATGCCTTCCAGATGAAAAGGAATCACCAATATGGTGATAACTAAAAATTCTTGCATATAATTATTAGCATCCTATAATTATCATTAGCCTCTTAGTGGGTTCCTCACAATTGGCTTACCTTCAAGTTATGATGCAAATTGAGTTGGATATACAAGGGAGTTGTAGTTAACGATAGATGTTGTTGGGGAGACAAAGGATTGAAACAGTGGTTGGAAATTTAGTAGGGTAATAGAGGAGAAATTTAGGTGATGTTCAATCATTCCTTTCGTCCTTCATCTCTTACGGCTTCTCTTGATCAATAAAAAACAGGGCTTGTAGAGTATTGAGGCAGAATCCTTCTTCCTCTTTTCCTTTAGGTGTGTCTATTATACTGTTTATAAGGTAACATTATGATTACCCGAGTTCATAGTTATTAAAGGTGACCGCCTGGCTCGCCTGAGGCGAGAGGCGAGGCAAGGGTATGTCGCCCGGAGGTACCCAGGCGAGGCGATGTCACAGAGGTGACCCCATGCGTATGCCTTTTTCGCCTATTCGAGAGGCGAGAAGCGATGAAAGGCGACCTAAGGTGAGCCAAGGCCAAAATCTGACCAAATTTGAATTTTTCTTTTTTAGTTCTAGACAAATCAACCTAATATTTGCCCAATCCAAGGCCACAGATGTCTTCGCCTTGAGGAGACGATCACATTTATAAAATTTTCACCGTCGGATCTTGCCGAAAAATCTTTCCGGCACAGGAATGTTCGCCGGAGCTGTACAGAAGGGTCATTGTCACCTATACAGGTTAGATCCAAAGTGTTTAGCTGGCTTGAAGAGGATTTAGAAGGTTATTGTTTATATTTTTTAGAATCCACCTTTTACCTTTTAATTTTTAAGAAAAAAATGTAGTTTTTAGTATAAATACAAAACTTAAAAGTTGAAAATAGTGTTATTACTATTATTTGTGGACTGAGTTACATGAATCACTTTTATTTATAACTAGTTTATGAAAAAATTACAACATATAACACTTTAAATTTATTTTTCTTAATTATTGACTAGTTCGCCATTTGCTTGCCCGCCTCTCACCTCGCCTGAAAAAGGCACCTCTCTCCCGCCTCTAGCTTTTCGCCTTTAATAACAATGCCCGGGTTAGACGAAAATGATTCAATAACTTACAACTATTTGTACGATGTTACACATGATAGAGCATCTCCTTCTTATATGGTGCACAACCATGATATAGTTGACATTTTAGGTTGTGCTCATGGGAAAGAAAAAAAGGACTCCAATTACTTAAGTAAAAGCACCCTGAACTTCTTGTTCTAGAAAAGATTATAGAGGTAGAAGCAAAAGGGGGCCGATTGACTCTTACTTGCACTTGCCGAATCTCCCTACTCACTATTTTCTTACTTCTTCCTCTTCTCTATTCAGTGAAAAAGAGGCTAGATGAATTATGCATTGTTTATTGGAAAGAGCACTCATAAAGATTTCAAAATATCACTGGTGGCTAGAAATCCATGTGCAGACCAATTTCTCATGGCATGCACTTGGGATCTAAGACATGCCTTTTCAATTGTACCTGGGTAAATAGCTTTAGAGATTCCTTCCTCTCAAATCATCATCAAAGGATAATCTCTGATTCACAGCCTTTTTAGAAGGCAATTCGGGATGGTTTTCACACCAGTTGAGAGAAACAAAGATGAACTTCCCTATGAAACTCGTCCTCGATGTGCCAATCAAGCCTCTTTTCTGTCCGAATGAAGCTACACTCTGCCCATAGATGAAGTACCTCTGATTCAGTTGAATCAAGGGGAATTCGGAATCATGAAAAGGATCAAGACATGATCCGTTTGCTCAATCTTCTCAGTTTTCAAAGCAAGATCTTAGATCTTAAGTCGAAAAAGAACCTTTATTCTTCATTTAAGTGCCAATACCAAGTAAGGTAATAGGGAAATATGGCACCAATCAACATTGGTGGATCACAAATGATGCTCAGTTCCAAATAAAAATTTATTGCAATGGGTGGATGACCTCTCCACTAGTGTTTCCCAGAGCTCTATCCAGTCTCTTAATAGGGACTGCTCGGCAGCTGATTTTGCTCATAAGTCCGTAACTTAGGATTGGAAGCAATAGATTAGATTTTTGGGACATTAGCAAAAGTATCTCTCTTTAGTGAAGGTTCTGATTCCTTACATTGGACAGCTTAAAGGAAACGTCAGTTTTTAATCAAGTCCTTTTATTCGTCTTAGGCTAGAAGGGCTTCCTCTTTCTTCCCTTGGATTCATGTTTGGAGGACTATGGCTCCAACTAATATTTTTTTCATCTGGTATGCAACCTTGGAAACGATTCTCAAAGGGAATAATTTGATCTAAAAGTTTTGGTTAGTATTCTTGTATGTGCTTGAAAAATGAGGAAACACTGAAGTGTCTTGTCTTGCATCATCATATGGCCAGGGGGTCAGTTAAGTATTCTATTTGCTTTGTTTGTCGATACGTGGATTAGCAATCTAGCACAATTGGAAGAGAAAACATGTATGGACTACTAAATAGTTCAGAAAATATATCAAGTGCTAAAGAGTGAATCACACAAGAAGTAATAGATTTCCAGCCAAAGAACAAATAAATAGGCCACATTTGATTCTAGTAAAATTAGCAATCTTGATGAAAAACAAAGCAATATGAAGAAAAACTGGCATAAACAGAGTTGGGCAAGTGACAATCAGTTTCTGCTTAGTAAGAAGAAGGAAGTACAATAAAGTTCAACAAGGATAAACAAATTAACGACTAAATGCTGTGAGCATTTTCCATCCTCCTATCCTGGCATTATATGCCAAAATAATGAAGAATGTATACTTTGATGTAGGCTTTCGATATTTTATAGGAGTGTCCAATAATTCCTTCTTTTGGTACTTTACCACCATTTTAACTTTGACGTTCCCAGTGGTTTAGTTTTTGTCCTTAATCTATCCTAAAAACAAATAAAGATTAAGTCCAGAGTTTCATGCAAATTCGCATTGGCTTGAAAGCAGAATTCTTGACACTCAAAAAAAACTTCAAATTTCATTCTTAATTTTTTTATAAGTAAAGTACATGATAAATATTGCTAACATATCTCCATCTTTTCTTAGATTTGGTAATGTATCTACCATGACCGCATTGAATGACCTGAACATTTACACTTAACTAATCCAAAATGCTGAGCAACCACAATAGCATGTTAAGAATCTCAAGTAAACCAGAGTTTATTAGTTAGTTAGAAAATGCAAGAGTAGTTGACCTTAAATGATGCAATTTTCAATGCACTTGCTTAACCTGAGGATCCTTATAGCTATTACGAGAGTTTGTTAGCTACAAGGCCTTATTTATATGTAAATCCTAACAGTTATGGGCATAAATCAGAATTAATAGGAAAAATTAGAAGGTAAACTAAATACAAACCAGTAAGAGATTGAAAGCAATGGAGATCAAAGGTGTCAGCTTCAAGTAGTTCGATCCCCGAGCACCCGGATACAGGAGATAGCTGCTGAGAAATGGCGTGCATCGAATGCCACAAACTGGCCAATCTCAAGCTATCATTCGTGTCCATTCGCCCAGCCGAGCCATAATCCTTTGAAATTTTCGTTCGGAAATAAAGGAAATTCAAATTTGTTGAAATTTCAAAACAGATCACAAACGGGGATTTGGTTTTTAGGGTTTTACCTTGTAGAAGATGAGACCGCCTGATTTGTTGATAATGTAGAGGCTGTAAATTGCTGCCATTTATTGCGGTTAGAATTCCGATAACATGAACTGAAATCGGGAAAGGTAAAACCCTAGTAGAACCTGACGACACAGAAAGATTCAGGTTAAGATTATGGAGAAGAGCGAAGATGATGAGGTAGGCAGACTAGCAGTGAAATGGAGTCTTAAATTGCAGAAAACCTCCATATAGTTTTACGCTATTGTAGAGGACCTCCTTGTAGTCTATTGTAGAATACATTCATGGGCGCTAAACGACGCACCCGATAGTGCTAAGCAACGCACCCTTTTTAATGAATTTTTTAAAATATGATAAAAACGCCCTTGATTAGTATAAAAGATAAAAATGATTAGAGTTCTTAATTAATATATATTATTGCAGTTAGATTTTATTTGTTCGGACAAATTTAATAAACTATTTATCTAATGTACTGTTTCTTAATGTACTGTTTACAAAAACAAACTAAGGTAAAAAAAATATAAATAGCTTTTCTCACCTTTCACTCTCACTTTCACTTTAACTCTCACACTCTCACTCTCACTCTCACTTTATCTCTCACTTTATCTCTCACTTTCTCCCTCTTTTCAATCTAAATTTTGATATACGGAGATATGGATTACAACAATAATGTCAATTTTACCGAAGATAGCTATTTTACGGTACGTTTTTCAATTTAATCTAATATTTTTCATTTAAATTAGGTTTTTTCGAATTCATAGGGACGGCCCTATTTAAAAATGGCCGGGCGGCCTCAATAAAACAACCGGCCCTTATCCAATATAGCCGGCCGGCTATATAACAAAAAGCCGCCCGGCCCATTTGTTATATAGCCGGTCCGGCCATATGGAATAAAGCCGGCCCGGCCCTCCTTTTCTTTTTTTTTTTTTTAAATAAAATTGTGTTGTTTTGTTTTGTATTTTTATGTTTTATATGTTAAATATAACTATAAATATAATTACACTATATATACAAATAAAATAACATACTTTAATTAAAGTGTATTGGTTTTTTTTTATTATTTATAAATTAAATAGTCTTTGGTTATTAATATTTTATTATATAATGTTTGTTTTTATGTTAAATATGTTAAATATAACTATAAATATAATTACACTATATATACAAATAATATAACATACTTTAATTAAAGTGTGATGGCTTGATTTTTTTTTGTTTTTTTGTAAATTAAAGTCTTGGTTATTTTTATTTTATTTTATGTTTATTTTTTATGTTTTATATAATTACAAATGAAGTAACATACTTTAATTCAATACATGGATAATTAAATTTTTTTAATGCTACATTATGTTTATTTGCGGGGTATTCACATCGTTAATGATGATACGGAAGATTTCCGACGTGTCACATTTTTTGCGACCGATGATGTGTTTGCCCGAGAAGAAGTTGAAGCTTGGATTAGAGCAAGTAGGAAAAGAACATAATATGTACCTAAAGAATTCAAGGCGAAAACAAGGGCGAACGGATGTAAAAGGTTGTGGTTTGGATGTGAGAGGGGTGGGGTTTACAAATATGACGGAGAGTTGGACGAAGCGGATCGAAATTTGAGAGGCACAAAGAAAATAGAATGCCCGTTCAAGTAATAGCCGTGGAAAATACCCATGGTAAGTGGAAGGTGATCATTAAGAAAGAGAAGGGCAAACACAACCATCAACTGTCGGATTATCACCAGTGGCATAGATCTGAAACGGCGTTTACCGAGAAGGAATTCGGTATGATCAAAGAATTAAGTCATGCAAACATAAAGGGGAAACAGATACTCAACGCCATAAAGAAAGAATATCCAGAAAATTGCAGCAGTTTGAGACAGGTACAGAAATCAATGTGTTAAGTGAGAAATCTGTTTAAAATAATTGGTAACATTTTTTAGATTCACTATTGACGTAAATTTTATTTAATGCTCGCAGTGCAAAATGCCCAATGAAGATAAGAATGAATAAAATGGGCAACATGACAAAGATGCAATATTTTTTTTCCTTGTTAAAGAATTTGGGATACCAGACGTGGTTTAGGCATATGGAGGGGACAAACGTTCTGGGCGATGTCATGTTTGCTCACCCGAAGGCGCAGGAGCCGACGTTATATCCGTATGTTTTGTGTATGGATTGTACGTATCGGACAAACAAATACGATATGCCTATGTTGGAGATCATTGGGATTACATCGACGGGCAAAACTATCATGTAGCATTCGCCTTCTTAAAAATGAGAGGAAAGCAAGCTTCTTTTGGGCAATGACTCAGCTGCGGATGATGTTTTATAGTGCTGCGGCTCCTGATGTGATAGTTACTGATCGAGAACTGGCTTTGATGAGTGCTGTTGAGCATCATTTTCCCGAGTCAAAACATCTTTTATGTAGGCGACACATATCCAAGAACGTGGAAAAATATTTGGTACAGCTGATGAAGAATAAAAAATTTACCAAAGCATTTAGTTCACGATGGCAAAGGATAGTGCACGCCAGTACTGAGGATGAATATCAACTTATGTTGGCTCAGATGGAAGAAAAATGGAAATGGATACCAGCTCAGATCAGTTACGTGAAGAAGGAATGGTTGGAGCCGTACCGAGATCGATTTGTCCATGCTTGGACAAAAAATTATGTGCATTTTGGAACTACTACTACCAACAGGTACTAGTTTTAAATTTATCTTTAATTTAATGATTTAAATTTGTCCAATTTTACATTGATCTAATTTATTTTTATGTCATATCGTACAACAGAGTTGAGAGTGCACATGGGATGTTAAAGAGTTGGTTAAAAACATCGTCAAACAGTTTGGATAGTTTAGTCTTGCAGATCCATGACTTGATCGAGCTCCAATTCAACGAGATCAAGACTACATTTGAACGGGCAAGGAACTTTGATTTGAAAGTAACAGATAGGTTATTGTTTTTTAACTTGAGAGGTAAAGTATCGCACCATTGTATTGAACTGCTCATCGAAGAGGTTGACGTACGGGTCGAAAAAGAAAATTGGTACTGATTCTGAAAAATGCGGTTGTTCGTTCAGACTAACACATGGCTTACCGTGTGCACATGAAATGAATGTGTTGGAGGCCGCTAATCTACCAATTGATCCCCACGGTATCCATGTCTTTTGGAGGACTTTACATATGGAGGGAGAAAAATTTGATGAACCGGATGGAGGGAGCTACTCGTGGCGATGAAGTGCTCAACAACCCGATGTATGACATAAAAAATGTGCGAAAAGCATTATGCCGTCGATTTCACGCCTACTTTCATTCTCATGCGGCGACAACAGTACATCTAAATATAATATGTAATTATGAACTTTTCTATATTGTGTAATGTTAAAATGATTAATTATGAACTTTTCTATATTGTGTAATGTTACAATGTTTAGGTACACCTATACATGAGCATCACAAAGGACGTCCGAGGGAAAACTCGACCAAAAGGGAGTTGTCCGAGGGAGCACGTAGATCGGACATACTCCATGATTAGTGACCCAATGTCCATCTCCGGTCGAGGTCGAGGTAGAGGTCGAGGTCGAGGTCGATCTTCATCGATGCATAGTACGGGTAATTCATTTCCATTCGCAGATCAAGTACCATCCTTCATTCATGACTTCATTGATGATTATGTAAATGTAAAGGGAGATGGAAATTGTGGGTTCGAGTCATTGCCCTATTTCGGTATGGTTCGAGGAGCGGTGGCTTGATGTGAGACTCGAATTGCTACATGAGCTCGGGGAAAGCTGGAATTTTTATGTACGAGTTTTGCGGGAGCATGTAGTAAATGCGGAAAATATAGACTTGAATGGTATCACTCTCCAAAGACCCGAAGAGCATTATTTGGATCTCATGGACTTAGGACTTGTGATTGCGACCAAGTACCAAAAGATAGTCACATGTTGGTCACTTCAGAGTACGACATACTTACCACTAAAGTCTCGGGCGAAGAAGGTGCACCGCCAAATGAACAGATAGACTTCGGTTTGGTTAATGGAAACCACTTCATTGCATTATATATGCCTGGGTTCTCCAATGCCAAAGATTATACCCGGTTGGGAACTAATTTGTGATCCCAACATTGCACACTGGCGAATTTTCCTTTTTGGAGGCAACGATGCAATTTGAACAACATGCGTGTAAAAGAAAACATTTGTGTAATGTTATTAATTATGAACTTTTCTATATTGTGTAATGTTAAAGTAATTAGGCACTTTTCTATCAATTTGAAATGTCCAACAATTATAGAATGCAAAGTCGGAAAATGTTTATCATACATAAAGAACGAAACCAAAATATCGTATCAAACATAAGTAAATAATACATATATTCGTCCTGGTTAAAGTAAAATTAAACACCCTACATGTTCATCTACATCCATTCTCTAACTTTATTACACAAGTCATCAAGTGTCTCCCAAAAGACAACTTCGTCCGTTTCATCCCGCTCTCGGGACTCGAAGCTCGGTTGGTGTCCAACCCAAAGCAGATTGCAAGTGTTAATATTTAATAGTTACTCAAAATCAAATATAATATGTAATGATTGATAAAAATGTCGATATAAAAATTAATAGTTACTCACCGTAGATGCTTCGGGTATCTCGTGGGGATCAACTTCCCAGAAGATCGGCACTCCTAGCTCGCGGCGAGACTCGAGGATGCGAATGCTCCGATACCAAGCCATGTAACCGTCGACCGCCTCATGTGGGTAACTCGCTACCGAGGACCCAATGGCGCTCAAATTGAGCGAAGAAGTCGCCATTCTTGCCATGCCCTCTTCATAAGCTCGTGCTTGCATTTGTACTTATGACAAATCAACACTTGCCGCTCTGTTAAAAAAAAATATCACCCATTTAATAATTATCATTACCAATCTCATACAAAATATATTGATAACAATAATCAAAATTATGCGTGAAAATAATTTATTTTACCTCGCCATTCCATATTGCATGCGCAATATGGCCAAGAAAACCAGTAAGCACAGTCGGCGTGGCGGGCCCCCTGGATGTGAATCGAATAACATCCACTCATCATCATCGGTATCAACTCCTCGTCCCCGTCCACGACCACGCCCACGCCCACGCCCACGACCTCGACCTCCTCGACCAATAGCAACATCCTCGTCGTCATCGTCGTCGTCGTCATCGTCGTCATCATCATCATCATCGAGTCATCGTCGGTGTCTCCCATCTCGCATCGATAGGTGCGATGCAAGCTGAAAATGCGAAGCACTCATCACACCCTTTCCCCTTCCGGGCCTCATGCTCGACTGTCGCCCGACTACTAGCGAAGGACCCGAAACAGTTGAGGTCCAATTACCTCTAATTCACGTTCACCGCCAAATCACTCTCGGCCATTGGCGAAGGACCACCAGCATGAAAGGATCCATGACCGGTCGAAAAGGCGGTGGAGTCCGCTCACGAGTGACACTAGTGGATGATGAACTATCGGTGGAGGCCGCCGACTAGGCCGCCGACTATCCCGCCTCGCCTCTTACTTGCTTTGGCTCGGGCGGATGCGGCTACTATGCGATCCTTCGGCCTCCCGCTATAAGCTCTCGTCCGATTGGTCACCATCGCCATTGCCACCAACTCGACATCTAAAATTAACAATAACAAGTTAATAAGCTAACAAAATTTAATTAAAACAAAATTATAAAATACATAAATGACAATAACAATTAGCGAATTATAAAATTTACGTAAAACAAAAATTTAATCAAACAACAAACATATATCAATTTATGTTTTATATAATCGATAAAAAAAGTTATGTTTTTATTTATATTTAAATATAGCAATTTATGTTCTTATTTATGTTTAAATATAGCTAACAATTTAAAAGTTTAAATTTATGTTTAAATAATCAATAATGTAATATAGCAATATATGTTTTTTTATGTTTTAAATTTATGTTTTATAAAGTTTAATCTAACAAAAATATAGCAATTTTAAAAGTTAAAATAATAAAGCAATTTAATCTAACAAAAATATAGGAACATCATTATTATTTCAAAAAAAAAAAGGAGCCGCCCGGTTATATTTAAATATAGCCCGGTTATATTTAAATATAGCCGGTCCGGCCTTATTCAAATATAGCCGGCCCGGCCCAATTGCATTATAGCCGGCCGGTTGTCCTTGTATATAGCCGGCCGGTGGTTTGTTGGCATAGCCGGTCCGGCCCTCTAAAAATGCGTTTTTTTTTTTTTTTTTAGTTCATTTAGTTCAAACATTAACATTTAATAAAAGATTACAAAAATTATAAAGAAACGTACCTTTTTCTTTGAGTAAATGTTGAAGGAATATAGGCTTTTGTTAGAAAAGTGGAGAGAATGAGAGAAAGTGAGAAAGTGAGAGAAAAAGTGAAGAGAGAATGAATTTAAGTTAAAATGAGAAGTGGGGGAGGGGGGTGTTTGTTAGTTTTTGTTTTTTAAAATTTTTTTAGTTTAAGGGTAACTTGGTAATTTTAACATGATGGGTGCGTCGTTTAGCACAAATGGGTGCGTTGTTTAGCATTCCCCAATACATTATTGTGAATCCGTTGATCTTCGAGAGACGGTAGAAGTTGCCTCAATAGCATATACTAAAATTCATAGAAAATTATCTGAAAAAATATGAATGAGTGGTGTGTGTGAGATGATTGTTTTGAACCGAATTGGATGGCCAAAAATAGATTCATGCAGCCGACCCCAACTAATTGAAAAAAGAATGAGTTGGTTAAGTTGTAAGTAAGGTTAAGTTGTAAGTGAACGTGCTCATGAGTTCGCATACCTTTGAAGGGGCTAAAACAAATTTTAAAAAAATTGATGATTAGAAGCGAAGAATAAAACTAAAATTCAACAGTTATTTTCAGCATTATCACTTTTAACGTTGTATTATAATTGTAATGAATGTTTGTGTTTCTTCAAAGTAAATTGACAACCCCTTATAAATATAACGGATTTATGATGTTGTTTTGATATCTTGTGAAAAATATAAATCAGGTACTTATTTAGAGAATAATTCTTTAAACTTAAATACAAAATAAAATAGGAAGGTATTTCATTTCACAACTAAGTTTAACAATGTAGAGATCCGGTAAGCATTAATAAATTATACTCTCTCTGTTTCAAAATAAGTTTGTTTTAAAATTATGTACACATATTAAAAAAAAATGTAGGATAACAAATATTATTAAATATCATTAATTTTTATGTTAGTAATAGTTGGAAAGATAAATTAGGAGGAGATAATTATTTAAATAATATAAAGTATTTAATGAAGAGATGATTAATTGTTGAAACTTGGGATAATAGAAGAGTAAATTAAGTAAAACATGCATTACAAGTGAGTAGTCTAATCCTTAAATAAAATCAAACTGAAATAAATGGGATTGACCAACTTGCCTTTTTTAGGGGTGTAAATGTAAATAGTTTGATTCGATTCGATTTAGGATAAAATATAAGGTGAATTGCAGGTCATCAGTTCACAAAATATCAAACAAAACTCATCCGTTCGATGTTTCAAACCAAATTGGACCAAACCACAATAATTTGGCTCGATTTAACTCAATTTCGCGATTCGATTTCAAACCTAACCATATAAGTTACAAAATCAAACCAAATCAAACCATAAAGCTCAGAGCCTCCACAATGGTCTCCCGGAACCAACTCTCTAAAATAATTTATAGAGATTTTTAACTCAATTACTCCTACAGTGACAGCTTTGATCAACTCTCCATCTTTAAAATGAGCTAAATCACTCTCTTAGTTTGGAGAGTGATTTAGAAGGAATAGTGCTCACCAATCCATTTTTCTCTCTCTCCGCAGTGTCCTAAAATAATTGTTTTGTTTGAAATTTTCTTTTTTAGGACATTATTTTTACTATTTTACATTTACTTTTTCTCTCTACTTTAATTATATGCCACATACACATGAGCATTAAATAAAATTACACATTATATCAATATTATTAATCAAGTCATTTTTTAATTCGTATGCCGGATCAAATATAACAATAATTTAGAGACGGATGAAATATTTTTTATAGAATATATATTTAAAATATAAAATATTTTATTTTAATTGTGGTGGAAAAATAGAAATAAAAAAGAGGAAAAATAGAATAATAGTTAGGTTTGTTAGTTGAGATGAAAAAAATTTAATTTTTAGAGGGTTATATAGAAAATTATTGTTGGAGTAAATTTATTTTTAGAATGTTAAAAAAGTAAAATTTAAATAGAAAATGAGATATTTAGAAAATAGTATGGGGAGTTGTTGTTGTGGATGCTATCAGTTTGGCGGCACGGATTGACACCCACCCCACTATTTTTGCCCCGTGTGATTAGATTTCACAACAGATTAACACTTTGGGAAATGTCTGTTTTACCTCTGGGAAAACTAGGCATCCGCTGCATTCACGGCTTCACCATGACTCTCTTGTACACATGAAAAAGTACTAGTGACTCAAACCGAGCCACGACAGCGGTTGAACTTTCCGACCATCTTACAATACAACTGCCAACGTCGACAACTCCCCACCAACACGCCGACACCCCCTTTTTAAAAACACCTCCACCCTCCCTACACACACACACACAGCTCTCTGTAATGGCAGTAAAGGACGACAACAGCTCGAATCCAACGATAGTGATCAACAATCTCCGGTTCACCTACCCAGGCATCGACGGCCACCCTCCTCCCGGCTCCACACCTCTCATCCAAGATTTCTCCCTCACTCTCAACCCCGGCGATCGCTGCCTCCTTGTCGGATCTAATGGCGCAGGTTCCTACATTTTCTTTATCCATTTTTCCATCATCCAAACTGAGCAAATGTCATACGATTTCCCCCCATTATATAAGAAATTGCATATTTATTGCCATTATATGGGAATTCTCATATTTGTACGATTCCGGTATCCAAACAAGGATAAATTTGGGAGGTTCAAACTGAGTCTAGGATAGGGCAAATGGCATAAGTTCCCCTATTACATTGGAATATCTTTTTGTCATTACACCGGGAACTGCATATTTCTCAGCATGACATTTGGAATTTTGATTAAACTGATTTTGTTATGTGATTTTGATAGGGAAAACAACAATACTGAAGATACTAGGAGGGAAGCACATGGTGGAGCCGGATATGGTTCGGGTGCTAGGAAGATCCGCCTTCCACGACACTGCCTTAACATCGTCCGGTGACCTCTGTTATCTTGGTGGAGAGGTTTGTTTTGCATTTTGCTTCATGCTGTCGTTGTTACTTTTATTGTTCAGAGATTACTGAATGCAAGCTATATGTGTAGTTTAACTTGACTCGACGTAGCCCTTGTCCCAGTTGTTGGGATCGGCTACATAAACTCTTTTGCTTCGTACAACTAGCCTAAAATTCTATGAGATTGTTGGATCCCTATGAAGATGAATTCTTAGAATATTTGCATAAATACAACCTATGTAGCTTATATTTCACTGTTGCCGGTATAAAGAGATGAAAATCACTTTCAACAGAATTGTTTGTATTATGGCTGATTTGTTTTGAGATGTAATTGTGCAGACTGATTTCATGTTGTACAATGTTTCTTTCTTTTCATTTTCTTATTATTATTAGCTTAATCCTAAATATTCGTATACTTTTAAGAGAATTGAAAACTGGAGATGTACTTATCAATTTTGATAGTACATTATTGTTTGATTCGGGTTTCCAATAAAGGTGTTGTTTCTACAGATAAAAGTAATTGAATGCATTTCTGTATATCTTGTTTAGCTTAATGAAACTTTGTATTTTTGTAGTGGAGACGAGAGGTTGCTTTTGCTGGATTTGATGTTCCAATACAGATGGACATTTCTGCTGAGAAAATGCTTTTTGGCGTAGCCGGGATTGCTCCTGAAAGAAGAGCCGAGCTGATTAAGGTATAGTCTGACTCACCGAATTTTTTTCTTCCTTTTGAAAGAGACATTAGGCAGACATTATTTCCAAATATTAGTAGTAAATTGTGAGAATTATCATAGGGTGTTCTTATTTCATTTTATTAAGTTATAGACCTTAATAGCTATGTCTCCAAGAACTACCCAAGAAAGTAAACGTTTGTACACCTAATTCCGTGGGGGCAATACAAATATACCCACGTCTTGTCAACCTTCTTGACATGTTGCAAATTTCAACTATTAATATGTACTGCATTCTTTTGGTGTGATGTAGGTTTTAGATGTTGATCTGTCATGGAGAATGCACAAAGTATCTGATGGTCAGAGAAGAAGAGTGCAAATATGTATGGGGCTCCTGAAGCCATTCAAGGTATTTCCATCCTCGCCTTATTTTCTCAATGAGAAAATACATTTGCTCGTTCCAAGTGGATTAGCAATTCAAGTGTTCCTTAATTAGGACCATATGACAACCAAACCATGCCACTGGTAATATCGTGTGATGCTCCAATGTAATAGTAATACATGGGTTGGATGGTTGTAAATTGTAAAGTGTTTATAACAACCCTAGATTTTAGGCTCTCCTTTGTTTTGATTGGAGACATACCCACATGACCAGTAGTAAGTGGAAGTTCACCCCCATTGAATAATTTATCCTTGCTTGTGTTGAGTTCTTCCTTTAGCTCTAAGTTCTAACAGAAGTTACCTATGTCTCTAGGTTCTTCTTCTTGATGAGATTACAGTTGACCTTGATGTGCTTGCGAGGGCTGACCTTCTGAGGTTTCTCAAGAAGGAATGTGATGAGCGAGGTGCTACAATCATCTATGCAACACATATATTTGATGGCCTTGAGGATTGGCCATCGCACATGGTAAGAGCATCATCTCTCATTATGGTCCATTTTCTTACATTACCTTCATCCCAAACGGATGTCACTTTTAGTTGACTTTGTTTTTTACAAGTTTGAATTACCATCAAATATATGTGTTGCATAAAATTCATTATGAATGTGACACTCATTTAGAAATGGGGGCAGTGTATATAGCCAGGTGGCTTTTAAATTCTATATAGGGTCATCGTTTTTTTGTTGTCACCAGGTTTATGTGGCTCGTGGAAAGTTGCAATTAGCAATGCCTATGGATAAAATCAAGGAGATGAGCAATTTGTCTCTAATGGTGAGTTCCTTCAATTGAAACGCCTCATACTATTTTTAGCTCCTATTCCACTGATTTCTTGTGAATATCTTCAATGCTTGGTAGTTAATGCAATCAACTCTGTGGATTGGATTCGGATATGGATGAAACTTTTTTTTTTTTTGGGACCTGTCTACTCTTCTCTAGACATTATTTTGTGATTTTCACCGTGCGTAATTGGACATCATGCAGAGAACGGTGGAGAAATGGCTGAGAGTGGAAAGAGATGAGGAGAGGAAGAGGAGAAAAGAGAGGAAGGCAAATGGTCTCCCAGAATTTGAAAAGCAAGTGGATGGCACTCGAGTCGCTGGGGGATCCCGTCCGTTCATTAAACAATGGTTGGGTTGCTGGAAGGCTAAATTCCACCATTGCTGGTGAAGAAAATTTTGTCTATAGTTCAAACAGAGTTATTAGACAGTAAATAAATTCCCACCCAGAGAAATTTTTAGGGTGCTGAACACTACTGGTAAGACCAACCAAACCTGAAAGGATAAATCAAAGTTTCTTACATTTTATTGTATACAAGCGTGACTGATGTAAAAAAATATTTTTAAAAAAATAAGTAGTAAAATATCTGATGAAAAGCTCAAATCCTTCATTGGGATTGAAATGATTTGATTTCTAGTTTATAGCCTGGTGTATTGCTTTGCTTTTATCTTGTAAGTGCAACTATCCGTGGTATCGGAGATGATGTTGGAAATTCAGAAAGAGAGAATGACAGCACAAGTGCTTGCTGAAGTCTCAAGGCTTTTGTGTGAAGAACCAGAATACCAGACTTAGCCAAGTGAAATTTATCTTTGACTTGTGTCTTTGTAATTGTTCTCCAACTGTGAGGGTAATTTAGTATGTTTGTAGCCTCTGTAAGTTTGTTAGACTGTTCAGTGGTATAAATGTGAGATTGCACTATTTCTGTTGCTTGTTACAGTGATGAGTTAGTTGAGCTTTATCTCTCTTCAAGCTCCCACTTTGTCCCTTTTTCCTCTCTCCCAGTTTGTATCAATGACAATGAATGATTCTGATTATTGTCATGGCACCAGAGCATGTGCAATCATAATCAAAGCTTCCTTGAATTCAAACCAATCGTACAGGTTTCTTGTTTCACTTTGATATTGAATGTTGTTTCGATTTCTGTTATTGACTAATGCTTTGGTGTCTGTTCTTAGTTGATTGATCATTCGTATTCCTCTTATTCATTGGGGAGTTAAGCAAGACACATAAAAGCATGCTATGGAAAACCTTCCTGATTATCTATGGATTGTGACTGCAACCATCCTATGTTCTCACATTCACTGCCCCTGCAGCAATATGATGACTACAATATCCAAATCAACATGGTAAACATGATTTTTGAGTAGTGAATCCCTGTTGGCTCATACATGATAGTGAGATCTGAGCCCCCGATGGCATGGTAAATATGATTTTTGGGTACTTAATCCCTGTTGGCTCATACATGGTAGCTGAGTTCTGAGCCTCCGAATACTAGTTGGGTAAAGATGAATGTATGCTGAGGAGCTGTGAAATGGCCAAGTGGGGGCAACAGGAGTATAAGACTAGCTAGCGGGTGGTTGTTTTTGATTCTCCCGCTGTGGGCTGGGTGAGACGGGCATTACCCTAGTGATTTGATATGAACCATAACTCATCTAGCCTATGTGTGAGCAAGTAATGCAGTAACACATATATTCTGCATTGCAATTGGACATATCATTTCTGTAAGGAAATATCACTCCCCAATTCGCTATTTTCTTAAGAATACAACTGAAATCTATTAAATGGTTGCAATGAAAATGTCTTGGTCTTTAAAATAATGCGCAACTTGATAACTTAAATATCTACGATATTCCTTCCTTCCGTTCCAATTCACCCCGATCATCGCTAGCTACAATAAGGAAAAGAAGAAGAAGAAGAAATAGAAAAAGAAAAAGGAGAGATGAGTCTTAACATGTGAATCAACATGGATCATATGAATCACAACATGCAAGTAATCTACAATCTAGCTAGAACAACCAAACCAATTATGTTATGTAGTGAGCTCTACATGCAATTCTGAGATCCTAACATGTACTCCATCATTGCTAGCTAAAATAAGGAGAAGAAGAAACTACAGTATCTATGATGGAATATGGATCAAGTATCAAATTGAAACAAATTAACATGCATAAGAATCCTACCGACAACTATGATTATACAAGTCTAGCTAGATGAACCCTAATTACATGAACAATATGAACATCAAATCATGGAGAGAAGAAGAATTTAGATTTTAAGAACCTAGCTAATATTAATGTAGCATGCTCTCATGGAAAATCTAAGGAAATGATCAAACTATTCATGAATCCTAGCTAACGACACATTTTCTTGTATGAATGCCATATATATATATATATATATATATATATATATATATATATATATAATCCTAATTCGATCTTAACCTAACAGGATTCTGCAGCTACTATATGTATTGTATTATTATTATTATACAAACACATCTCTAAACAAACTACGGCGGTTGGCTTGTAAACTTTGGATTTCTTGGTAAGGCTTTGGCTCAATTTGACACATTTTCTTGGGAATGTAATACTCAGGAACTAGTTATTTTCAAGTTTCACTACTCGAATTTCATTAATGGGAAGCGCTATTGATACACCACTTTTTCTAATACACCCCGTACAATAATTTCACACCAGTCTAATTTCTAAATACAAAACCCCACATTTTCTATTTTACCCAAATCAATTAATTCACTCTAAATCTAACCCCCCACCCTCCCCACCCCCACCCCACACACACACGGCAAAAACCCCTCCTCTCCCCAAAACTCACGGCTCCTCATCTCCTTCACCTAGCCTCCCCTCTCGCCCTCATTCCCTTTTTTTTTCTTTCTTTTAGACCTATCCTTTCTCTCCATCAATCTACGTTCCCCACCCTCATTCCCTCTTTTTCCTTCTCCTTCCTCCTCTTTGAAACCACCTTGAAAAAAATTAAAGATTTCTTGTTCGGCCCTTCGGTCACCCAGGGCCATACAAGAAATCTTCAATTTTTTTTCAAGGTGGTGGGTTTGGGAGAGGGGAGGGGAATTGGAAAAAAAAAAAAGGGGAGGGGGGCAGAAATGAGAAAGATGAACATAGTGCTTCCATTAGATATTCATTATTATAACTTTTTAAAATTTTGTGTAATAATATATTCCCTCCAAAAATTTTAAATAATTCAAACGGTCAAAGAGTTATAACGGTACTAAAGGGGTGGCAATTAGTGTCATCGTGTTGTGTTGGTATTTCACTATCGTGCTTTCGTTTTATCTATGTTATGTAATCATAAATATAATAATAAATATTATTTTAACTAAATTTATAATTTTGTGTCGTATCGTGTCTTACTGTGTCATTTCTCTTTGTAATTCGTGTTTATAATCGTGTCATCCTGATTCGTGCAATCATATCGGATCAGTCATTGTCACCCAGATACTTGATTATTTTAAGTTCAAAGTATCAAATTGTCCCATGTAGTGGGTCCCACAAGTTAAAGAGTAAAATTTAAAAAGGTAAAATAGTAAAAATATTTTCATAAAAAAGAAAGCTATGAATATGATTTTTTTTTTAATTCACGAAAAAGTAAAGCAATACAATAATTTAGGAATGTAAGGAGTATAATTTAATTTTAATTTTAATTTATTTTATTTAGACTTTATTAGAAAGTGTATAAATTGCTTAGGATTGGACAAGACAAAGAGATTTGATTTGGGCTTATAGGGTTTGCGGGTAATATAAATAGTGGGAATTTCAAACGAGAGTAATATAGAGAAAATTATACGTAATTTCTAGTCGCGATGTAAAAAAATATTTTTTTATCGGTTCTCTTAAGAAATATTATTATAGTACTATATATGACACTAAAGCAAGGGCCGGTATATTCTACCAGTTGTCGTTGTCATCCTAGTAAGAAGGGGTATTGTGGTCTTATCACTTATGGAGTCAGTGAGGGTGAGGTGATGGGGGTTAGGTTAGACTTTTGGCTGGCGGTTTCCTTGACGCCATCGATAAGTACTTTTCGATAAAACAAAACCGCTAAACTTGATCCGCTTCCTCCCTCCCTCCCTCCATCCATCATCCACCGTACACGGTTGCCGGCCTTCCATCATCGTGGGACCCACCAACGAAGCATTACCGCTGTGTTGACGCATATTTAACCATTAAAGAAACCAACGTTGTCCTAAACATTGGAATTTTACCGCCCAGTCGCTTATTGTAGAATCATTCGCTGTAATGTAACTAATCGGCTCCCATAATCTCACTGTATACTGTCTCTGTGTGTGTATAGATTAGGTGTTGAGTTCTGTTCTGTTGGAGAAGGAGAAGTTTGAAGATCAATTAGGTTTTGGAGGGAGAAAAGATGATTTTAGGGGAGTTGATTATGAAGACTTCAAATGAAGGGGGTTAAGGTTTGTATATAGAAGGAGGAGAAATGAGGGTTTTTATTTTCAATGAGCTTTTGGATGATGATTTGACTTATACCACCACACCTACCAAGAAGCAGCTTTATTGCATTGACAACTCTGATTTCATCACTTGTGAAAAGAAATCTCTGCTTGAAACTCTGCCTCAAGAAATACTTGTAAGTACCATCAGTTAGTTCATTTATTCGCAAAATAACTCAATTTTGACTCTCAGACTCATGTGTGTTCAAATTGGTTATGCACCAATCCACTTATTGGTGAAGCTCATTACGATTTAAGAGATGCGGCAGATCACTTGGGAATCGAGTTCTTTTGGCCTAGCTAGCATCTACTCTTAGTTAACTGATGGATTTGATGTGTATGCACTTTTTGAAAAAAAAATTGATGGATTTGAGTTTTAATGGTGATTTACTTTGAATTCCATTTTTAACAGATTAGGATACTGTGTGGTGTTGATCATGATGATTTGAGGAGGCTGTTCCATGTATCTAAATTGATTAGAAAAGCTGTAAGTTCAGATCCTCCTTCTGACCTATTTTTTATGGTGAAAGTTTTGATTTGATTTTTTTTATTTTCTCATTTGATTGAATATTCATAGTTTTAGTTCTTGTTTCATGAATGAACAGACTTTGATTGCCAAGGAATGGCATTTTGCGTATGTTACGCCTATAAGAGCCCTGCCTTATCGAAATTCTTTTGATTTAGAGGATTCAAGTGAGTTTGACAAGATGGAAGCTCCAAATGCTCCTAAGCCAGTTAGGGTTTCACGTTCCCCGTTGAGCAAAAAGAAGCTTGGTGACGTATCCGTGGCATTATTTGCTTCACCGGATGAAAAAGGGTGGCGGAGGAAGGACAAGTTGTTTGTGGGAATGGAAATAGAGTTATGATAATGAAGGTTATACTCTCGATCTTTCTCTTTCCAGTTAAAGAGTCCACTATCCTATTTTGGGATGTTTCACTTAAGAAGTCCACTTGTAAAAATTAAGTCATAGAATTTTTTGAATTTCCAAGTATCCTTTTCTTCAATTTTATTCATATACAACTAAGAAGTTGTAATGACAAAATACTCACCATCTCTCAATGCTATCAACCAAGTTCGCCAAAAGTTAATTCCGGAAGTCAGAGTTCACTGGAAATTACCTCTGGCTGCCTGCTGGACTTGTCTCTGGTAACCAGAAAATTTTGCCAGAAAGTTCTCCGGTAGATGGATTTCGAAGGAAAATTGTTCCCTTCGCCTGAAAGTCGCTTCTGGGGAGAGTTCTACAGCAACTGGGCTTTGCCAAAAAATTGCTTTCAACAGCCAAATTTTGATTAAGGTTTTGGTCATCCAGTAGTGTTTTTGAATAATCACCCTTTATACTTATTTCCAAGGAATTGGAGTAACAAAGAACAAGTTCACAAGCTTAAACTCAAGTACAATTATGAACTCTGATTATCAAATTATTCTTAATAAGTTTGACTTTCAGACCTAGACTCTTTGCCCGGAACGGAGAGAGGACTAAACTTATTCATGGCTTTTGTATAGCGCATTGTTGTTGCTGTTGCTGTTGCTGTTTCACTAGCAGGTGATCAGCAGACTTGGTTGTACATGTAGGCACAAATACAAGCCATTTTTCTTCAAATCTTTGCTTGAAGATGGATTATGTGCAAGCTTGTTTGTATTTGTTTGCACAATGTGGTGCATGGTCAGGTAGCCCATCTATTTGATATGTTTAGGGTGTACAGATTAGATAAATCTGCAAATTGTACAGTGTATGTAATTATAACTGTAATTCTAATAAAATCGCAGCTTTCCTTTTTCTTTTGTGGGTTTAGATTGGTCCTAGTTGGACAAGTATTCTTTTGCCTTGCATATTCTGGTGTATCTATTCCTGATTGTTCTATGTACAAGTTTTTAGCTACAGTTGTGCATCAAATACTTGTTTGAGTTGTTTCATAGCTTATTGTGCATCTGTTTTATGGTAATGTTCAATTGCGTACTTCCATAATGCGAAAAGAAAAATCAGGTGCAACTTCATGATATTCGAGTTTCCTTTGTACTCCATGTTTCCTAAGCTTTCTTTAAATACAGAGCGCAACCCCCTAAACACACACACACACAAACAACAACATTTAGATCCAATCTTTCAAAGTTTTTTCAGGTATAATGTCGTGGTTCGCCAAAGATAGGAACACTAGTTTGGCTACCCGAGCCCAACATGTGCGTGATAAACAAATTGGATATTGGACTAGTATTAGAATGTCCAATCATTTTACCTCTATCATGAAACATGACTAGTCGACTACTGATGCCTTCTAATGAAGGCATCCAACATATGAATAAGATCTCGATTTTGTAATCTTCTTAGACTGCAACACAAGTGAGATACCATGATGTTCCAGAAAAGGGATGAATGTTTTCTTTGTACAAGACACTGAAGAATCAAATTTCAAGTTCTCAAAAATGTGATTCACATATACTATTACAAAGTACAAACCCAACAGCAGACTTCAAGTGTAATCTCTAAGGGTCATTTGTCCCGATCCACTTGCCAATATTGCTATGAAGAGTTGAATATAATGTGAATAAAGAGAAGGGGGCACAAAAATGAAAGAACTCAATATCACAAAATTTACATTTACCAAGTAATTCCCAGCACCGGCGCTAGTGTCATGAAGATGAAATCAGCTCATCAGTGTGCATACTTTCCGGAGGAATGATTCCTTCTGAGAAGACGAACCTGTTTGTTACACCAAAGATGTTGGCTACTTGTAGAACTGCTGCTTGTGATGAAGGATTTATCGGCAGGACAGCCTCTGGGAGGCAAGGAGTACATTCAGGAACATATTCTTTCTTGTTGAAGGTTGGAGCATATAATGTTAGAGTGGCCTGACAGAATATAAACCTGCAAGATTGAAGGAACCATTTATCTCCAATTCAGAGCAACAATACAAAAGACCTTAACAAGGTACCAAATGTAAATGGGTTTAAGTTCAAGGTAGGCATTACCCTTCGCACCTAAATGAGCGTATATCATTGCAAGAGCACCTAGTTGGCAGGTAAAAATGTAGTAATTTAACTCATCACAAAAGTGACCCTCATTAAGGGACATTAAATAGATCAAAAAGTGACGTTCATTTATGGACAGGGGATTAGCCTTGAGACGATTTTGAATTGCAAATGTAATTGAAACCCTTTACAAATAAAACATATAAGAATCTATTTTTGATGTTTGAGACTGCATGGACAATAAGGTTTAAGACATAAAAGCTGATTAGCAGGAGCACAATCAAGATACGTGTGCATTATACTTCACCAATTTAACTTTTAGCCTGATCTCATGGATTTAAGCCAAATGCAACTGGAATGGCGAAGAGAGGAAGGGCCAAGGTCACTGTCTTGCCTCTCTTGCACAATTCCAAATCATCTCTAGTCCTGCACGTACATCTCAGTCATTAACTTAAGCAGTCAAGCTTCTCATTCAAGGCTGAACCCAAAAAAATAAAAGACAAACAAAAAACAAAACAAAAAAAAAAGACCATTCCCATTCAAGTTGGCCAATGCAGGTAATAAGTAGATTGAACTGGATATTGACAATTTGCCTCATCCTTCAGAATGCTAAATTTGCCCAAACCCTTTCATACTAGTAAGAGTAGTTACATAGATTGCAGGGCTAGAAAGCAATGACCAAGCTATTCCTCATTATATTTATCCTCACAAAGTACCCATTAAGTGATTTTTTCCGGCTTTTTTCCTCAGATTTACATATATTCATTTTCTGCAAGAAGATGATATATCTTATTCCATCCATCAGAAAATAAGAGGTATGCTTTGACTTTTCCAGTCAATTTGACCAATTTTTAAATATATTTTCAACATATTCATATTTAGTTAGAGAAAACAAAAATATATGCTTTATAAAATACACTAAAACTAATATAACCATGTACTTTATAGGTTAAGAAAAATTGGTAAATCCCTATCAAATTTCCATTTGAAAGAGTTGAAAAGTTAAAGCATACCTCTTACATTGGGAACGAGGGAGTACTAGTTAATGACAAGGCCAAATGACCTCTTAGGTACATGCATAACATTTACTCCTTTCTCTAATTTAGTGGGTGGGTAATATCTGACTAAGTGATGGTTCTACTTCTATCAGTATACTTGCAATCAAGTAAACTCAATAACTTTGCACCAAAAAGAAAAAGTAAATAACTTTCATTAAGGTGGCGGAAACGCTCCTGGATGTCAGATTAACATTTATTAGCCATGTGGCACAAATTAGACACACCATATCAATATTCACTGATTTCCCATAGCTTCCATCCCAACCACCACCATGAAACCTCCAATCCAATCCCCACCATCCCAGCAGCCGATTATCAAGCATCCAGCCCCAGCAGGCAATTATCAAGCACCCAACCCCAGCAATTGCCATTCTAACAGCGTACTAGGTTATGGTCTTTTAAGAAACAACAAACCACTATCCCTTATATTCTGAACGCCTAAGCCATTAAAATTATAGAATCAATTGAGAATTTTTATTCTATTCTTTTTCTTCCATAGAAATAGAAGATTTCATTAGAAGGAAATAGAGACGTCGATAAGAAATCCACTATTACAACCAAAAAGAATAAACAGAGACTACCAAAAAGAAAATGAAAGAAGACACCAGCTATCAACAAAAATACCCCCAACACCCTGACAGAAGGAAATTAACTCCCAATTTACCTAGACTCCCAAATACTACCAACAAGACAACCATGTAGAGAAACTGTAACCTCAGTACTCAGGATCCTCAAGGTGAAACTAAAGAGCCGACATCACCCCTCCTCCTAGGTCCTATCTATCCATAATGAACAGGGGACATCAAGCTAAGCATCTCTCTGACCCCTCTCTCTCTTGTGATTGGCCAACGACACACTCACTTTAATAGACTTCCCCAAAGGACTCACCAACTTGACCTTCATTAGAGAAAGGACACTATCAATGGATAAAACAATATCTCTATTCCCTTCCCCCTCGTGAAAATCACGTGAATCAGAGCTCAGAATGGGAAGGATGCCCTTGCAATTCGATAAACACGTCACTAGAGACCCAGTGTTTAATCCATGTGAAATGTCCTTGACAAGAGGCAAGCCGATCGCACACTGACACCCCTAATCCTCCAGCACCACTTGTTCTGCTTGAAACTTTATCGAGAAAGTATCAATTGAGAATAAAGATCCAAACCAACTGAATAGCCATTTTCCAAGTGGATTCATTTCCTTACAGACCTTCCAACTAGCACCGTAGCTCAAAATCATGTCAGTCTCATCAACATAATTTGAGATAACATTAGACACCCATGTTTGTTATATAATTAAAATTGAGCCTACAAATACAATTAGACACCTATATTTGTTTATCTGCATGTGATGATTATGAGACGTGGAAGTTTCTGTCTGGATAATCTTGCTGTGATGAACGTAAAGAGACTTGCAAATCAAATTAACAAATTTCTTTGGTTACTATTTCTCCCCAGTCTGTGGGTGGCGTCGATCACTTGTAATAGAATAAACCCCACTAAGTATAAATCCTTGACACTCACTAGAATCTTTCCCTCCCGACAAGAATTTCAAGGTCGCAAAGCCAGCTTTTAAGTAGTCAGAGGTGACCTTATTTGATGTTTCATTTTAGCTGCAGTTGGAATCTTGGAAAAGCTAGCCACCTCTTACAAGAGAAAAGTTTGTTCAATTTAAGCTAGGTAGGCTGGTCTATACTCTTGGGCAACTTTCTATTGTACCTTTGGTTGTATTTACCACCCTGTTGATGTGGGGCAAGGTTATTTTCGTCCAAACAACAATTATCTAATGGCATAAAGGAACTATTTTGGACCTTTTGGAGAAATCCTTGATTTCTTTTAAATTTAAGAACCAATTTTTTCTTTAATATTAATATTTTATTTTTTATTTTTTATTTTATTTTATTTTATTTTGGGGGGCCCCCCGGTTGTGTTTTTTCTTCTAAAAGGATTTAGATATCTGATACCACAGTTCATTCCATTTTAACTTCGTTCATTTTAATAACATCCCTAATTACATCTAGCTACTCAGTACTATCATGTAAAGGCTGAAATATTGCACACAAGAAGGATATATGTAGTAATTAGCAATGTACCTTAAAAGAAGTCTTCTAAGAAATGGATCACCTAAAACTTGGGCCCAAACAGGATTAAGTTTGTCTGATGATGCCAACATCTCTCCCCAGTGACTAAACGAAGATGAAAGCACCTTCTCAGCCTTGCTGTACAGATCCTGAAAATATGTTTTCTATTTAAGTCAATGACACATACTAGGCAAAAAAAAAAAAGGGCAGAAACAGTGTTGATTTAGCACACCATGTGAACATCAGAGCCTGAGAAACCAAGCAAAACTAGAAAAGCCTGCAAAGGAGCTGTGAGAAAACAGGTGAAGAGGCTTCCACTTGGGTGACGAGAAGAATCTGCAGCACCAAGTATAAGATAGGAGCATGGAGATAGTAGAATTGCAACTGGCTCGCCTTTTTCTGTACTATTCATAGCCTGCGCATATAACTAGCTGGATTAGTTTTATATAAAATCAAAGGAAATAATTCAATGCAACATGCTAGGTTTTCTCATGAAATTATGATGACAACCTTATCGAATGCAAACAAATGATAATCCTACAAAACACCTAACTTATTGCGAGGATGTAACTACCTCTTTAGATGATAACATGCCCACTTACCAGAGCAATGTTTATGAACATCAACTCTAACTGAGTAGAAAATTACACTTAGTTAGAAACAGGGCTATCTACGTATTTGCCACTTATTTCTGTGTGGGTGGATAGGTAGGCTGGCATTTGTGAGTAAGATGGAGAGAGGGGAGAGGGGCTATGACAAGACATAGTCACTTCCTTGTTTGAATGCAAAAAGTTGCGACCTATATTCTGCCTAAGTCCACTCTGCCAAGCTAGGTTCACACTCATTTCTTGCCTCGCCACTTGTTTCCTGGGGAGGACACACTCTACCACATTATCTGCCTAAGGTTGAGTTGTGATGGAGGGCCTAGGCCTGTATTGAAAATCAAGTTCGTCCAATTCCACTTACCATGTCACCAGCCTCCTCATACATCAAAGTTTTGTAAAACTCTCCTCAGTCATCTTTTCTATCCAAAGATATCATTTCTCCACTCCTTGTAGTACCTCACTCACATAGTGAATGAGCCTTTAGAGTTAGCTTTCTTCTTTAAGAGCACCACAGTAAGAGCCACCCGTGTTATTGCCAACTATAAATACAGATACACCTACCTTCTGCTATTTAACTCTTCAAATGATACTTGGCAGTCCTCAATCCATTTGAAGTTTTTAGCTTCCCCAAAAAAGGACTGGGAAGAGGCTTACTTGAGAAAAATACTTGAAAATTTATGAGAAAACAATGAAGCCCTGCTGGAGAACTTGAAGATCTGCCAGAAAATTTGAAGATCAGCCTTTTAGCAGAAAAAAATCTTAAAGTCTTCCGGAAAACTTCAGTACCCAGGAGTCAACACCACACTTAAAAATTCTATCCTAACTCTTCAAACTTACTTAGTACCAAGTGAGAAATATAAGAGAACAGGGAGACCCTTGAAAGTTCCTCTTTAAAGATTAACACCCATTTGATCATGGGGCCAAATTTTTCAAGGACACAAGAACATGACATCACTAGAAGTGCAATTACTTGACACCGCTCAAGATTTTTCAAGGAAAAATTGAAAGGACCACCTTTGGCCGAGTCATCCACTGATGAAGCAAAACTGAAGTAATGCTTGTTCACGACTTCACAATATCCAAATGTAATGAAGCAAGGATGAAACATGGTATAAAGCTGCACTTGGGTCTCTAGACTATTGAGGGGAAATCACAGGCGATGCTGAAACCTCCATTTTAGTTCGGGCCCTTCTTCACCAGCTTTCCTCTCTTTTTTAGTAAAAGATAAAAAAAAAATAATAATAATAATATATATATATATATATATATATATATATAAAATACTCCCAATTAGTGTGGTTACAAATTAAAACCACGTGTGCATGTAAATTGGAAGATGGACTTTGACACAAAGAAAACAGCTCGAAAAGTGATTAATCAGCCTAATTAAAACCACACGAAGTGCGGGGCAAGTGATGCGACCAAAAGATACCAAGTGAAGGCATGACATGATAATGCTGGCCTTCAAAAGGGACAAATTAGTAAAGATACATTGAAGGGACGTAAGAAATTCATCATAGTCTAGATTTGGTGAAAGGCCTTCCAAAACCTAGGAGGACTCTTGCTCGAGATAACACTCATGGCTAATGGCTTCTAGATATACAATCAAACTAGGATTCAAGTAACTACGTCTCCAAGGCATATAACCCTTGCCACTATAAGAAGATGAGCTAGAGACCTCATCAGAGCATACATTACTTTTCTCTCTCTTTTCTACCTCAAAGGCAAAATATTGACTTGAGCATTGGGGATTCCTCCCCGAAGCTCAACTCCTGGCCTCCTGTAGTCGTTTTCTCTTTCATTATTTGCAGGTTTTCCAACGTGCTCCTTCCAGCAGAATTTCAATTGCAACATAATTGATACTTCACAGTGGGAAATCACCCCCCCCCCTTTTACCAGCTTATCAACTGACCTAAACCATTAGTTTCTCTTCCCCTCTTTGAGAAACACAGGTTGCAGGTTTTGCACGATTTGGCATGCAACCAATTCATAGTTTAGAGTGGGGATTCACCCTCTTTTTGCGCGAGTTTCCAACAAATATACTCCTATTTCACAAAATCAACTGTATTCATATTTATATGGAAGAATTATAGCTAGTAATCATCAGAATGAACGTCAGTTGTATCCCTCACCAATTGACAGCCACCCCTTCACAACATCAACTTTGATCATATTGGTGTTTGATAGCCTAGGACTACAGTGAAACGCAGAACTCTTAATGTTAGCACCCATCCCTCTCTGATGCGCCAACGTTAGCTACTGTTTGCCTCCTGACAGAGGGGAAAGGGATCCGAAGGAAAGTGCCAAAGCCTCTTCACGAAAAAGGGAAATACCAGGATACCGAGTTTACGGTGCCCAAAACACCCTCCTCCTACGGGTTACACACCATTTTCAAGCACATAAAATGGTCCTTCTACTTATCTCTTCTCACAAAGAAAATTTCATAACAGTGTCAGTCTTGTCCAACTATGTAAAAAACTAACTGTTTTCCTGGAACAAGAGCCCACTTGGCTAACAAACCCTGTGTACGTTCTCAATCAATTAACAATCAGTAATTTAACTTAAAAATGAGTTACTGCAATATATAGTAAGGGGCTTAAAGAGCCAGAAAGAAAAACCAAAACTATTAACCAAACTCAATCCAAAAAAAGCTCAACTGAGCCTTGTACCAACAACTTCCAGTTGACTACATGAATCCTTTGAACAGTCGAACTGGGTGACAGTGAAATTTCTCAACAATATTTATTTGTTCCAGCATTTCCATAATATCAAAGTATATCCTAATTCTTTTAATAATTATATCCCATGGACAACTCATCTCTTACCATCTTTCAATTCCTAAACTTGGTATCTAGAAACTGAGCATAGGATTAGTTGAAATTCTCATTGAAGACTATTACAATCATGTTTGAAAGTCGTATAAGAGAACCAATAAATTCCTCAAAACAGGTTAAGTCTTAAGATGCTTGCCTTGAAAGCTTTACTGTTGTCACTGTCAATAACCAGAAAAAGTGGCCTTCTTGTAAATGGAATCAAGTCACAAGGATAAATGAAATTCAAGCCTGCAATTAAAAATACATCAGACAAAAATATCTCAGCCAAAAATCAAAAGAGATATCATTGAATGGAAGGTCCAACTGGTCGCCAGTACTAGCAGATGCACATGTGTAATTGATTGACAAGATTGTGGTTTATACAAAGACACTTCCAATTCTAAGATGAATCAAACACGTGACTGACATGATTCAAAGGCATTCCAGCAGAATCTTCGTTAGGTAGGCCCAGAGATCACCGAAGAGTGAGGAAGGCAAAAAAACAGAACAGAAGCGCCAGAGCAGCAAGCATGATAGGTGAAGAACAGAAGTTACAGAATAGAGGTTATCCATTAAATTTCATTCTACACGTGATATATCCTGGATAATTGGAATGCTACCAGGAACCAGGAAAAATATAATGTGTTACTATCAGAATAAGAAATGAAAGCGAGTGAATTTGTCTCCTTCAATGTCCCCATTTCCCTTGTGATGGGCACTATTAAGTAAAATAGGAAAGTCAACTTTCATCGATATGTCAGATAACGAGGTTTACGGTTGAGAGAGATCATACTTGACAAGTTGGGGTTTCTATACTTATACCTCCACTTCCACGAGCCCCAATGTTTAAACAGCCAGAATGGTAGCAATCCCCTCTACTTTGCTCTGATGAAAATGTTGGGTTATTATCACATAATGGAGTAGAGGCAGCATCAGAGTATATTGTATGAGACTGGAAGCTCTTGACGATGTTTTCAGTATTGCCAATACGGGACGAAGATGACGTAGTATGTGAATTGCTTCCTGAAGCAAGAAAAATATTGCAGACACGATCAATCTCCGGCTACCAAAGAATCAGAGATGAGCAAAAATTTGTTTACCTGCTGCAGATAGATATAATAGGAGTATTCCATCAGGAGGGAGCTCCTCACACAGAGTCGCCAGAACCTGTCATCAAGAGCACAATAACATGCTTACGCGTTTAAAGACAGCTTTCTGCATAGCAAATTTTTTTTTTTTTTGATAAGTAGCTTTCTGCATAGCAATTAGCAGACATCCTGGGATCCTTTAAAATCTTGTAACCGAAAATTTAGAAAAATAGTAATCCATCCATCCCTAAATCAATGTCCTTTTTCTGAAAAAAATTTGTCCCCAAATGAGTGACTCTTTGACTATGAAGTTACTAAATTCACCTTTGCTATCTATCATGTCACAGTATGCACTTGGGATACTATAGTGTGGATACTAAGGACATTGATGTTTATGCACTACTCAAATGGCCTAAAAGTCAAACGTTCTTATTTTTGCAAAAAAACTAAAAAGGAGCACTCAATTAGGCACGGAGGGAGTAAGTTTCCTCGTAATGCTTGCCTCGTATTTATAACAAAAAAGGCTATCACAGCCTTCAATGCATCCACTGGTTAATATGTCGTAATAAAATGCCAGAAGTGCCATAGAACGATAAAACAAAATGGTTGCGACATTTGCAGACATTTAACTCTCTCCAAAAATTCGTAGGATAGTATTTTTAGGTAAAATGTATATGAAGTAAAGACAACTCATAACAACGGCAGATACTCACTGCCATAAAATGTGTGACAGATGGACGATACAAGACGGCTTTACGTGGATTAGGTGGCAAAGTAGGATCAGTTATATCTTGCGAGTAGTTAATCCGGCTGGGCCCTGGATGGGAACCATTTTGACCGATAACAGTCCCAGCTCCAATGGGAGGAGTTCCACTTGACTGATAAAATGAGCCACTTGGTTCCCACTCCAGGCATTGAAGCATTCTGAAAGTATCAAGGGTGAGCTCCGAAAACTTGACCTGCTCGTAAAATTAACAAAGTAAATAATGGAAACATAGAAATTTAGGGCAATAACATTGCATATCAGAAATCATTTACGAAGACCATCTTCTCCAGAAAATATACATTCTTTCTTTGCTGCCACCATAACTAAACAAATGAAAGGGTGCAAACCTCATTTGTTTGGTAACTGCAAAGTATTGCGTCTTTTAATCTCAACCTTCTCTTTACATCAGCAACCTGTGGAAGACAATCTGGATGCAGGTCCAATACAAGGCTATATCTCAAAGGCCTGATATTCATAAAAGCTGTGTCAGCTTTGAGAAATTTAGCTATTTCCTGAATCACCAGCTTCCATTCTCTAAAATCTGTTTCCTGGAGATGAGATCATCTGAGAGTCATTCTATCTATCAGCACTGGAAACTCATTAACTGACTTTTAATTTAATTAGTTTTCCCTTTTAACCAAAATGTTCCCAAGATAAAGAGGGTCCATCTGTGGCCTGATGAAATGGGGCTGTTCAATAACGGTGCGATCACAGAAAATCTTTGACCATCAATGATCACACTAATTATAGGTGTTCAGTTTTACAGTTTCAGACTTGCATTTGTTTAAATGCTTCATGATAGCTGGTGATGCTGGCTTTGATACTTACAGCAAATACTTTCTCCAATATAGGGATGTGCAATTATGATATCCAATATGTAGAAACTTTGTTTTAGATGGACATCTTATGCAACTTTATAAAGAGAATAGTGTTTGTTGTCCAACCTATTTATTTAACCATTGTGCTGTTAGTAGACATTACTTGTCAAGAAGAAGCCATCTCTAAAACTTAGAAGCAGAGACATCTGCTTTTGAAAAAACAAAGCCACATCAGTTTACAAATCTAAACTGATGCAACAACTTGGATACGCATCCTGCATTGACAATAAGTCTTCAAACACAAGAGTAAACAGAATTAACTAATTATGTGCATTTCATATATCACAAAAACTCTACTGATGCATCTCAATCTCCCTGATTGATTTCATGACAAATGATTGAGTTGAGAAACTATAACCATGAAAGACAACTAAGAAAAATTTTATCAAGAGATACCCGAAACACAGGTATTCAATAAAAGATATTCCAGAGCGTGGAGCTAAGAAAAATGAGAAATGACCTGGAAAGTCCTTCTGCACTCGTCAACCAACATTTTGAGCTGATTTACCAACTGGTACACCATTTCTCGCCGATTCAACACCAAACACACGGTCAGAAATCTAGCAAAGAACCTTAACTGTTTGTTGGCAAGATTGAGATCCTGAAATAGTCCATCCTTGAAATACTCCCGAGTCAAAACTGCTTCATAGAAAATATAAGACTCCGACAAATAACTGGCATCACTTGTCCTCATATACTGCCCGAAATAAAGCTGACCAATTCTGGATGCAATATCACCAATTTCCCATCTCTTAAGACCTGCTTCGACCAGCTTCTGCCGATTCTCTTGTTGAAATTTCCATAATTGCGTATACACCTTAAATACCTTATAGAAGTACGTATCATACCTGATACAAGACCAATTTGTCCATGTGAAAGAGTGAGATTATGCATTATGCTGTAAAAAAGACGAATAAAAACACATCGGAGCATTAAGGCTGTGCTGTACATCATCATGTTTTCAATGATTCCTTTCCTCTTTACCTCCATCTTCCATTTTGGTTTTGGGTGAAACTGAGATAGCAGGTTAACAATGACAAAAGTGGTCCCCTCATATTCCAGAACGTATAGAAAATGCTAACCAAGCATGGTCACAACACTAGATGTAAGGGAAAACCAAAAAGAACATGTACAGCATTGATTAGGGAGGATGCAAATCAGTTGCATGTCCCTTAACAGAAAACCTTTTTTTACATCAGAACAGTATAATGGCAGAAAAAAAAAAAGTTTCATGCAGCCAAGCCCAAGTAATTACAGTCACCACAAAGACTAAGTTCTGTTCATGGGAAGGAGGTAATTTGTCAGTGTTCTACCTACTCCCTCTATTCCACGTAAAGAGTCCAGTTTTGACTTTTCCCGTCAACTTGATTAAATTTTGACTGAAGATTTATATAAACTTACTTGTCTTTACAAACAAAGTTCCAATTCATAGTATTTTTAATGAAGTTTTTATTATTGAAATTTTTATTACGTAAAACAGATTAAATGTATGTTGAATATCAATTTGACATATGCCCATGTTGACTTTAATTAAATTTTGCCTCAAGATTTAAATAAATTTACTTGTCTTTACAAACAAAGTTCTAATTCATAGTATTTTTAATGAATTTTTATTTGTTGAAATTTTATTACCTAAAACAGGTTGAATGTATGTTGAATTTCAATTTGACAGATCCCCATGTTGACTTTTAAAGATAGAAACTGAACTCTTTGAGCGGAACAAAGGGAGTATATGTATAAAATTAACATCACAAATTACCAAAAGGGTTTCAACCCCGTAACCACTCTTATTTGTAGTTCTTGCAGCAGGACAACACAGTTTCAAATCTTCTATCCCACACCCTAACACATTCGCGATCCCATTGAATCTTAGCCCTATACGTGTCCTTGTTATTTTACCCGGCCTTCTTTTTAAAAAGACACGTGTAGGCCTCAGATTCAATTGGACAGGTAGTGTGTCTCTATGGGAGTGGGATAGAAGATTTTAAGCCGTACAACACCAAGGTGATTACAAAGATTATTAATGCATCTCTGGTAGAGCTACTGACATGTAGGGCTTAGACCAATTTCTATGGTAATTACAAAGACCATTAATGCATCTCTGGTAGAACTTAGACCAATTTCTATCAATTAGTGCTGAAGTGACAAAAAGAATACAACATTTTGGATATAAAACCTCTGTCTGCATCTGTTAATTTGGTTGTATAGTTTGTTTAGTGCGGGACCCACAGTTTTTTACCAATCTAACAACTGTTGACAGAGATTTAGCATCCAAAAATTTATATCTATTTTGTCACTTTAGCACTACTCATTTCTATCAAACAATGCAGTGAAAGCAATTAATTCCAATTTATATCCAGGTAAAACATTTCTTCACGAAAAATCAAAATTCAAAAAAAAAATGACATTGAACTTCTTTTTCAATTCTATTCCATATTCACCATGCCCTAACAACTACAAGTGAGCCAATATAGTTTATCCAACTCAACTCAACTCCCCAATTACTTGAATCCATTTTTGCCATCCGATTAGGTCCAATGCAAGCTCATCACACAAGCAACAAACTATTGTCCCAATTTGAAAAACAGAATGAAATAAGTCAAGAGAGAGAGAGAAATGATTCACCTGTTGCGTTCATAATAGGGTAAATCCCTAATCTTTGAGAACTTCTTGTCTGCCTTAGCAACTAGCGACCAGTAGATTTCGCTCACAGGTACATTGCTGCTACTAGACTGCGCCATTTGTACCTTCAAAATTCTTCAGGTTCCTAATCCCAGCGATCAGGCTTCGATCATCGAGTTTGTTAGAAAGAGGAAATGGCGTCAGGTGAACTTGCAAGCCTTTTACCTCAACTATGTTAAGTGAGTGAGATTTTACCAATAGGGAACGAGTAATCTGGTGATGTTTTCTTCTGTCAAAGGAGAAATAGTACGGGTAAATTTCAGCCGAGCCACCAACTGTAGTTTGACCCCGTTCAACATCTGCCCCCTCGTGTTTGGCTCCGCCAGGTGCCACCCCTTCTTTTGGAGTTTTGCTATTCACACCCACCAAACCTCTACACCGCCTTCAATTAGAGGTTTGCTATTTCCACCCTCAAAATTGCTAAGTATACCCATTTACTTAGTTCACCTACCCTTTAAATATTATACCACATATATTACTAAGTATACCCCCACTTATTTTTTTATTTTACCCTTGAACAATAAAACCCTACCAATCCCCCCCAATTCTCACCCACCTAAAACACTATCTACCCAACCCACCTCCCTCCCAAAATTAAAATACGCTCAATTTCTCTCTCTGTCATCTGCTCTCTATCCTCTTCATTTCTCTCCATTTGCTAAAGCTTCATCTACTTCTAGTTAGCTTCCTAAAAACTGCACAAAGTCAAGCCACTACATGCTCTAAGATTTACTTCAAAGTTCAAAAATGGAACCATTCGGTAAGTATTTCGTTTAAAGTTTAGTTTTTTTTTTTTTAAGTTTTATTCTCAAGCTTCTACTTAGGCTTGAAACACGCATTTTGGTTGAATTTTTTTGATGATTTTTTGAATTTTTTTGGAGGAAACTGCGAATGGAGTGTGCGGCACCTCTTGACCGCACGCCCTAAGGAATGTGCGGCACTGGTCCGCCGCACATACCTTAGGGCGAGCGGCCACAGAGTGCCGCACATACCATAAAGCGTGCGGTAAGGGGTTCCGCACATACCTTAGGACGTGCGGCTAGGAGATGCCGCACAGTCCTTAAATCGTGCGGTAAGGGGTGCCGCACATACCTTAAAACGTGCGGTCAGAGGGTGCCGCACAGTCCTTTTTTTTTTTAAGTCCTACTGCAATCAACTTGCACATCAACTGTTTGATGAATGCATGCAAGCTTACAACTTATACTGCATGTCTTGCCTTTTCTCTCACATTGTAGCTCTCCTTTCATTAATTTTTTCTTGTTCTTACATTACTTTGGTTTGAATAAATGCAGAAAGGACATATATGCGGAAGGTTACGGCTTCCGCTAGGAGGGCACAAAATCTCCTCGATGAACAACGGATACAGAGGCTGGTAATGTCTGAGGGGGCTGGTTATGAGGGGGCCGGTTATGTGGGGGTTGGTAATGAGGGGGCCGGTTATGTAGGGGTCGGTTATGAGGGTGCCGGTATTAATGAAGATGAAGAAGATGGTGATAATGAAGGGGCCGGTGATCAAGGAGCCAGTGATGACGCGTTGCCTGAAAAAGAAGCCTTATTTTCAGGTGGGCCGGTTGATGGTTCACTGCTAGTTATGTACAATACGCACGTAGCTAGGTATGTTTGGAATGGGATAAAGCGACCAATTCTGAAGATGCAAAATCACACTAATAAGTTGTTGAGTTGGTCGGTTCCGCTTACAGATGAGCGACAACTGGAGAGTATGTGGTGGAATATTGTGATGAGGTCTGGACTATTTACGCTGACTAGGTGTTCTTATAAGGAGTCATCGAAAGCATTGGTTGCTGCTTTTGTTAAACGATGGCATCCGGAGACGAACACCTTCCATTTACCTTTTGGTGAGATGACAATCACCTTAGATGACGTGTTTTGCCTTACCGGTCTTCCAATAAAAGGGAGGCCTGAAACATACACGGACTTTGGGATATAATACTGAGGAGCTTGGGCGAATATTGCATTTGCAAAATGTTGAGGTGCTTGAGGGCACCCGTGGTAGGAGAGGATGCGCTTTCAAGTTAGAGTGGCTTCGTCGTAGGTTCCAATAAGAAGTTACGAGTGATAATGATGCTATGCAGACTAGTGTTGCTAAGGCATATTTATTGTACATGTTCGGTTGCACCATTTTTGGAGACAAGAGTGGGAATCGAGTTCCTGGTGCCTATATGAAATTTCTGGACAATGTCGATAAGATACCGAAATATGCATGGGGAGCTGCAACCCTTGCTTATTTATATCGACAGTTGGGTATGGCATCTCGTCAGTCGTGCAGGTAAATGACGGGATATACAACGCTATTGGAGGTAACAAATTTATTTGATTCATACTTATAACGAGATATATATTTTTAGTTGTTATGAGGGGACCGGTTATATGATAATGTACTATATTATTTTGTTGTAGGCTTCGATATATAAGAGATTTCTTTGTTTTCAACCTTCACATAACATTGACTACAACGTCACTCAGTCATTGGCTCGAAAGTGGCAACCATTATCCAGAGGCGCCGGACATAACATACTGCAGGTGTACCGAGAGAGACTTGATGTCCTAACAGCCGATTAAGTGAGTTTAATTGCAATATTATAACTTTCATATTAATCTATCTATCAAGTAATGTTATATTAATTTAACTGTGTTAATGGTAATAACTTTTATTGTGTTTAATGTATATAGGTTAATTGGACTCCGTATTCTGTTTTGGTACGCGAGTCCTATCCATTTCATCGGATCGCTTATTACCATGGATGCTTATCCGCGCCGGGTGTTGTGGAGCCATACAATCCAGATCGAGTTCTTAGGCGATTCGGTTACGTCCAGACGATTCCCTTCCCTCCGATTGCTATTGGTCTTGGTTTACGACACAACAAGAACATTGTCAAGCTAATGCAGCAAGTGTCATATTATCGTTAACGGCGGAACCATATTTTATCTGATAATAGCCTCGATCAAGAAGCCATCCCATCGAGTGCGTGCTCGGATGACTATTTACAGTGGTACGCAACATATTCACAACCGAATATGCAAAATCCAGCTAGCCAATCTACGTTTATTTCTGGCGCAGATGTACATTGTCCATTGGATTATCCCACCATGTTTAGGTCTGTGGTTGATGCAATACGAGAGTCGACATTAAGATATAGATCAGGCGACAGGAGTATCTTATACGAAGAGTTTGGGTCAGTCCTTGACCAAGCGTTCGCTATATTAACTCCTAATATTGGGGATGTAGGTCCTTCAGATCGGGCGGGTCCAAGTCGTCGTCGTAGGCATGCACGACAGTGAAGTGATGAGATAGGTTGTTTATGTACAAACAATTTTATCTATGAACATCTTTATTATTCTAAAAGTGTATGTATGTGTTATGTACAAACAGTCTGTTGCACATATCTGCTCTAGACTTAGCATTTTTTCTAAATTTTTCATATCAAGTTTAATTACCTGTTCAATGATTAAACATATACATTTCCTAACAAAATGAATCTAACATAAACATACATAAACAACAACACATTTGATAACGAAAATGAAGTTCATACATAAAAATTCACTTAAACATATATAACATTTAACTTAAACATTTTAATAAACTTTACTATTTTAACACAATAGGTGTATGCTTGTTGCTAACACGACTATTTCCTACACTTTCACTGTACTTAGCCAATCGTTCACTATAAATTTTATTCCACCCTTTAGCAATGGCATGTTTATAATCAGTCCATCCGCTTGCGATTGGTGGTAATGGGGAATCGTCGCGCAAGAAGACCTACACAAATTAAAAAATTATATCAGTAATTTAACAATTATATTAGATAAGTGACAGACGATATTCATACAAAATGTGAGTTTTATACCTGAATATAATGGTCCCCGTTCACGAATGCAATACAGATCAACTTTGGTTCGTCGGGGGCTTCATTTCTCAATGGTAAAAACGTCAAAGATGAAGTATTTGAAAACACAACAAAGCACACATTATAGAATGATGCTGCTAAGTAACCCATCTTCGGAGCCTGAAACCAATGTTGCTTTGGTGCAAAGTCAGCGTAGCAATAGAGCATACTTTCAATTAATGCAACCGCTCCGCGTTCCACGAAAACATCTTCGTATAACCCACGGTATGCGTCCAACTCAATAGCTAGTTCTCCTCGAACTCTACCCCAATGTTCCTCATTGTCATATATATGTACAGATACGGCACGAAAACCGCAATGGCCATCTGCAATGACATTCTTCGTCTCGACGACAAACTCTTGAATCCATATCGGTAGTTGATCGATATAATCACTAGGCTGTCCAAAGCGGGTATTTTGGCGAACAACCTATTGAAAAATAAAGTATGTAAAGATTATCTCGTAAGTAAGATTTATGTTGACTAAATAATTAAGATTTACCTACATCTTTGTCTTTGGAATAGTAGTGAACATCGGAGGTTTATTTGATGGACCTACTTCATAGGTTACCACATCATCAACCGGCGACGGCGAGCAACTATCTTTGATTGATTCCACGTACTCAAACTTGCTCGGATCCCGTTTGGTTGACTTTGACTGTTTAGCCTTTAGAATCTTAGGGCGACATTTAGGCTTCGGGCGAGTCTAACTTTCGGGAGTGGGCGTAATTAGTCCGGTTGTTACAGGATTGTCTACCTCTATCAGCCTTTTATACATTGCTACCTTCACCGACTCAGGGGCTCCCTTAAACTTAACATCGACATTTTGATGAAGTACACTCCATGCTTCAACTTCCCCAACACCAACATCATCTTCTTTGCTTGGTACAAAATCTAATTTTTTTCCAAAAAGCATCAACCTTGTCGAGGGAAATAGGCTCCTCAAATCTGATATATTCAGATATTTCATGCACACAAGGAAGACCACATGTCTTTCTCAATGTACATGAACACAATAAAGGGTCTACACTTGTTTCAGGAATACCAACCATTTCATCGTATATCTTGTTCAATGCATCCACCGACACCATACCTTGGAGCGACCTAAATACATTTGACTTGAATTTATGTTGGACAACATTCCTACTCCTCTCGAATGAATCCTTTATTGCAACGTGTGATGTTTCAATGAGCGTGTGAATCTGTCGCCAACGTGTCTCAAAGTTACCTTGGCTCGATTCGAGCTGTCTTTTCAACATTGCGTGCTGACTCTCCACCCTAAAAAATAAGATACATTATGTAAGATTTTCAAATATGAGAAAGTTATGAGAGCTACATTTTATTTAAATATACCTATTCCTTGTGTTATTGTCATAATGCATGACATTATCTGTCCAACAAGCCACAAATCTCTCCTTATACGACAACAATCATTGGTCCATTGCATACTTGACCGCAGCTGGGAATTCCTTGAATTGAGATTGTAGTCTTTTAAGTCCGTCTTTAAATTTTGCCTCATTCACTGAAATAACTAATACATTCCAATAGGGATTAAACGCATCCCATTTCTTTTTCGGGCCTAGCAGTTTCTTGCAATTCGCCAAAACATTCCTATTTATATGCCATCGACAAAGAAAATTTGTCAACGAGGGGAACGTTGTCTCAATTGCATTCATTAAAGGCTTTTCCCTATCAGTTAAAATAACAGTGGGTAGGGAAGATTGGTGAATTAGTGATTTCAATATTGTCAAGGCCCACGTATAGTTCTCTTCCCGCTCGCACTCCAAAATTGCGACTGCAATCAGAGATCTCGTCTGTGTAGATGTCACACCAACAATCTCCAACATTGGTAGTTTGTACCTGTTTGTCTTATAAGTGCGATCCATGAAGATGACTTTCGGAAAATACCTCGGCAAGTCATTGCTCTTTAGGTGAGCCCAAAAAAGACTCTTCACACTGTTAGTCAATTCGCAGCGTTTATCGTAGAAGGTATAACCATGCTCCTTCAACTTGAACACAAGTTGTTGCATTTCAGATCGACCATCACGCTCATTAACTCTATTCTTTGTCCGAACATTGTAGATTGTCTTTATTGTTGACTTATTTCCCTCAAATCTTTGTTTCAACCCAAATAATATGTCTTTGGGCTTAGTATTGCCCTTGGAAAAATCAATAACAAAGGTCTCTTCATATTTCTGCAATCGACCTATATATGAGTGACCCTCCATGTGATTAGTGGTTGGATGATTGTGTTTACCACATTCAACCTCTAATGCCCATTCATCAATCAAGACTTGTTTCCCTCTCAAACGGAATGGGCAACCACACTTCTTAGTTCCAGTTTCTCTCTTCCTTTTCCCTTTACCCACCAGATCATCGACCTTTTCAACATTTTCTACATTTTTAACCTTTTCTTTCTTTTCAATTCGTAATGATGATGGCCCAACCTTGACCTTTTCTTTATATACACCACTACGTTCACAAATCAACAACAACTGAGCTCGTTTCTTATCGGCACCACTGTCCGACCTACCGATGATGATCACAATGACATGCTCCCTTCCTTTAGCTTTCACCCATTCAATCAATTTATCTCGAGAAATAAAACATTCTTGAGTTGTGAACACATCCGTGAAATCAACATCGACGGCTTCGTCGTTCACAACATGTTCAAATGCAACAATCTCTTCATTATGAGGACCAAGAACACTGGGATCTGTAATTAACGTGTTTGAATCCTGTTAAACATTAAAAAAAAAAAAATCAAAACAAAAAATCTCTCTTTGGCACTGTGCGGTAGGACCCTGTTGCACATTTTAGAGTGTGTGTGACAGGACTCTGTTGCACATTCTATAGAGTGTGCGACAGGGTCCTGTCGCACACGACGACCCAGCAGCTCAAATTTTTTGAAAAAAAATTTATTTTTAGCAAAAATTAAACGATAAAATGACTATGAGTTACTTACACAATTCATCTCTTTCACTTCTTTGTGCTCCTTTTCATCAATGTGGATTGATTCATTGCTAGGGTTTAAATTTTTTCTCTCCATTTATGGTGTTGGGTTTTAAGATTTTTTTTTTCAAAATGATGAAGGTAAAGAAGGAGGTGGGAGTAATAGGAGATGGGTATACTTAGTAGTTTTAGGGTTCTCAAAATCAGGAGGGGGTGTACATAGTAATGGAATTATTTTAAGGGTAATATCGTTTTTTGAAATTGTGGCAATTTTGTAATAATGGTAAAGGGGGTATACTTAGCAATTTTGGGGGTGTGAATAGCAAACACCCTTCAATTATTACCAAACTGCTACGGTATTATAAAATTTGACCTAATTGTCTTTAGGGTTCGTTTGGATATCCCAAATTCATTGTTTGGAATTGGAATTGAAATTGGAGCCTCAAAAACCAATTTCGTCGTTTGGGAGCACAATTAAAATTAAAATTGGAATTGAATTGTAATTACAAATGCCTCAATTCCATAAAACTAATTCTACACAAAAACCTAATAATTTAAATTCAAAATTTTGTTACATTTTTTCCTCTATTACTTAACACAATAACAACTCACCCTTCTTTCACCACCACCACCACCACTACCGCCAGCCGCCACCACCTACCGCAACCTCCGACCACCGCTGCTGGCCGCCACTGACCACTGCCGTCAGCCACCACATCCGGCAGCCACCACCGACCGCCAACTTCGACCATCGTTGCCGAACGCCACCAATTTCAGCCGCCACCCCTCCGCCGTCAACTCCGGCATCCACTACCACCGTTAACCACGATCACTATATGTTATTTATTTTTTAAAATATAATAAGTTTGTAATTTTGTTATTAACAAGATTTGTATATTTGCCATTTAAAATCACTAACCACCAATATCACTAGGTTAGACTAGATATTTGACATTTTATTGAAATCTTATTTTTACTATAATCTAGAATTACAATGGAATTCCACACATTATTCAAACCATGAAATTGCTATGATTTTGAAAGCAAATTACACACTATTTAAATTTCATGAAATTTGAATATTTATAGAGTTTAAAAATGATGTATCCAAATGGACTCTTAATCTTATTAAGTACGCCCCCCCTTTATTTTATTTGATTCCAACATATCTAAGTACACCCCCCAATAATATTGCTACACCTCTATCCTCTCCCCAGAAGCAACGATGTTGTTGAGGGCACTTTAGGAAGAAATTCTCAAAGTGCCTTTTAGCGGTTAAAAAAAAAAGAGTGGATTGGAGAGATTTTTTTTTTTTTCAGAAAGTGGACCGCCCAGCAATTTCCTGTAAAAAAACTCTGATTTTAATAGGGGCAAAACAATTGAGCCCTAACCCTATATATATATTTTTTGATTTAAACGGGTTAGCCCTACGTGCCGTGATCCTTTTAACATCTCTAGCTACGTTGGTGACCAAGTCATCCATCGTCAATTGTTCTAACAGCAAATTGACGGAACATTTGATTAAAAAAAAAAAATTATGTGAAGGTTCAATTTACAAAAAAAAAAAAAAAAAACCACATAGTTTAAATTGAAATCTCGAAACTAGTACAGAATTTATTTTGCAATTATCTCAATAAATAAATTATTTGGTAGACATAATATGTTTTTTAATAAAAATGAATTAATTATTTTAAAAATAATATATTTACTTTTGAAAATAAAGTACTTACTTTTATATGTATATTGTTAAAGAATAAAATATTAAATAATGGGTTCATGCAATAAAATTTTTAAAAGTTTATTAATAGTAAAAAATATATTTATAGATGAAATGTTTTATAAACCGATGACATGACATATTGGATAAACCTTTTGAGGTGTTCTAAGAAGCAAGAAAGCCATAAAGTCTTGTCATCTCACCTGCATGTAAAATTAGCAAAGTTCTTCTTTGGAACAATATTAGTGCACCAGCATCACTGCACACCTCACCTGGAAAGTCAGTTCTGCCCCAAACACAATCCCACTGCCAATTCAGTCAATCCAAACATTGCCTCCTCTTTTCCTCGCTCCACCTAATAAATTATTACTCCCTCTGTAAAAAGTTTATTTTTTTTTATAGAAATCAATATAAAACTAAATTAAATAAAAAATTTGCATACTTTACTTATGTTTTAAGAAATAAAATTTCATTAATTAAAAACTATCTTAATAATACTATGGATTACAACTTTAATAACTTTGTAAAAATTACTAAATTTTTGTTAATTATTGATCAAACTTTAGCTTAGTTGACTAAAAAAAATCAAACGTAGACTCTTTGTCTGAAACAGAGAGAGTATTATTTTTAAATACTAATATTATAATATATTTTTAATTTTGACTTAAAATAATTATCGTTTTAGTAATTTGTACATAAATTAAGAATTTTTTTAAAAAAATTGATCTATTCTTATTTAAGTTTATTATTATAGGTAAATTATAAGAGTATTTTTTTTCTTTTTTGTTACAAATCCTCTTTAATATGAGTAATAAATAAGAGTAAATTTAGTAAAATATAATCAAATATTTTTTAAAATTTTATAACAGACAATTATTTGAAAAAAAATATAATTATTTTGAAACGGAGATAATATTAACTTTTCTCTTTCCAGTCACATGTTCACACACACATGGGCTCGCACCCGGAATCGCGTCTACGGTTAAAGGAAATTTCAACGACCAACATTTGACTTTATTAGCCTATGTTTTGTTTTTTTGTTTTCAGCCAACCTCATAAAACCTCTCTCTCCTTTTCTCCATTTCTCCATTTCTCTCTTTCTCTATCTATTATCTCCATCCAATCTCATAGATCTGCCATTTTCGTTTGCTCCATTTGATATATTCACATATCTTTTTACAGGAGGGCAAACCGGTAAACATTCCCAATTCATACACATTCAACTTGTTCTTCAACAAATTCACTATTGAATTTTGAATTGGGTTTTTGCCCTTTTTTATTTCTTGTCAGCATTTTTGATTGCAAATATCACTTTTTTTTTTCTTGCTTATTTATCTGCTTCTGAATTTTAGTGGGTGCCCATTTTCTTGTAGAATTTTTTTCTTTCTTTCTTGTTGAGGATCACGTGGTGTGGCAGGAGAAAATTGAGTTGGGCTACTGTGCAATAAGCTGAAGGAGGGAGGGGAGAAGGGTCTTTGGGTATTGGGTGCTTCATTTTTGCTTTTGGGTAAGTCGTTGCATCCCCTCTAGCACAAAGAGTTCAGGATTAAGCTTGGTATGAGTGGAAGCTAATGTGCCTGTAAAGTGTTGAAGGCTTTTATTTGGGATCTTTGTGCATGCAGGCTCAACAGTAATGATTTTTGTTGCATAAACATGCTGAACATAATCACTGTTTCTGTAATGTCCATTTGCATGTAAGGTGTTTTGGAGGATTTCTGTGTTTCTCGGAATTTCATTCTAGATATGCTTCTTGCCCTTTATAGTACATTGGCAGAGTTTACAATAAGACAACTTTATGATTTCTGTTTGGGTTTGACTAACATTTGCCTTAGGCGCTTTCTAAACATCTAGTTATAGAAGGTATTGTCTCAACATATTGTTTAGTGACATTGGAACTTGTTAATTACGTGGTAAATGGAAGTTATCCTGTATTTAGTATCCTAAGAGCCCATTTACGGTGCATTTGGAAATCGAGGATCCCTGGATATTTAGGGTTGTGGGCATGCCTCTGCATTTCTCTAGGGGCAGAGCTGCTTTATTGGCTTCTTTAGGGGCTTTAACTATAGAGCTTATACCTTCTCTCTCTTTTTTTTTCGGGATAAGAAAAGAAGAGAGAGAGAGAGAGAGAGAGAGAGAGAGAGAGAGATACAGTACTCCAAAAGGAAGTTCATAACAAAAAAAGTACTCAAGCCAGAAAACTAAAGATTAAGAAAGTAGAGAAATCCAATTTTACTGTAGCTCTAAAATGGGTCGAAAGGCTCCACCTGCCATAGTTAAAGCAAAACAGTAGAAAACAACTATGTCCAAAAGGAGGGACTAAAGAAGTGAGAGGGATCACTTGGTGGCGTGGGATAAGTAGAATGGTGGCTTGACTTTTGGGAATCTGTTATGAAAGAACATTGTAAGTAGCTTTGACATTGTGTGTTTCTCCTTCGAGTCTGCTTTTCCTAACTTGTTTCATCTCCCCTCGATTCATATGGCTCCTATTCTGAGTTGTTTTTAGGGGAGGGGTTGCAGCTTTTTCCAGGGACTTCCATTTCTTTCATAATCTTAATGACCGAAGAGATTCTCACTCTTCTTGATACCATCAGGAGTGCATTTTCCTCTTTGCCTGGATTCTTGGTATTGGGCTTTAGATGGCTCTGGGCTATATTCATGTCATTCTCTTTTATAACATTTGATTCAATCACCCAATGCGGTTGTGTTTCCTCTCTCTTATTCATTTAGAAGGCTTTTTAAGATTTTGTCTTTTGCTTGGTCTCTTTTTTAAAAGTTTTAACAGTAATCGCATGTTGCAAAAACGTAGTGCCTAATAAGAGGATTTCTTCTGTGTTGTGTGTGATGGGTAAGAACTCCTCATAATCTATCATTTCTTTCTTCGTTGTGGGGGTGCTCGGTTCCTATAACATTAAGCTTTTTGGAGTGGCTGCGGAGGCTTGGGTCAGTCATACTTCTCTTCCTTCTTTTCTTCAATTGCATGCTAGAGGTTTTGGGAGAGGTGTTGATGCTAACTTGTTGCAGCAGTGCATGGTGTTCTCAGTTCTTTGGTGCTGAAGTGAGAGAAGTTCCAGGATCAGGGATCAGGCTCTTTCAAGTAAATAAAGTTGTTTTTTTGGCATCTGTCTAGTGTCAGTGAGGGGGGCTTTTCATGGGGTTCCATTTTTGGAAATTCAGCTCATGCGCTGCTTTTCTAGATTCTGTTATTCTTAGTGTTATTATTTTTGTATGGCTTATACGATGGAGTTCTCATTTGTCCTTTTGTATGTTCTTCTATTTTACTCTAATCTTCTTTTCTTATCAAAAAAGAAATATTCTAGCATCTCTCCATAATAAATACACCACACTGCCACAGAATACTATCATACTTATCCCCACCAAAACCTCAGAAATTCATCCAGAGGAAACAAGATATCAAACTAAGAAGATCTTCAACACAAGTGACAAGCCTGGACAAGTTATTACAAAGGAAACTAACGTCTTCACATTGACGGAAAAGGTGATCGTGAGACTCGGAGGAGCATTTACACATCGCACACTAATCAAGGGAGATCTTCTTGTAGGTTTGGTCAGTTGCAGGACATCATTAGTGTTAAGCTCATAAAGAACGAGGGATCAAGCAAAAGCTCCCACTTTGAAAGGGACTGTAGCTTGCCTAACAAATGAAGCAAGAGTGAATGGAGTCGGGTTAGACAAACTCATCAAGTGGGATAAAAGTGAAAGAATAGAATACAACCTAGATCCCTATAATATTCAGGTTATACCAAGAAAACGCTCTTTCCCCTTAAATGAACTCTTCTTGGTAAGATCTCCGTCAAATTCTTCGAATCTTGACCTTAAAACCATTGTTCTACGCTTATCATCAAATGGGAAGGCGTGGGCTGAACTGCTGTGATTTATCTTCATTTTCTTACCATCTTGAGAAGTGGCTGGATTTTGCAAATAGCGGTGGCCGGTGGGCTGAAGCTGCTATTTGCCTTCTTGGATCTGCTATCTCAGCAAGCATTTTGTTTATCGCTTGATGAATTTGTAATGCGTTAAATGGTTGGTCTTGGAGTCGGATTCATACTCCTTGTTGACATTTTGATAGACTTAAGATAAAGATCTTAAATTTCTGCATGAAGCCTACCGGAACAGAACTTGCTTGATAATAGTACTATCAGCTCGTGTTGGAAGGAAAGAAAAATCTGGATGAAGGAAAATGTAACAACTATATCAAGCTTAGAATAGCATAAACACAAGAGGAAGAGAAAAGTGAGAAGAAACGAGCTGCTTTAGCAGGCTAAATGTCACTGATAATACTTCTAAAAAGCTGAATACTACTATTAACAACCCCTTTTGTAGTTAGAAGAGTCCTCTTATCAAATATTTGATTCTAAGGTAAGGGCTACTATTCTGTCCAGCGAAATAAAAGACAGGAGAAAGCACTTGGACAATTCTTACCTGGTATAGGACTACAAGTCTGATGAGGACTAGAAGTCACATGACTTTTAACTGGATCTAGAGCTACTACCTAACAAAGTAAAACATTAAATAGAACATAAATCACATAAACAAACACAAAGGCTACCCTATAAATGGATCTCAATATCTTCTTCTTGGGATGCCCAACCGGCAGAAAGACATCTTCTCATTCGATATCACATTCAATGCCTGTTAGTTCACTTATTACGCATTGCAATCTAAGGTAGAGAAACTTTAAATAGAAGATAGAGCACATAAACAACCTGCTTTTTAAGCATTCTCAGTCTCGACTTCTTGGGATGCCCATTTGCCTGCAAAATGGACCTCTGTTTCTGATTCTGGTTTACTTCCATACTTATTAGTCCACTTATAAGTGTTGCACGTTACATGATCATTATGTGGTGTTAGCAGGCTATTGACTATACTTCATCCATTACGTTTCAGTATTAGCCTTATTCCTTTTCTATACTGGATTATATCAGAACAGTATTGATTATGCTACAGAATAGAGTGTATGTTTCTTGTTCATTTGTTAATCAGTCACTTGATGCCTTCACGTTGTTAAAATACTGACGTCGTTACGCGGGGAAAAAGCAAAATAAATTGGATGCTCAGACGACTCAAACTGTATGGCAGTGCATGTGGTTCGTGTTTTTTGTGTACATATCCATTTCTGGGGGGCCAAGTTGATTGTGCACTGCCCCTTTCATCATCTGGATTTTGTGACATTCAATGACGTACTTGATTGCTATTAGGTTTGGTTAGTTGCAACACGTTGGAAGCGGGTACTAAATGGATCATGTGAACAGCGTGAGGTGAAATGCTAGATCCTGCTGGTGGTGATGGAAAAAATTAACTTTTTTGCAACTAATTTTTGTTTGTTAGAGGAGTTGAAACTACCAATGCAATGTCTTCCAATCAGAGCCCTATGAATAAGCATAATAGTATTCCTATTCAGACGCAAACCTCTGATCCTTCAAGCAGGTAATGATCGCCTAAAGAGGGTTTCCATTTGTAGTGGTACGTTTCCCATAGACTTCCATAATTCTAAATCTCCATTCTTTTTTGCAGTCATAATCCTGAAGCTAGCCCTGTTTCCCAGAATTCGAATGAAAATGACGACAATACCTACTCTCAGGAGCAAGAGGTATGCGGCAGGTGTTTGTCTGTGGGATATCTGGTATTGGAGTTGTACAGATGATGTGCTGTATGCCTTTTCATCTTACTGAATACTTGATAGGAACGCTATACACGAGCCAGAGCACAACAAGAGGAAATACAGCGTCTTCGGGAACAAATTACCATTGCAAGTGTTAAGGTATTCCTACTGCCCTTAAGGCCTTTGGTCACAGGCCTTCATATTATCCCTTGTTATACTCACATGCTTCTATATCCAACTTGCATGCTTTGCCTATTTGGTTTCAGGAAAGACAACTTTTGAATGAGAAATATACGCATGAAAGGAAATTTGCCGAACTACGATTGGTTTGTCTTCTTTTCTTTAGGAAGTAATTAGCTTTTCTTTAGCTGTTGTTCATTGTCTCATCGATCTATAATAAAATATAAACCAAAATTGTTTTGACTGATAGGCTCTTGATGAGAAGCAAAGCGAAGCAATAGCTTCTGCCTCAAATGAACTGGCTCGCAGGAAAGGTGATCTTGAAGAAAATCTAAGATTGGCTCATGAGTTAAAGGTATGTTATATGTTGTATCACTCACATGCCTTTTTGTATCCTAGATAATTTACATCTTGATTATGCTGCGATCTAAAGATTGAACTGGGTGTCGCTGGAATTGGCTAGAATGTATGCGGACTATATTTCTTGGTTCAGACAAGTTACTTTTGGTGATTCACTTTTGAGTATGTACACAGAAGAAGACAATTCTGCTGTTTTCTTTGGCATAATGAACTTTTGGGGTTTTGTGTAATGGAGGGCTTGTTTGAAACAAAAATACGGATGATATATGGATAATGCAAGATGCAGACGTGGTGGTGCTTGAAAATCGAAAGAATATGATATGGGTACGATTTGGCTAAATAAAGCGTTCTTTTATTATGATAAATTCAGAATTAACTTCGACTTGAGTTCTATAAATTGAATACATCATACCAACATGGAAGAAATAAGTCTGATACTTGAATCAAGATAATAAAGGGGAAAACCAGTACAAGCTCGTTCTATTTTATCAGTAACCACTGCACAATGTTCAAATGCTGTATTTGATCCTGATATTCTTGTTTAAGAAGGTGAAAAATCTAATACTTTTGGTGTGTAGTGTATCTGATATGTATCCCCAGGTATCCTACCCTTATCATGCCTGACTGTCTAAAAATTGATTTGTAATTGATAAAGCCTTCGCGTGTTGATATATTATTCTAATTGAAGTATCTGTGCTTAATGATACGCCTTCAATATTATTTTGTCCATTCAGTTGCAAGCGAGAGAAGGAGCAACTCCTTTCCTCACAAAATAGTTACTGTAGTTATATATGGTTAGCGCCTATTAGGCCATTAAACCAGTAATCATGACGTTTGGAAATAGTTACTGTAGTAAACCCTTTTTACTTTTAAAATTCTGATTTGATCTTTTATTGTTCCAACTAAAATTGCCAATTTCTCTATAAAGAAGTTTTATATATTGTATGTGAAAAGTTTTCTACCAGATAATGACTTAATTACATAGCATAAGAGTGTTTGGGTGGTGGGGAGGTGTAGAAGCCCAAGTTTCCTCCACACTTCCGTGAACACAACACCATAGATCTCAAAATTCAGGATAATGGAGGAACAGCTGAACTTGCGATTTTCCTAGCTTGCGATGAAAATGAATTTAATAGAATTGGGTTATAGGTCCTGCACTTCTTCAACTTGTCATTAGCATAGTCTAAATATTGGTCCTTTTGGCGCACATCAGTTTGTCTATTGTAAGAGTACTTACCTGTACTGCTCTATGACAGTATACCCCTTCGGCTTTATCATGACCTATAACAACACCTATTCATTGAATATTAGCTCTGTAAAAACATATGTTTTCACCAACCCATTACTGCTAATAGAGAACAAGAATAGATATAAAATTCTATTATGAATATAATGTCACTTAATGGCTCCTAAAATCAGAAGAAAGCTATCGCTCGTTAAAAAGCAAATATAGAATCATTTTATTTATTTATTTATTTTTGATAAGTAAAATAGAATCATTTTATTAACACAAATATGTAAGAAAAAATGCCACTTAAGAAAAATCTAAAAAAGTGTAAAAATTAAAAATAACATAAGACAGATACGATGATAGCTGGTGCCACCAGTAGTACCATCCAGTACTTCTGGTATTAACCAGTATTTAAACTGATATGGAACGCAAGCTATGGTGTATGATTTTGTGGCCATTATGTATGATATTCATGGTTACTAGTACTTAAAGCCTATTTTACACATGGAACAAAAAGTGGTTGCACTTTGTTCTGGTTATTCAAAATGCCTTATAAAAGCATGATATTTTTATGAGGCATTACTAAATTCTAAGCTGAACACTGAGTGACCACTTGCTTTCTGGGTTCCAATGTTTAGTCCATTGACACTACTTAATGGTTCTTTTAAGAATGTGGATAAGGCGAGGAATTATATAGATGAATTTCATAAGTGCTCACACTTTATACATGAAAGGTGTACTTGTTTTCAAGTATCATAGATAACAATGCAAAATTTAGTAGACATTTTTCCTCTCAGCATTTCACCTCTTTCATGGTTTCTATTCTGTATCTTTGGGATTATATTTCATGTATTCCGTGCTTCTTCCTATTTGTTACTTTCTGTGAACTATAAAGAAAATAGAAAGATAAAGGCATGGACCTCGTATCAATAACTAGTGTCAGTATTGCAGAATCTAGAATTACATGGTAGTGGAATAATGTGAATTTTGTAGATAAGCTTTTTCTAGCAGACTGTAAGGATTTTCTTATTATTAATTGTTTTAACTCATTTGCATGCTCTTGCTCTAAAGTTTATATGTATTTTAAACTCATCTTACAATTACAGACTATAGCCCATGATGTTACATTGCATGGTGCATATTATATATTCAGTATATATTTATATCAAAGATAAGCAGACTAGCCTAGCTTGTAATGTCATGTGTTGCTTCGAGGGGAACATAAAAACGAGGTTGAACTTTTTGCTAATATATTTAAACTTGTATGTCATTTTGAACTATAAAGGACACTCATCTAGGGTAAAAAAAATACTCTCAAAAGTGACACTCAGTCTGGGTCGCGGTAGTATTTTTGCAGTTTGATAATATATGAATCTATTTTCGTTGCTAACATGCATCAATATATTTTCTGGATTCAAGTGAACTGGAGACACTAACATATAATTTTCTGCAGATTTTTATTTACTTAACATCTTGAACTGTGCTAATTCCAAACAACTTTTATCCACCATATTCTATCTCTTTATGATGTATCCATCTTTTCTATTTCTTTGACGCATTATAGTGAATCAGGTTGCTGAGGATGAGAGATATATCTTCATGTCAGGGTTGGTGGGGTTATTAGCTGAATATGGCGTTTGGCCTCGAGCTACAAATGCCTCTGCCCTTTCTGAGAGTGTAAAGGTATGAAATGTAAAGCTCACCTTAACACACCAATATTGTGGCTTGGGTTGTCTATTGTATTTTGTTTCTCAAATGCATCAGAATCAAAGTTCTGGTTCTTTTCTATTGTCTTATAATAATGTGTCAAACACCTGACGAATATTGACTCCCTTAATGGCCTTGAAGTTCCTTTCTTCATCTAGTAAAGAAAAGAACTTCCATCAGGGGCTCTAATGGGACTCCAAAAAGCTGAGGGGTTTGTTTGATAATGTCTATAAGGGCCTATAAGAGACTTTCTATCCATTTTGCACAAAGTGTCCTTAAATACTCTCTCCGTTCCGCCCAAAAAGTCCACGTTTGAAACTCTTAACATTTTAAGGACTAAGACCAATTTCTGTACATACCCTTTATTTCAACGATTATACTAATTTTAAGCATAATATAAAATTGTGAACTCATAGATTTTATAAGCTTAGTTTTTGAAACAAGACCCTTTATGTGGAAATTTCTAAAATAGAAAATAGGGCTCTATGAACGAAACACAGAGTAATACATAGAAAAGATACAATCAACTAGCAATTGGGAGTGTATTACGTATTGCTCGTACAAGTTCCATGGTAAGTTGTATTTTGGCTTTTGTGAGTTTACCATTAAAACTGATCTAGAGGTTGTCTTTGAGCATGCATTATGATTCTTCAAATTCTTAGTTTATCTTATTCATAAACTTCTTTTTCCTTATCCGTATTACAAAGAGTAGAGTTGTTATTCTATAGCAACCTTAATTGCATATGCATCTCATAAAGGCCTTACAATCAGACTTCATTTTCCTCACTTGTAATTTTCTTGCAGCACTTACATGATCAAATGCAGTTGAAGATTAGAATGGCACATGTAAGATACATATCTTATAATCTCAACTCCTCGAAATATAACGTAGATAGTGAACTTCATGAATCTCTTTTTCAGATATAAATGCTAGTTCTCCCGCTTGAATGACTTCGTTCCAGAACTTCACCATTAACACCAATTCTTAGTATGAAATATTGTGTTGTCCCCTCATGCTCAGTCTAATTTTCAGCTAACTTATTTTGTTCAATTGTTGGAGGTAGTGCTCATAGTAAAAAACATATATAATTAGTGAAAAGTAGATGGATATGTATATATGTCTTTCCTGATGCCCCAATCTTTTAGGCCACTTTTTCTTTGATCCCCCACATTTATTAAACACTTGATCTTCCGAATTTATCTTACAGTTTGAAAACCCAAGCATCAATGAATGCTCTTGTTCCAAATATGCCTCTTGTTTTGAAAATCGAAAAAAACTTGTCATCCAATGATTCTCAACATAGAAGATGGTAGAAATGGAACTTTGACAGAAATAACTTGATACTTATAAGTTTGGGGAGTCTCTTTTCTCTCTCTCTCTTTTTTTTTTTTGGATCTCCGAATTAAAGAGTCCCTTTCTAAGACTGAAGCCTATAAGTTTTCACAATTTTCAAACTTTAACCCCCATTTATCAAGAAGAGAATTAACGTATCATTGCGAGATTTTCTTTTGATATTCGCTCTCAAGGGCGTTATTTATGGGACTCTTCAAATGGGACGGAGGGACTATAATGTCTTAAACTTATTCGCTTAAGCTGTTTGCCCAGTCAAAAGTGACATATAATTTTTGCATGGAGGGAATATCTTTTGGATGTGATTGATCACTTCTTGTTCTGTTACAATTTTCTGGCTACCCCCGGCTTTTTGCAGATAAAACCAAATAAATTATTTTAGCTTTCATAAGCATTGTCATTGCCTCTCTGTACTTGATTTGTTTGCTTATTTATCTCCTACATGTCTGCTAATCTGCAATATCTACTGTTTCTGGGAGACATGCATGCTTGAATCATTCTTTATTGGCTAATCTATGCTGCCATTTAGGGCTGTTTGACAAATCAAGCTGGCTTGAGTTTATTCGTTTAAAACTCGACAGTTCGACTTGTGTAGGGCTTGAGTCGACCTGGAACATGATAGTAAGCTTGAGGTATGAACAAGCCAGGTTGACTTGGCTTGACTAGCTTGGTAATCACAAAATATATACATATTATGTATGTATCTTTTGTGTGGTAATTAATGGTATTTTTTAAACTTAGGCTCGATTAAGGCTCGATATTGATTTGTTAGACTGAGTAATAGAGTCAACACAGGTTCCTTGGATCAATACAAGCTCGAGCTCGATAAAAGATAATATAGGCGAGCTTGAATCAAGGGACTCTGCTAGGTTTGCTTACAGGCCCAACTGGCAGTCAGGGAATAATGTTAACTCTTAGTTTACTTGGTGTCTGTCATTACCCAAATTAAAATACATCACATATTGGTAAATCTTACTCCCTCCGTTCCTAAATTATTGTCGAATTTGACTTTTCCAAGTCAAACTAACTGTTTTTCAAATGAAAATTTGACGTGAACTTTTTTATTTTTTTCAAAATCATATAACACTTAGAACTATGAATTACGTGTTTTATGATTTTGAAAAAAATAAAAACATATATGTCAATTTTCATTTGAAAAACAGTCAGTTTGACTAAAAAAAGTCAAACTAGACAACAATTAAGGAACGGAGGGAGTATAATAAATTAAATTGGAAATTGTTATGCCTATAGCATGGTTCTTCATATTTCTGCATAGCTGCACTGTTATTATAAATAATTTCTTCTTGTTACTTCCTTGTTGAAGCTAGATAGTTTGGCATGTAGCTTTGGCATTCAATTTGTTTCAGTCAGGTTTGTTTTTGTGCTGCCATCTCATTGTATTTGCTGCTGGCTATGGCAAGTTTATTTATGAGTAGTGAATACTTTGTTTAACATGTGGATCCACAATCTGGGAATCCATTAAGAGTGAACTTACTTGTTTGCAGGCTAGAATGGCAGAGCTGCACTCTTTGGACAGAAATCAAGCTAGAAATGGATCTCTTGATAAAGATATTCCTGCACCTAATCTGTTGAATGGCCAGTTTCCACAAGCATCGGTGGTAAAATTGTTTTTCTTTTCGATAGCTTTGATGTGTTCAACGAGTTATTTGAAGATACATCTTGCCACATCCCCCTTCCATCTACAGTGAGTGTCCCTGTTGAAACGCCAAAATATCGTTAGGAGTAAATAAGTACTGTCACTGATGGTTATATGAAAATGCATGGTGGTGCTCAACACCTTTTGTTTTCTAAATGCATGATGGCTAAACTGAGAACCACAGTAGTTCTAAGCTTAAGTTTTGAACAGGGCTCCCGTTTTTGGAATATCCCAGAAAAGAAAAAACAGATTCTCAAAGTGCAATGGAGGGGGTTATACGCTTGTATTTTGATTTATCTACCTTAATTTGATGCAGGGTCAGCAACGTTTTCCTACCTACAACAATTATGTAGATGGTCGATCTTATGAGCCTAGATATACCCCTGACAGGAACCAGACTCAAACGAAGAGCTTAACGCTCAATGAGCAGATCAATCGGTCAGCAGATCATGACAATCTGCCAAATCTTGCATCCAGCGCTGATAGGTTGGCATGACCAATCCTAGTTTTGCTCTTGTGGTTTGATCTTGTTTCATTGCATCGATCATTTCCTTTTGAATTATGTGCGGAAAATCTTTGATGTATTTTCTCAGTACATTTGCCTTGAATAATTTAATAGTTTATGATTGTACTCCTTGCACTTTTCTTTCTTCATGAGTATTGATGAATTATTTTCTATGCAGCACTGTTCCTTACTTTGAATTAATCTTGATGCTAATAATGGAAAACGACGATTCATTATATTTGTAATTGGTTCCACTATACTGACGGAATTAGAGTATCCCTTTTGTACAGGAAGTAACACTATGTGATGTCTCAACTGGCTTTCCGCTTTCCTTCATAACTAGATACCGTTGCTATATAGGCAAACCTCGTAGGGAAATAGTAAGATATGACCACACAAATTTAACATAGTAAGATACAAATTTGACATTTATCTTTCAACGTTCAGTATCCTTATGCAGGAAGATTACCAATCCAGTTGTTTAAATATATTCTATAATAGGAATATATTCTCCATCCGTTCCTAAAAATGAGTTCATCTTTCCTTTTCAGGCTGTTCCAGAAAAAGTGTCCACTTTTTACTCTTTTCCTTTTTAGGACGTTATGCTTACCATTTTACCCTTGATTTGCTTCCTACTTTAAGTGATGGGTCCCACTCCCACATGGGCATCATTGGAAAACACACAATATCCTAATACTTATACTAGAGTCAATTTGCTTTTCTTAGTCTGTGCGCCGAGTCAAACATGACTCTTTTTAGGAATGGAGGTAGTAATATCTAATGGTAAAGATCCCTTTTCTTTTTCTATTGCAATAGAAATAAAAAAGGTTTTTGTGATAAATTTCTGAATGATCTGTAATCTAAGAAAGGGTTGCAGACTAACAAGAAGAGAATTTTTTTTGTGGGGGGAGGGCGACCGGTGGTGTGTGGGGTGTGTTGTAGTCGTACTTAAAACTAGAAAAACAAAGAATACAAAAGTGTTACATTAATAGCGATCTTCAGTGTTAGATCATAGATGAAATGTTGGTGTAGAATCTGTGGATGCCATTGACAATCTGAATTGGTATTTATCTTATGATTCAATGTATGGAAACAATGATACTCTCAGAGTTCTGCTGCAAAAAGCATATTAGATCTCATATCTTAGTTTCCACATCTAAACAAATCACATATATGAGAGTAAGAAAAAGGTTATGCAGCAACTAGAAATATAAGACAAACAATATATACCATGCCACTACCATCAATATATTATTGATCAAGCATAACTACATAAATGATATGTTTGAACGGTAACAACGACTTGTGAAATGCATAGAACACTTGGGTGGTAAAGAATAAGATAAAGTTCCAATTATTGATCAAGCATAACTACATTAATGATCTATCATGTTTGAACGGTAACAATGACTTCTTAAAATGCATAAAACACTTGGGTGGTAAAGAATAAGACTGTCTAAAGATTATTTTCTTCAAGACAACTCTTAGACTTGAAATTGGTTTAATCTTGAATCTGCTTAATCAATTTGAAAAAAAAAACAATGTGATGAGATCAAAGGATTATTAATGATCTAAAATGCCCCTACTAGTTGCCATAAGCATGCCTTGTAATACAAGTGGAGAATGATTCTTTATAAATGCAGTCTTGCATAAGAAGAAATTCAATTCAAAATCAAAAGAAAAGGTTCCAATGTATGAGTTTCGTGAACAGTGAGTTGGAATAAACTCAACTGCTTTAGTGATTACAAGCACTCATTGAGGTGGCTCAGTAGAAGTTAGTTTTGAAGCTTGTTTCTTAGCATTCGCTGAAAATTTGAACACCAGACTTCTAGTCCATGGTGATTAGGTGAGCCAGGCTTACTAACGATGACTTCAAGTTAGAAAAGAACGAGATCTAAGTCGAGGATAAATTTGGAACAAGGTTGTACTTCTTAAGCTTAGTTTGGAGATGTAACTCTTATCCTAAGATAACCTGTAATAAAATGTGTTCTACTCTGGGACTACAAAATTATATAGTACTCCCTCCGTTCCTAAATTATCGTCCTGTTTGACTTTTATTGGGTCAAACAAGATGTTTTTTAAATGCAAATTTGGCGTATATTTTTTCAAAAATCATAAAACACGTAATTCGTAGTACTTTTAAAATACTAAGAATTACGTGTTTTATGATTTTGGAAAAAATAAAAAAATACACGTCAACTTTGCATTTGAAAAACATTGTGTTTGACCAAAAAAAAGTCAAATAGGACGATAATTTAGGAACGGATGGAGTAGCATATTACTTTTCTAATTCTGTTTATAGATATATATGCATGTGTTAACCGTTAGTGATACAATAATCAAGCTTGATGTGATTCAACATCCCCTTTTGATTGTAAATATCATTGCATATGTTGTGGCTGCCGCTGCCTCTTGAAATAACTCCTTTAGTACTCATTTTAGGATGGAGGCATAGGTCCTTACAAATGGATTAGAATTGACGTAGCATCAGGAGGAGGTGTACTCTCAAACAGGACCATAAAACGGGTACCACAAATAGGGATTATCTATTGGTTGTGACCTGTACCCAATTCCTGGCTTATAGGTGGCTAGCTCCACCTCTTTTTGTAAATCTTTGCGCACCGTTATAGTGTAGAGGTACTGCTCTTTCATAGGGCATAGAGTCACCATGTCAGATGTTGACAAAAAATGACATACAGTTGGAACATAAAAAATAAGATTCTACATTTGACCAGAGGGTAAAGCACAGTATGTGTGCGTTACGGAGCATTCAAGACGTCCCTCAGTATTCTAAAGATGCATAGGTTAAATAGAATAAATCTTACTCCCTTCTGGAGACGTTACTTATGAGTTCTTTGTTCCTAAATGAATATCACTCTTCACAAGGTAAAAGATCCAATATTGTAAATTTATCATTTAACTTAAGAAAGTAGTACCAAGGAACATGTCATGAAAGACATTTTTATGATGGACAGGGAAATGTAATAATTTGTCTTAAAGTTTGAAAACCTTTATGAAGAATATTTGCTTTCTTCATTCTTGTGTGAAGAGCAAAACTTACACATTTAGAGATGCAGGTAGTATCTAGGTGTATTATATTAATGTTACATACGAAAATCTCAAAAAGTGGGGTTGGATGGAGAATGTGTTCTATGATGTCTGAATGACTAAAATTGACTCATTCCCTTATCAGAGTGATGCAGCATAGTTGAGCGTGGAAGAAGCTTTGAACTGACCGACCTCTCCTTGAATTCTAGCGTTAATATTGGAGGTGGAATAAATTATTTATGAAAACAAATGAACATATCAAGTTGTCTAAGCCTTGATGCCTGGGCGTAAATCACCCAAGAATACATAAAACATAAATGTTTGTCATTTCGTTTGCTGAATAGGTGTACCTAGTATAGAAGAAGATATGCTGAACCTATATGGTCGTACTCCCTCCGTCCCGGATAAATGTTCCTCGTTGACAAAGCACAGAGATTAAGAAACGTAATTACCGATGAGTTCTGACGATAATACTCATTAGAGTGATTAGGATTAGCATTAGCATTAATTGAGTTCCATTATTTTAAATAAATGTGTTTTTTTGGGATGTGCTATGTTGATATTAAACGAAGCTTTAAGGGTATATGGGAAGAATGGTAGAGAATTTGTACATCAAAAATTCTTTAGGAACATTAGTTGGCACATCGCAAAATAGAAAGTAGAAACATTAGTATTAGCCAAGTACAAGATCATACTTGATTTCCAAGAAATTTTAACAGGCAACATTTCACAAAGATGCCATGAATAACTAGTACTTATTAAAGGACTCCTAGCTTTCCCTAAAACTCTAAAATCCGTCTTGCGAGTTATAATAAAGATTGACGAGGGCGAAAAGTTTTTAAAAGTTCAAATGGGGCCATCGCAAAGATGCCCGGTCATTAAATCCTTAAAGATTGTAAAAGCATTTGCATAGAATGTCCTTTTACTCCAACATTGAACCATGGCTCCTGAAGCTTGAGTCTCTCGACGGAAAGTGTGAATCCGAAAGTCAAGGTGATATGTCTTTTTCTTGTTGAAAACCGAATAGATCTCATAATATCCCTTATGAAGAAGGGAATAGGTCTGTAGAGAAATAAGTTTCAGCGTCAAGGAGATTACCATCCAAGTCTGTATACTTTCCCTTCGCTATATTGCAACACCATTCTCTTTTAGTGGCCTCATACCAAAAACCCCTTGGTCTGCTCATTGTATTTTCATGGTGTTAATCAACCGATTCTTCAGTGTCGAGTGCTGCTTGGTCCAATCTAGGAGGTGATTATGGACTTGAATGGCCGCTTGGCCCACACATCTCAATGATGTATCAGTAGGATAAACACGCTCTTTCTTATGGGGTCTTGTTGGACAAAGGTTGTCTGCATGGCTATCAAGATGCGTGCTGAAATTGGAGTAGTTCTTACTACTTGCAGTGTTACTAAATGCAAAGAAGAAAAAGTTAGATTCATTACAATGAGACGGTGTTTCCTTTTGTTCAAGGTTTTTCTATAAAGGCATCACTTATATTGATATCGTTATATTGGTATAATTTGTAGCATCATTGTCATCAACATTATTATGCAAGGACAAAAACCACTATATGTTGGGCTGAAGTATAGAATTTTCACGCGAGAAGTCTTGCTTATCCCACTGACTCCATATGAGCTTTCTCTTCTTCCTTACCAACTTAGCTACCCGGGCTATATGGGATAATGGGACTCTATAAAAGAACAAGAAGATATGAAAGACTATTCTTGGAATCAACATAGAAGGAAAGTGAGCTTCCCAGACCTACCCTGAAGATGGCCCTTGTCGTAGGGCAATAGACGAGAATCTGGCTGAATAGCGATCGAAGGTAAAGCCTCTCTGAGCGAACCCAACTATTGTGTCAATCTCTATTGCTCGAAGGGTTAAGTTGTTTATTGCTTCGGGTATCCACTTCTCATCCTATTGCTAGGGAGCAATTCGTCTTAGTAGAAATATAGAACGATGCGGGGTAGCTAGAAGTAGTTCATCTTAGTAGAATTATGGGAATCTCTCCATCTATAGTGCAATGTTTCCTTTATAGTAACCCTGATTGTCATTACAATTTATCAAATTTCCTTACTTCACCAACCATAAACACCATCGAAAAACTCATATAAGACTATTATATATATATATTTTGGTTTTCCTAAGCTGTCCCAGGCACGTAGGCCCAAGACTAATCCTTCGAGCAAGGTAGGACTACAAGAGCGGTAAAGCTCTCCCAACAAGTTATAACGCAGATGTGTGGTCCTAGGGCTTGAAACCGAGATGTTTGGTTAAGCTAGAAGAGCCCCTCTTAAGTGTTCATATAGGTTGATGCACGATGCCGGGGGGGTTAATATCTAGTTGGACTTCTCACTTTGTTAATGACCTATTGGTGATAACATGGTGATTTGCGGTTCAGTAGTGGGAAAAGAGAATCTTTAGGAATCTGTCATGTGAGATTTTGATCTCTAGCTGCTGGCAATAAATTTGTGATGGTATTGTATGTGAATGGAAGTGACTCAATGTGGCAGAGATGTCTTATCCAATGTTGACTTGGATGAAGTTGGAGAAGATTTCAGTGATGCTTGCAATGCTTGAGGTTTGTGCACCTCTATATATTTACATAGATACCCATGTCTTGTGTTGTATGCATATATTACAAGAAGAAGATGATAGTAAGTGTAGAATGTGAGTATCCCTAGTGTGATGTGTGCTACAAAAAGTTCTTGGCGTGACGCGTGTTATCAAAGAACCTTAAAAAGTAAAGGTCGAGGTGGAAGTCAAGATTGATGAGGTAAAGAAAAAGAGGGCAAAGGCTGACGGAGAGAGTGCTCTCTAGTACTCACTAGCTCTCAAGTCTTAAGGTAGAAACTTGGTCCAGATTAACGATTAACTGTAAAATGAGGTTTGTAGCCTCTATTTATAGTGAGTATGAGATCAATATTCCCTGTTATGTGTTATCGTCCTATTGACCATCCAATGATCATAGAACAAGTGTCTCGTAAGTGGGGACTGCAATCAGCTCTTTCTCTCATCGGTAATCAGGTTACTCGCGTTGCACATGCGTCATATCGCACACGTACAATGGGTGAGACTTTCTCTTGACTTCAACGCCAAACCAATAACCCTCAAAGTTCCCAAAAAATTGGCTCGGTCTCTTGAGGGACCCTAGGCCAGCCGTTACACTTGGAGTAGATCACCCGGTAGTGCCCTAATCTGGGTCATCTATGAATGATGTAAGTGCTAGCAGTAAATTATTTTTCTTTACCTGAGGCGTAGAGTTAATTCCTTGGAACCCTAATGTTCGGGGATCCAGGATCCGGGCTCTGGGGCATCTCATAGGTTAGGCAAGAAGTCCTCTTGACGGAGCGTTTTGACCTTTGGACCAACTTGCTCGTGGAGACCATTAACAAAGTCGGGGTTTGGCCGTACAGATTTGGGTGTCATTACCTTTGGGCTAAAACACTCAATCTCGGCCCCCCTTTGGACTGTCTCCCGGACCCTCGTACGTTCCCGTACACTAAGTCTTAGTTCGGGGAAGACTGGCAATCACCTGAGTGATATGGCACAACCCCTACTACAACTCCTACTACAGTACCAAAAAGTGATCTCTTTATTTTTTCTTTGATGGTGGTTTTTCTGTTTGTTTACTTCTCATTTTAATTGTTTGGAGTTAAGTTGCTGGTTCTTTCATAATATGTGAACTATATTCTCAAAGGTGAAAGCCGACATGTGCATTTGGGCATGTTAGCTACAGTAAATACTTGTGTTTTATAAAAGTTGATGTATTAAATTACTTTGATTCACATTCTTATTAAATTTGGAGTATTATTTAGATTGATTTGGTGTTCTTTTGACCCTGAGGCAATTGATTGTATTTATTTTTGTGTATTATATCAAATGCCGCAAATACTTGCATTGTTTTTGATATTTTTGCATTAACTGTGCTTAAAATTTAAAGCAAACATGTTAATAAATAGCCTCTTTATTGAAGCTTGTGCACACGTTTGCCAAATCCATCCTCAAAATACGTGTTTACAAGTTTCAATTTCCTTTTATGTTCTGTTCTACTAAATATCATCTTGTAAATTTCAAATAGTCTATTTATCCTATGATTTTTTACCTAAATAAAGTTCTGAAGAAATGTTTCCTTCCTTTTGATAACTGAGACTAGATATCATACAGAATCATGAGTAAGAAGCCTGTGCTTTGTTTTGATAACTAAAATCCAGATGTTACAATTTCACACTAAATATGCTCCTTCATGTAATTGATTGTTATTCTTGTGCTATTTAATATTTAAAGGTTGATTTTACTGTTTATTGCCTTCCCCCTTCTTGATGCCTAACCTATCAAGGTATCTGATAATCACTGTACAGTAGTCAAATCAAACTCTTATTCAACATACTCGATATAGCAATCATTGGGATCTCTTGAATCCCGGGGTCATACTTACACTTACATGCCTTTTATTTAGCTCATAGGTTCACAAACATGAGCCATGCACTCTTTATCATCTGAATGAACATATAAAATTTCCAGTGATTGTTGATTGGTTGCTACTCTGTTCGTTGAATGCTTCTTTTCCTTGAGCCAGCCTAGAATTTAGAATTTCCACCGAGTTGATGTTGTTTTCTCATTGTAAAAGAATTTCTGTCTCTTGTTAATGCTCCTTTTCACCATATTCTTTTACAATAGTGTTCTTGATTTTCGTGGATTATGTTGACAGGGAAGTTGCACGCGCTACTCGGAGTACCAATGATAACTTTTTTCATCCCCCCGCCATGCATGATTCGGCTGCTTCTTTTGTTGTCGAAGGTAATCAATCTATTTATTGTGAATTGTTGCATTAAATGCTGTAAAATGTAATACTACCGTGTTGCCTTCAGAAGATGGTCCCGGAATAGATGGCTTTCAAATCATTGGGGATGCTAAACCAGGTGGCAAACTCTTGGGCTGTGGGTTCCCCGTACGTGGAACTTCTCTCTGTATGTTTCAGGTAGAGAAGCTTCCTTGTGCAATGATAAGATGTTGCTATCTCCTACACGGAAACTTGTGCATTAAGTACTATGTTTCCAAAGCAGTAGCTTGAGTACTAAGCTTTTCATTTTTATACTTGTTTGTCTCCATCTCAGTGGGTTCGTCATCTTCAGGACGGAACTAGGCAGTACATTGAGGGTAAGTATTTGAATGAACTTTTCGAAATCTTCTAACTTTCTTGGACTACTGTTTTTGAAAATACTACAGTCTGGCTTTAAAATAATTTCCTCATTTCCGCTTAGGGGCCACAAATCCAGAATATGTAGTCACAGCTGATGACGTTGATAAACTTATTGCTGTCGAGTGCATACCAATGGATGACCAAGGTCGTCAGGTAGTCCATCAACTTGATCCACTCTACGGTTTTTAATGATCAAGTCATTATTTTCTCATCAACAACGAATTTTACGTCTTTATATTCTCATAAGTATGATGTATAATGGCCTCGTTATTTTGAGATTCACTAAAGCGATCTGCATGTATTAGTATTTGTTATGGAGATAAAGAAGATTTGGGTTCTTATTGCTTTAATCATCTAGGCTCAGTTGTCTTAGGGTTGTTTTTTGTTTGAAGGTCAATATTAGGGACTTGGGTGTTAGATGATGGAAGTAACCCATGTGGGAGATATATTGGGAGAACTGACTAAGATTGTGAGGCAGGAATGGCAAGGATTAATAGCTGCAGCTTTTTGGGAAGAAGAGAGAGAGAGAGAGAGAGAGTGAGAGAGAAAATTGTATTGATGTTTATGCTAAGATGAGGTGGTCTTGGATTATGATGGCTTGATAAGTAGTGGAAGATAAGGATTCCCTTGGTGAATGTAAGTTCTGAAATATCATTATGTAGCTGACCAAGTTGTTGAAATAAGATTCTATTAACCCACGCTGAGTATACTTCGTATAGATATATGCGCATATAAGCCTGAAATTGTTGTTGTTTCAGATCCTGTGTGTTGTCGTGCTTCTATGGGGAGATGAGTTCCCTTGAACTAGTTAGTTTTTCGTGTAGTTTCTTTGGTGATTGTCTGTGTCATATGCTTTTTTGTTATTATTTTTGTTTTTTTAGTTCTCAGCTGTCCGTGTCTTATGTACATGGTTGAACAAGCCATAATTTATACAGTGAGCCTAAATGATCACAGAAGTCATGTTGTGTGAAAGTACATTAGTTAACATCAGACTGAAAGAGTTCTGTGACTTTATATATTCCAAAGATCAGTAATTGTCCAGACCTTCAAAGCGGTTTAGCGTATGTATACATATTGGATCCTGCAATAATTGCCTTTATGGCACTTGCTTAGGATATAAATTAGGATTCTACATTGTGGTGTTTTCAGTGCATGGTGATTAGTTCCTATGCACAATATGTCCATAAATAGAACCTTAGTGACCTGGGGGCACTTGTTAGAAAAATATCCTCCCTCCGTTCCAAAAAATCGTCCCACTTTGACTTTTCTTGGTCAACTTGGTTAAACATTGACCAAAGAGTTATAAAAGTTTTTATCCTTGTGAAATTTAAAAAATTGTTATTGATACTATTCTTAAATCTTAATATTGTATCAATAATTGAAATTCATTTCCGAAGTCATAATAAATGTATCTTAAATATTGATTTGATATTGTCCTAGGTTGATTTTCCAATTAAGGAAATGAGATTATTTTTTTGGGAAGCAGGGAGTACATATTAATGATAAGAGTTTAATTTGGATACACTGTCAGTGCAAATATAATTTAGACTAGGGTGCTCCAAAATATGACACCTTAACATGACAACCTATTTGCCATATCTCTATATCTCTGAGTTTCAGCAAGTGTTTACGGCTTGTAATTGACAGCAACTATCCCAAATTAAGAAAGATAATTACGAGTAAATTCTCTCATTTCTTCGACTTTTATTCTTTTCCATTTAAGTCGGATCATCTTCTCCTTTGAAGCATCAATTTTTTTTATTATCTTCTCTCTCTCTCTCTCCCATCCCACATTTTTTTTCCCTTTGAGAAAACTTTGTCTCTATTGAAGTATCAATAAATGAACGAAAATGAAGTTTCATTTTAGGGAAAAAATTTAAAACGTTGCATTACAAAACATTGCATCATGTAAGGGCAAGTCCAATGGTAGTCCTTGCCCATAGGGATCAAATTCAAAATTTGGTGAAGTCCTTCACATGGTAGCAATTTTGCTACCTCTCTTAGTACTAATACAAAATTTGGTACCCTTTATTTTTACTATTGGAGATACTAGGGCCTTCAATAGGCATCAAAATTTGGACTTGCCCTAATTTGTTCCTTGAATCTCTGTCTTTGGCATGAACTTCTCATACTCAATCAACACAATAGCCAGGAAAAGCAGATGCTGGACAAAGAATTAGTTTTCAAATAATCTGCTTTTAGGATTTATAATGTTTGTTATATTCTTTGAAGCATCACCGGGAAACAAAATATTATGATCCATTCATGCCAAAGACAGAGAATCAAGGAGCTAAGTTTATGAGGAAATGCTTTAAATATTTTCCCTTAAGTCAAACTTCATTTATTGTTACTTCAATGGAGACAGTATTCTCAAAAAGAAAAAAGAAAAGGGAGGGGGGGGGGGAGAATCCAAATTTAATTGAAAGAGAAGATGAGAAGCAATTGATACTTAAATGGAGAGAGATGATCCGGCTTAAATGGAAAGAGAATAAAAGTGAAGGAATGACAGAATTTACTTGTAATTATACTTTTTAATTACAGCTAGTTACTTTCAGTTGTAAGCCGTAAACTTAAACGGAAATAAGGTATGAAAGTTGGAAATGACCATAGTTATTCGTAAAATCTTTCTTAATTGTTGCAAGTTATTGTTAATTACAACCAGTAAAAAATTATTGAAAGTGGTAATGTGGTAAACAAGTTGAATGTTGACATTTGGATGCACCGTTATTGTAGATTTTATTATACTAACAGTGTATCAAAATTAAACTCTAATGATAAACACCTTCTTTGGTACTTTGGATCATCATGATCTCATTTGTGGGAAGAAGGCCTTTGATATTCTAGTGTATGATTTGTACAGGCATCCTGGCATGCTTGAAACATGTTCATGCTTGCTAAAGGTGTCTCTGATAAGAGCATTGTAAACTAATGGCATATTCGTTCTAGGCTCTTCGAGGTGTTTGTTCTTAGGACTTTTTGTGCTTTCTCATCTCATATATTTGGAGTAATTGGACTGCAATGCTTCATTAATTGTCTCATATATTTGGAGTAATTGGACTGCAATGCTTCATTAATTGTCTGTTTCCTTTTTGCGGTGCTTTTATTGGTTTTGATATAGGTGGGCTTCTTGTCCTCATTTATACATCCGCTCTCTCTCATTTTGATGAAATCTTCTTTTTCTATATGAAACAAAAGGAATAAATTATTTTAGTACGTGAAATCTTTTCTAGATGTTCACTTGTGAACTATGAGACTTGATGAATGCTACTGAGTAATATCAAGATTATCTGATGATTTAGTTTCTCTTGCTCATTGACTATTCCCTTCACCCTTTTTTGGACGTCTTAAAGATATTGTTCACTTTGAAAGGTCAATCATTGCTGATGATTCCTTCCTCGAAAATTCTCCTTGATTGAAATTCTCAATGGTCGACATCCATCAAATCATCAACATATATAGGCTATAGGTTATTACTGGAATTAATACAAAACAGGTTTATTGAATGCATATCTCTTTGTTAACAATATGACACCCAAAGTGGAAGACAGCTTTGTGATGGAGGGAGAGTTATAGTTGAGATATACACCATTATCTTTAAAAAATGCAAAAGAACAGATCTTTGAAAGTCCTTACATTTGTTTTGGTGCAAATACCCCAAAGAATCTTAAAGAGGTTGCACAGAAAAATGATCTAGCATGGTTTTAGATTCTGGTCCCTTTGTCACCGACATGGGGCACTATGATACATAACTCTACCAAGCTATTCAGTCGGTAAAATATCATATAATAAAGGATAATTGTGGCATGACTATATACATGTGTATATATATATATATATGTATATATGGATGAGTTTTCAATGGTAACTTTCTCTCTCTAACCATTGATGGCTACTATTATATTATCCATTGGATAAAAAATATAAGACTGAGATTGATTGATTAGTTGGATAGTGCAATTAATGGTTAAGTAGGTGAGTCATTTAATGCAATTAATCTCAGCCTTTTATTTTTGACCTAATGGATAATGGTTACTATATATGTATATACATATACATATATATATATGTATGTATATATATACATATACATATATATATGGTTACTATATATGTATATACATATACATATATGTATATAATTGTATGTGTATGTGTATCTACATGTATGTATGTATATTTGTTTGCATTCACTTGTCTAAATCTATGCAGTTCATGTGATTCATACGACTTAGTGCTTTCAGTGATTGGTTAACATGGTTTTTGAACTTTATCTGACTCTTCAACCAAGTGATAGCATTGATATAGGTGTATTACAATTTCAGTCAAGATTTACATGAAGCGGGTATATGTGTGTCCATCCTTCAACACTATCTCAAACATATCCTAATCAGACCTTCGGATTGTGGCTGTGAGGGCAATAGGTATAGATAGAGGTAGAGATTAGCAAGATGGTGATGGTGGTGGAGGTGGGAGGAGTTCGGCCTGTTAATGAAAGGGGTTCAACAAGGTAAGTATCCCTTATTTTTTGCCTTGAAGAACGAGCCAACTTGGTTATACCAACTTGAATATGCCAGTGGTGCTTTTAGACAATTGAGGTGACTCGTCCGAGTTATTTTCCTGTTTAATCTTTAGGCAAAGTCATGTGCACGCACGGCATATTCCACTAACGAGTCTTAGGGAATATAAACATAGGACTTCCTGAAATGAAATTGAAATTGTGAGGAGAAATGTGCATATTGGTAAATTAGGGACCACGGCTGTGTTGAATTCAGCTAAGATACCCAAGTGAAATGAAATTATATTGAGGTAAAGATGTAATGGTCCTTAATTTTTCTTATTTACTATTATCAGAATTCACAAATAGTCGTATATACGAACTAATTACTCTGTATAAGACAAAAATGAGCTGAAAAAGGTAAACGATATCAACATAATTTGGTAGAATCTCCTTGTAGAGAAATAGGCAAGCAAAATTTAGGCAATTTCTACATTTTTTGAAAAACGTATAATGAATTGCTAGAGAAAATTGCGGAGCTAGGCATATGATTTCAGAGGTTTAGGTGAGAGGGAAAGTGTGTACAAATACTGTTAATGAGTTACGAATGTTATATTTACTGCTTAAGTAAGCTTGTTGATCCTGCTGCATTAGTTGAACTCTTCTGGATTTGCCGTTATATATATTAAAATAAAAAGTACCTTTATCTTTGAAATTATTGAGCAAGTTGTATATCTGCTCTCTCTCTCTCTCTCTCTCTCTCTCTCTCTATATATATATATATATATATATATATATATACATACATGTATATATATACATATATGTATACATGTATATATATACATATATGTATATACATATATGTATATATACCGCTCTCTGCCCTTGCGGGCAAAACAGAACTTGAATAATTTATTGCATAGTCTTTTGTTTTTGTTTTGAAATACAGTTTTTAATGCATTGAATTTGGTGCTGATGTTTTTGTTATCAGGGGGATATAGTGAAACGTTTTGCAAATGAGCAGGACAAAATAACGTGTGGTAAGTCACATTTTAAATTTTGGGACTGAATAATTGTTGGAAATTTGAAATTTCATTTGATTGGCAATTTTCCTACATTCATCTTCAGTATAACTAGTAACTGGTTTGGCTGCTAGCTTGATAATGAAATATGTTTGTAAAATGGGTACCATTGACACAATAATATTCGGATGGATACTTGGTAAGACCAAAAAAGATAAAATTTAAAATAAAACACATTTAAGATAGTCAAGTAGCCCTCAACTCAACTCAACCTTAGTCCCAATCACCAATCACCAATCACCTAGGATTGGGTACATGAATCCTTTTCCACCATTCAATTCGGTCCAAAGCAAGATCATCAGTGCAGGCCACACTAATTCAGATCTTTCTTTATTACAGATGTTCATATTAATTTGTCTTCATCCACCCTAGCTTGGTTGATATTGATACCATCATACTTCCTAATGGGTGCACTAAGTGGTCTAAGTTGTATGTGTCCAAACCATGTGAAGCGATTTTCCTCATTTTATCTACTATTGGGGCGACTTCAACTGTCTCACGAATTCTATCTTTCCTAATTTTACCGTATATCAATCTTAACAAATGTATTTTTGCTACTCATATTGTTAACATGTTCTTTCTTAGTTGTCCAACATCCAGTTCCATAAAGTAGCGTGGGTTTAATAGCTGTCCTATAAACTTTTTCTTTAAACTTAATGGGCATACGTCGATAACATAACACTCCGGATGCACTTCTTCATTTCACCTAGATTCATTTTATTCTCTGACTAAGAATAGGGAGTTTTCAGTGAAGTCATTTTATTTGGCTTTGAATGGGAGTAGCAGAATCTCTTTTCCTTGGAAGGCGATTTGGAAGTGAAAGGCCCCTAGCAGAGTGGCCTTTTTTGCTTGGGAGGCTACTCGGGAGGCTATTCTCACGGGAGATAATTTGAGGGCAAGAAAAAAGTTTATCTCAATTGGTGCTTTATGTGCAAAAAGGATGAGGAGAGTGCTAACCATTTGCTGCTGCACTGTCCGGTAGCTTGGGAGGTTTGGAACTTTTTGTTTAGTCTTGTTAACGTCTCTTGGGTTATGCCAAGGTCCATTAAGGATCTATTCCGGAGCTGGTTTCTCTATAAGAGGAGGAGGAGGAATATCTTTTCGGATTCAGCCTCTTTGGAGTCTGTTGGAATATTTGGGAGGAGAGGAATTGAAGGGCCTTTGAGAATGAGGAGTTAGAAATTGATCGGATTAAGGAGGATATTGTTTGGATTCTTAGTTACTGGTGTTCGGAGTATTCTCCGAGTTCAGGGAATTCTTTTGTTGATTTAGTGGACAGTTTATTGATTGTTTAGCTCTTTTGTCATAGTATACTCCCTGTATACGAAGGATTCGCCACCTGTTTTGGTATGTGATTATATATATTTCTTACTTATCAAAAAAAAATAAAAATTCTAAGGCACTACGTTATTAGTTATTAGTTATAGGCCAAAAGATTCTCCTAATTATGCTAGGACTAGGGCTAGGATAAAATAATACTACTAGGACTAGGAAAACAACTAATTAAGAAATAATATAAGTTTCCTAATTAATAAAGCAACTAAATAAATAATATTACTGATCCTAATCTACCAAGGACACTTTCCAATTGACCAAGAGGCCTTCTTTGACTGAGTTCAAATCTGTCCTGCATCACTTTATAATTTCAATTTTTTTGCATGGTTACACACACACTTTCTTACTCATAATGATACTCCCTCCGTCCCAAAAGAAGAGGCACATTTTCCTTTTTAGTTTGTCCCAAAAGAAGAGGTAAATTCCTTGTGGGAAAGTTTTCTTTAGCGTATTGACTTCATTACTCATTCAGTTTGTGGATGAAAGTAACCAGGTCTAATCAACTAAAGCAAGATGAAATAGAGGTCACACGAGGACATGGGTATTCTAGGTAATTAATAGATTTTCCACCATTTTCTTCATTTGCACAATTGGTCGAAGCGTAACTTTCTTTTGGGACAGAGGAAGTACAGTACTTTTACACAGTTTATAAAATATTTAATTGTTAAGGTAGTTCTTTTTTTTGGGGGCACTAAGTGGTTCAATTTATGCTATAAAAAACAATCTAAAATACTCAAAACAGTGGTCTGTTTAAATCACGATAATTAGAATTCTCCAACGTGATTCAAATGAAGAATTAAAAGAGAAAGAAACAAAAAAGCAAAGTACATTTAGGTTGAGATAGATATACTATCACAAGTCAATTGTTCAATCTCTCTTAAGGGAGACAGTAAAGGCTAGCTTGAGCAGAGATGATAGTGCGAGGGGCTACTCCACTTTTTGCATCTGTTAATCTAGAGGATGGACATCCATTTCTTAAGACACACTCCAGATGCCCATTGCCTTCGGAAATAAAGCAATATTTTACTGCTTTAGGTATGCAAATCTTTAGATATCTTCTTCTCCTTTCAATTTCTTTTCCAGATCTCTACTGCTTCTTTGTTGTTTGACCTTAGACGTGAATCTAGGGGGGTTTGATTTCTCATATCTGCTCTGGAAAACCAACAATCAGAGGCTAGGTCATTCGCGAATTCGAAGATTGGGTTCACGTATCGTGATTTTTGAATCCGTGAATCTACAACTGATTCGCTCTTAATCTGATAATCTGCGGTTTGAGCCTGAGAGTGGCATCTATCCTTGATGGATTATGTGATCTAGGTTGGGACAAAGGCCAAGTTGAGTTACTACTTGACAAGTAATGATTTCTCGGAGAAAAATCATCTTCTATCTGATTAGTAAAACGTAAGTATTGGAAGAGTCAATTTGTCGGCACTAAAAATGATTTTGAACTTTATTTTCAATATGATTCAAGATGGGATGTCAGTTTTGGTTATAAAAGTCCAAGCCTTTTTTGCTTTCTTGCTGAAACCAAAATTTAGTTATTGCATTATAAACTCCCTCCATCCCAACTGAAGAGGTACACTTTCCTTCGTATTTTGTCCCAATTGAAGTGGTACCAATACCTTTCCTTTTGGGGAAACTATTATTTTAACACGTCTTAAATACCTTTTGAGTTTGTGGTAGAGAATAATCATGTCAAATCAACTAAAGCAACTTGAAATTGTGGCAGGGTTTTTAGGAAGTTAATGGTTATTCAACTTTTTCCTTAACTTGCGTAATAAGTCATTGGGATGGAGGAGGTATTTTTTTTTTTTGATCTACAAGGTTTTCAATAATGATTGATTGTGGATAATGAAAATAATGCTGAATTAGCAATATACCAACACAATCACCAAAGATGGGGAAAGGTTGGTAGAAGGATCACATTAGCAAGATTTTTGGAGAGAGGCAAGGTCCAAATATGTAGAGGTTATTGAAGAATTTCTGAAATTTATTTGTTAAATTAAAATTGGTACTACATCTGTATATCTATACAAAATGTCTAATGAAGGAAATAACTAATCAGATTGATTCTCTCCTATAAATTAGGAAACTGAATCATTAGATTGATTCTTTCCCTAAAATTAGGACACAAAATCATAAGAGAAGATCAGAGCTGTCTCTCCTTTTTATTCCTAAAATACTTTCCTAAAAATAAATTTTCTAACTTTGACTTCCGAATATTCAACACTCCCCCTCAAGCTGGACAATATATATCATATAATCCCAGCTTGCAAATTAAGTCTTCAAAGTTAGGTCTAGGTAGAGCTTTGGTGAGTACATCCAGTTTGTTGCTTGGTAGGAATGTAGTTCAATTTAACAGTCTCACTAGTCACCTTCTCTGTGATGAAGTGTCTGTCAATTTTAACGTGTTTATGTTTAGTCCTGTCATGATGCACGGGATTCTTTGCTATGCTATAGCTGCCTGATTATCCAAATCCCTTCACAAATTCCCTGTGCCAGTGCGCTGTACTCGGCTTCTGCACTACTTCTGGCTACCACTGATTGCTTCTTGCTCCTCCAAGTAACAAGATTACCCCAAACAAAAGAAGAGTACCCAGAAGTTGACCGTCTGTTAATGATGTTTCCTGCCCAATCTGCATCTGAATACACTTCAATGTCACTATTCTCTGTCTTTCTGAAGAATAGGCCTTTCCTTGGTGTCATCTTCAAGTATCTAAGAATCCTGTAGACTGCTTCCTTGTGTTCCTCTGTAGGACTGTGCATGAATGGGCTTACAACGCTTACTGCAAAACCAATGTCTGGCCGAGTGTGTGAAAGATAAATTAGGCGTCCAACAAGTTGTTGATATCTCCCCCTATCAACAGGTGAAATTTTTTTTCTGTACCAAGTTTCTTCTAAGTATCCATAGGAGTATCAACTGGTTTGCATCTAAGCATACCGGTCTCTTTAAGAAGATCTAGAATATATTTCCTTTGAGAAACGACAATGCATGCCCTTTCTTGATCTAGCCACTTCCATTCCAAGGAAATATTTAAGATTTCCAAGATCTTTAACTTCAAATTCTTCTGACAAATACTTCTTCAAATTCTGTAATTCTTCCACATCATTCCAAGATATAATAATATCATCTACATAGACCATCTTTTTTTTTTTTGATAGGTAATATCATCTACATAGACTATCAATATAGCAATTCTCCCAGCGTGAGACTTCTTGACAAACAGAGTATGAGCCTGACCTTGTGTGTAGCCAAGCTTCAAAATAGCCTTTGTGAATTTGTCAAACTAGGCTCGGGGAGATTGTTTAAGGCCGTACAAGGACTTCTCAAGTTTGCAAACTTTATTCTTTGACATACTTCCTTCAAAACCTGGTGGAATTTTCATGTAAACTTCCTCTTCAAGGTCACCATTTAGAAAAGCATTTTTTATGTCGAGTTGTTGCAAGCACCAATCTTGGTTGACAGCCAATGAGAGAAGAATTCTGCTAGTGTTAAGCTTTGCGACAGGAGCAAAAGTTTCTTGATAGTCTATCCCATAGGATTGTGTAAATCCTCTAGCTACCAACCGAGCTTTGAATCTCTCAACTGATCCATCTGCTTTGTACTTGATAGTAAAAATCCACTTGCACCCCACGGTCCTTTTTCCAACTAGCAAATCAGTAATAGTCCATGTTCCATTCTTCTCAAGTGCATTAATCTCATCTTGTACTGCCTTCTTCCACTCTGAATTTTGTAATGCCTCTTGTATTGTGCTGGGAACGTGAATATCATCGAGTGAAGTAGCAAATGCTCTGTAAGATGGTGATAGCCCTTCATAAGTAACATAATTCCCAATTGGATAACTTGTACACCTCCTAACACCCTTCCTCAATGCAATCGGCATGGTAGGGTCATCAATACTAGGAATTAGCACATTTGCAGTGCTATCCATACCCATGTTTTCTTGAGATGGACTTGAAATTGAGTCAATGTCTTGGTCACGTGCTGGCTGTAATTCTTGCTATAGCTCCGGTCTTTTTTTCCTCCCGATGTAGACTTGAAAATTCTCATTAGCAAGTTGTGGAGCCATAGATTGAACAGGGACGGAAAAAGAAACATTTGTGGGCTGGACTGAGGAGTGACGAGGCACAGGTGTGGACAAGTCTTGTGCACACTTGGTGTGCACAAGCACGGGGTGAAAAGAACTTGGCGACTCTAAGTGGGCTAAGGGTACATACTCAAGAAGATCCCAGACTTGATGTTCATTCATGCTCTCCCCGTGAACATGAGATTTGGGATAGAAGGACGCATGTTCAAAGAAAGAGACATCTATGGTGGTGTAAAATCTTTTGGTGGTAGAAGAATAACATTTGTACCCTTTTTGAGTTGGAGAGTACCCTAGGATCAAATTTGCTCCGGTGTTGTGGATACACATGAACAAATGTTGTACAACCAAATACCTTGAATGTTAAATCTAATGAGATTGCATGGGTGTGAGGAAATTTTTCATAAGTTGACGTGGAGATTGGAAAGTAAGGACTCTGGATGACATACGATTGATGAAATAGGTAGCTGTGAGAATGACTTCCCCCCAGAAATAATTTGGAACATTAGAGGAACATATAAGACACCGGACAACCTCTAAAAGATGTCTATTTTTGCGTTCTGCCGCCCCGTTTTGTTGAGGGGTGTCAACACATGAACTTATGTGAATAATCCCTTGACTCTGAAGATAGGTATTAAGACTATTAGTGAAGTATTCCCTTGCATTGTCTGATTTGCGTACCTTAATTCTAGTGTGAAATTGATTTTGAACCATGAGATTGAAATTTTGAAATACACGCCCAACCTCTGAGTTTTCTTTTATAAGGAAAACCTAAGTTACCCGTGTATGATCATCAACAAAGGTTACAAACCATCTAGTACCACCAGAAACATTTTTTGTTCGTGAGGGACCCCACACATCACTATGAATCAAAAAAAATGCAGATGAAGGTTTGTATGGAATTTGGAGATAGACTGATCGAGTATGCTTTGCAATTCGGCAAATTTCACAATGAAAAGAAGCTGGACTTTATTGATAAATAGTTTCGGAAACAATTTTGCAAGATACACAAAACTAGGATGACCAAGACGATAGTGTAACAATATGATTTCACTATCTTTATTGACTTTAGAATTTGACACAGAATTGAAAGACTTTGACATACTCAAAGATTGAACACAATTCGCTTGAGAACCTTGAGTTGTGGATCGGCCACTTGAGAGGAGATAGAGCCCGGAGCACACTTCAGCACTGCAAATCTTCTTCCCTGATTTCCAGTCCTAAAAAACACGTAAGTTCGGAAAAAATTTAGTAACACATTGAAGATCACAAGCCAATTTGCTAATGGACAAAGGATTACAATCCAAGTTTGGCACATGAAGAACAGAATTGAGATGCAACTCATTCATGAGTTGAATGGAACCTGTCCCGGCAATCTTTGAACTTGAACCATCGGCAATACGGACCGAAGAATGACCATTGTTTGGCTTGTAGTTTTGGAGAATGGCTGCATCTCGAGTCAGTTGATATGAGGCACCATTGTCTACTATCCACGGCTTCATTCCTCCCCTGTTGACAGTGAAAGCTGTATGAGAATCCGTTTGAGCGATCAAACCAGTCCCAGTAACATTCGTAGTGCCTACTTGACCAAGCAATTTTTGCAGTAACTCCATCTGCTCTTTGCTGAATGGACTAGGCTCAGGAGTAGGCACATTTTCAGAGTTAGAAACCATATGAGCCTTGCTATCCCTATCAAAACGTGGCTTTGGTTTTGAGTTTGTTGGTTTGCCGAGAAGTTTCCAGCAAGTCTCCTTATAATGACCTTGTTTCTTACAATAATCACACCAAGGTCTTTCTCGTTTGTGATGATTTCCACCATTGTTGTTTGATGGTCGAACGGCAAGTGCAGATGCATCTAGCATTGAGATCGGTTGTTCCTTGGTTCCCATCATTACTTTCTTTCTGCTTTCTTCACGTCTAACCTCTGAGAAGGCCTCACGGAGACTAGGTAGTGGCTTAGTACCCATGATACGTCCTCGAACATCATCCAATTCTCTGTTAAGTCCCAAGAAAAACTTAAAGAGACGTTTTTGTTCTACAATCTGCGTGTATGTCGTTGCATCTTCTGGACATTTCCAAGAGTGAATTTCAAATAGGTCGAGTTGCTGCCAATACCGTGCAAGTGTGTTGAAGTACCGAGTAACAGACTGCAGTCCTTGACGGAAGTCATGGAGAACAGATTCAACCTGAAATAACTTTGAAGTATTTTCAGAGCTAGAGTACGTCTCTTTGGCAGCATCCCATATCTCCTTTGCGGTCCCAAACAACAAGAAGTTTTCTCCGATATCATTGTTCATGGAATTGATAAGCCATGACATGACATACTATTTTCAATCTTCCACTTTCTGAAACCCGGGGTTGTAGCCTCTGGTATTGCTGCTGCCCCAGTGAGATAATCATCTTTACCTTTATTAGAAATAAACATTAACACTGATTGCGACCACCGTAGGTAATTAATGGCCATTTAACTTATGACCGGTGATGAGGATTGGAGAAGAATTAATCCCAACACAACTAGAAATCTTTGAATTGCCTCTAGATTAAAGAGGAGTATCAGTGTTGGAGGTTTGAGATGACACCATTCTGTATTTAGTCATACTCCAGAATTGTGAAGAGGAGATGAGAACAGAAGCGGAGAGAAAAGAATAAGGTGGCTGGAAAAACAAGAAGAGAAGGCCAAAGGAGATGCGGCCTGGAGAGAGTTTTGAGAAGGGTGACACGGCGTGAAGATATTAAGGTTCAGAGGGCTAGCTCTGATACCATGAAGAATTTCTGAAATTTATTTGTTAAATTAAAATTGGTACTACATCTGCATATATATACAAAATGTCTAATGAAGGAAATAACTAATTAGATTGATTCTCTTCTAAAAATTAGGATACTAAATCATTAGATTGATTCTTTCCCTAAAATTAGGACACATAATCATAAGAGAAGATCTGATCTCTCCTTTTTATTCCTAAAATACTTTCCTAAAAATAAATTTTCTAACTTTGACTTCCGAATATTCAACATTTATATATGTGGCTTTGTGTGTGTCTCTGCGTGTACTTGTGTTTTTTTGTAGATTACTTGTCTAGTGGAACCGAATTGCAATTGGTCAAAGTGGATCATTTTGAAAACTGTGTTTCAAGGCATTTGGGTCAATATATTGGATATTGAGAATGTTTGTCATGTTATTTTTTCTACTAATTCAAGACCCAACTCAACTTGGCTATTTTATCATTGTGTTCCGACAAGGTAAGGTTTTTTGTTAAACCACATTCGAGTCTTTCTTACTCATTGCTATGCTAGTTAGTTTTGTTCTTCCCCTAACTCAACTTTTTCACATACTACCTCCGTCCTAAAATAATTGTCATTTTAGTAAAAAATTTGTGTCCCAAAATAATTGTCATTATAGGATTTCAAGAAACATTTGTCCATATTCTACCAAAACTGCCCCTTATTTACTACCCTCATTAAAGAGGGTTGGTAAGAGAAATACTCTTACAATTTATCTACAATAAATGAACTTAACAAGGGTACATCAGTCTTTATGTAAACTTCCTTAATCTGTGTGTAAATTGATAAAACGACAATTATTTTGGGACGGAGGTAGTAATATTTATCCATCCTTTACTCTTATGCATGAAAAAATTAATGAATAGAAGCATACTTTTGTCAATACCTAGCTTGGTAGTCACTGAGAAAATTTGTGCAAACTGTCTGCTGGGTTCTTTTAGCAATAATACTCAGGGCCTCAGAAGAGGAACCCTTTTCTAAAGTATACCACTACTGCTCACATGGCAAGCAAGCATGATTCCTAACTTTTCATCTGCCCATCCTTTTTTCGCTCTCTCCACTACCCTTTTCCTTTTCCATGTTCACATTTTGTCCTTTTTCTCCCTCTCTTCACAAGTTTTTTTTCTTTTCCATTCTAAAACTTTTAGAAATTAGCATTGCCAGAGTGGATGATTTCTAAAGAGAATAGATTTTTAAAACATTTTCCATTTCAAAAACACGTTTGTTCTCTGTTTGTCTGTGATTTTCTTTTTCTCTTTCATATTGTGGAATGCGTTCCTATTTTCCTGATGAACAAAATGGTATTTTGCAGATCCTGATATGCAACAGGAAATCGATAGATATATGTCGACTGGCCAAGCCGCATTTAATGCTTTGATGCTGGTAGGGTTAATTGAATTTTTCAGTTCTTGATATTTGTGGACATGTTATTTTCTATATACTCAACTTGTAGAGTGTTAGTTATCTGTTAATTTAGAATGAAATATTAGTTTGTTATAGGATCTGTTTCAGAATTTCCACTTTACTATTTATGGATTAGGAAATAGTTACTAGTAATTAGCCGAAAAGTGATCTCTAAGAATATTCAATTGTAATATATTTAGCCACGAGATAGGTCAGCAGCATATTTTTCTTTAGGGGTTCTTGTTTCTAGGCTTAAAAATAACGGTATGAACAGCTTGCACTTGCATAAATTTAATGTTACTCTTAGACAACAGTCATATTGCGGAGCTATCAGGGAGAGGATCAAGTGGATGTATAGATTACATGTATTATATTCTTTTAGGAGCAAAGAGTGAACTGCTTGTTTGAAGAATCAGTAAAATGTATATTCAGGTAATTTCTGTCTAATGATTTGCATCAAGTTTTCTGAAGTAGATGATTAGCGTCACGAGTGCATCAGAAGGTACTGCTTGGAGTTGTTGTTTGGTCAAATCTAAGTAGACAACAACTACTATAGTGAACACTGGAGGTGTCTTATTTTTTTGCACTAGAAGGTATACGGTCGAATTACCTTTTTAGGAAAATGATAGAAATGTGCACTGAAGTTACTCCTAGGGAAGGCAATTTTAAGGTCCATGCTGATCGGAGATATTTTCTATGCACTGTCGACCTTCCTTGGAGAAAGCCAAAGGTCATAAACTTCTAGAATAAACAAGTGTGCAAAAGAGAATGAGTTCATTTTCTTTTTCTTTATTGTTTGATGGAAAGGCTTTTTCTATGAATTAGAAAGATGATTTCATTCAACCTCCTCTTACGTTTCTCAATCTTTATAAAATAGGTGAGTAAGTATTCAATTGTCTTTGAGTTTTACTCAAAAATGCATATATCTTGTATGTGAGACCATTTTTTAAAACGAAGTATGAATATCATTTGATTGATTCTCTGGTTAGATGATTTGTAGCATCGTGTTCTTAACTTATTTCCTATTGATTTTAATGTATAAAATGTTCCGTTAAAAAATTGGACAGATGGATTCTTCTGAGAACTGGGAACAAACAACTCTTACTCTGAGACGATCTGCCTATCAAATAAAGGTCAATAGGACACAAGATGTTCTCATTCAAGAGAAATTCTCAAACGATTTATCGGTATGTCAATAGTTTTGATGTGTTATTTTCAACTGGATTTGGAAATAAGTAGGAAACCTTGCAGGGGCTGATGAAAGAAGACTTTTTATTGGGCATACTGTAGCAGCTCACTCAATTAATAGTTTATGGATAAAGAAAAAGAAACTTAAGATTCTGTTTGGTTTGTATATTTTGAGGTCAAGGAAAGAAATGGAAAGAATCTATGCCTCATTTTTACCATAGAAAATGGGATATAACAGTGGTAGCAGTTCACAAACTAAGTGTGAAATAGTTCTATGTATTATTTTCTTTTCATTTTCATTCTTGGTGACTACACTTTTAACAACAGTTGTCTTTTTCAAATATAGTGTAAAAGTGGAATATGTAAAGAAAAGATGTGTCAGCACATATGCTAATCAAAATTTAAATTTTAAATGGGGTATAATTTCCCGATCTTCTCTTTATCTAATGTTCAATCACTTCAACTATTGATGACGTTCCCGCTATTGTCTAAATGGTTTTCCTTGTTGATTTTGCAGATCAAAATTCCAGCAGGGCTCTCAACACAATTTGTTTTAACATATTCTGATGGTTCTTCACATCCGTTTAGCACAAATGATGTTCGGTAAAGCATTAGCTGCATTTTTGTTTGTTTCTTTAGTATCTTGACCACAACTTTGTTTCTTAAAAAAAAAAAGATCACAACTTTGTTTCTTATCATGGCAATGAAACTGGCCTTGCTCCACTGGACAACTGTTGGCTGCTGAAAACAATACAAGTTCAAATTGGATGGTATATTTGATTGTTAGGATGGGTATGTGGTAGAAAAGAAAATATAAAACTGAAATGAACACAATTGCCTGACTGTAAATGTAGCTCTGAAACAGATGAGTCTATGAAAAATCGTCTTTCATTGTTTGGATACAAGCAACCGAAATGGGCCAGAGAGGAGTGGTATTACTCTAATCAAAATGCTGAGGTAGGAATTATCAAAATTAAATTGAATGGATATAATAGTAATGGACGATTAGGTTTGGCAAAAGACAAATCCTAACACCGAGTTTACAGGCGTAGCAGGATTCTTCCAGCTGATCCTATTAGATTGGCACGATTTGTCTGGTGAGTAAAAAGAGAACAAAGTACCTAGGAAGCTTACTGGTCTAATCACAAGACTACTCTCATTTTCCTTGTATAGACGACCGTAAACTGTGAAGGAAAGGTATCTTCCTCGATTGGGGTCTCATCATTTTGATAGTTATGGTAAACCACCAAATTGTAGAGGCTAACACAGTATTATCTGGAATAGATGTATACTGTTTATAATTTCCTTGACTCTAAACAAGGTATTGAAAATGGTAAGAGGATAACATTCTTCCTGAAAAAAGGACTTCTAAAAATGTAAGAGAGTAACCTTCTTCCTGAAAAAAGGACTTCTATAAGAGCCCCAGGGGCAACCATCAGCATAGGCGAGAGTTTTATTTCTAAACTTGCATATGTGTTGGTGAGAGTTCCATTGCAAAACCTTTCTAAATAGGTTTTCTAAAGAGTTTCCCCAGAGCCCAACATTTGGTAGTGAAACTTGTTATATTCAAAGTCGTAGCAGAACAGAAGTGGCACCACGCTATGTGAATTTTGTAGATTTCCTATAAATGATGGAACGAGAGCTTTTCTCATTAAATTTCTTTTCCTTTTGATTTTCCTTCTATTTATTAAGATTATAATTGTTCAAAAATTACCTGGGCTTTGACAACTTGTACACACCTATGACTCACTCTCTTCTTTAAGCAATGAATTGAAACTTATTTGATTCATTTTCTTTGTAGAATGCGTGATACTCTGGTGTTGACCCTGAGAATGTTCCAGAGCAAGGTATTCTATCTGCCCAATCTACTTAAATAGATTTTATATTTCCTTTGCAGAATGTCTTAATTGTATTTTCTTTTCTTACTTCTGCTTTTATAGACCCAATCTTCCATCTCCTTCCATCCTAAGAAAGCTGCATTACACCCTATACACTGATTATATGTCAATTTCTCGAAGATGTGGACTATAGCTTGGAATTTTCATTTTTCATTTTCTTCTATAATCTGATCAAATATGTTGGAAGTAATTGTTCAGTGGATGTAAGATGATTTAGAACTTTAGCATGAACTCAGTAAAAAGAATTTAGTTCTTTTAGCTTCAGTTCTAGGAATGAGGGTTAGATAGAAATCCTTATCGAGCGTTATTGACTTTTTCTCCATTTCTCTCAAAAACAATAAGGTGTGTAGATATTGTAAGACTATAGGATCTCTAGCAAGAGACTTCTGATGCTGAGTTAAAGTACCAATATTATTTCTCTAAAAAATAATGTGTACTTTTATTGGTATGTAGAAATTGTAAGACTATAGAATCTCTAGCAAGTGTTGTGATGCTGAAGTAAATACTCCTTTTGCAAATTATTCATTTTCATATAGAAGGAAAGAACATATGTCCTAGTAAGCAGAAAAATTAAAGAATTAAAAATAAAGAAATAACTTGTGACTGAGATTGATGTCAAAGAAAGCACTACTGTTATTTTTCCTTCTTGTGCTTCAAACTTTTTGTTTTGGCTTGCCATATGTCATGATATTGTTTCTAAGGAAAAATCACATTTTAGGCCCGTTTCAAGCACTCGCAATTTTTCTGCTGCCACTCCTGTACTTGTTTAAGTTTATTTGCAAGGCCCTTCAAGCCTTTGGATTTGTCTGGCTGCCCTCCCTAACGGTCAAGGGGTACAAGGGAGATTTTTGCAAGTAAAAGATTTAAGTTAAAATGGACAGCAGACTGAGTCAACTTAGAAATTGAATTGAATCAATCTTCACCATAGTACTGACAGCGAATGATTCGCCTCCATAAGCTCGGACCACCATCATTCCACAACCAAACCATCTACCATTACCTCCCTCAGCCAGCATCACATCTAAAAGCAAGAAAATTACACAATAATCCTTGTTTAGGAAAACCATTTTCCGTTTTGGAAAATGAGCAATGATACCCTCGTCAACTTTCCATATAACCAAACTATAGTTTCTTTCTCTTTTTTAATGCATTGTTTCTTCTAACCCATAACCCTCTTGAAACCAAAAAAAAGAATCATTTTCAGTTTGGGAAAAGAGCAAGACTTGGGATAGATCAACGAGAATACTTCATGCCGTCAATGTCCAAGTAGCCGTATTTAACTACCTTGGGGTTTCCTAGAAAGTCATTATAAAGAAAGTTAAGAATTATATCATGAATCGCAAAACCACAATCATAATTCCTTCAAAATTTGTACCGACAGTATTCAGGAACTGCAAAACAATCAAAATTTTAGGACACCAACGCGCTTTATAGATACTAAGTAGGAACGGCAAAGGGAATTTCCGGTGGAGGGGTCAAATGCACTGTAGGTGACAATTTATGTTGAGATATTTAGATATTTGTGGTAGTTGATAGCATGTCAAAGAATGTTTCGTATGTGTTTGGTAGTTCCCTTTCTGGACTTTGGGTTAGGGATATAGCATCTGGAAGTTCATAGTATTATGGAGACTTGTGAACAGCTGTGAACCCATTGGGGCTGGGGAGGGATTCGCTTTGGACATATAATAGGGATATGAAAATGGGTTCTGGGGAGCTTCCAATAATGTGCTTTCATTTTGAGCCATGGGGCAATCTAAAATATGGGCTGGGAATGCTGTTTAATCTGAAGGGCCCGCTCATGATGCTGCGTGATAAATTCTTTTGGGTTTCCTGCACGAGTTGACTTTATCACATGTTTTTCAGTTTTGAATTCGTATATAAAGGCGATTAGGCCCGTTCTATTGGCATGGGAGAGATTGTATTGTGTAAGTTGCATGACCATGAGAAGAAGTTCCGTATTTATTCAGTAGAGAGATTATCCACTTGTGGGTAATACTCTTTTAGTGGTGTGGTTGTTGCTTCACCTATGGGGAAACGCTTCTACTTTATTTTCAGTTGTTTTCATTGCTATATAACTGAAATTTTTGTGTTTCTCATCCAAAATAATAAGAGGTCGTGTACAAGCAATTACTCGACCATTTTGTACTGAAAAACATTGAATAGTTAAGTTTTCTAAAATCTATTTTGTGTATTGTCCTTATAAAACTAAAACTGCTATTATTATTTATATAATTTTTTAATTCTCTTGCAGGCGTTGGATGAAAAGAGGAAGGGAAAAGCATAAACCTTGTTCTTCATATAGGCACAGTCTAGATACTCGTAACAAATTCTTTGTAGAAAATGAAGGAAAGAACAATAAAGCTACAGAAAGGTAAGGTTTGTTGATTAGATAGAAATCAATAAAAGAGGTTAAATATCTCTTTTGTTGTATTTAGTTATATAGGAAGGTGTCTTTAGAGACATGTATCATAGACAACAACAGATTTAGCTTTTAATTTGGTAGAGTTCTGTTTGAGGTTTTAGTCAATAGTACCGTTCTTCATTGACTATTGTGACATCTCGGGGTTTAACATTGATAATGGATTGTTTTTTTAAAACTTATCAAATAACAAAGATTTTGTTTTTTCCCAAGTTATTTCTTGATATAAGATTGCATGAATTTTTTTACAGGAATTTTACACCAATTGTATGTTCACAAATTTTTTAATTTTTTATCTTATTAAAATTTCTAGCCCCGTAAGGTTTGATTGATTTCTGCATCATCTTTGGTTACTTTTTAGCCAATAGGATGTTGCTTTGCCATGTAGTAGTCTTATGACATTTGGGATTTCATCATTTGGTTAAAATTTCAACGGTTAATGTCAAGTAGGTGTAGCAAGTGTCTATGTACCTGCCCTGATATCAACACCTACCTTTGGGGGCAAGGGGAAATGGTTTTTACTTTTTGTGACCGGTGAGACCTACATTTCTCGAATGCATAGGTTGAGGGCCATATGCAGAAAAGCTCTATGACCCGATCACGTAGGGCATTAAACATGGTGGTGGTTGTTGTAGAACCATCCATCTTAAGTTAGCAATAGATCGATAGCACTTTGTGGAATTTTGGGAGCTTATCCTTGTGCTTATATTTTAACTTCAAAGTCTTGTTCTGCTGCATTTCTTCTTGTATTAGTTTCACAACTGATTATTCTTCTAGTAATGTGCTTATTACTTTGTTTAGGGGGAAATTCCCCATTATAGCAATCCATCATCATCAATATTGCATTGCAACTTTTACCACTTCTGTCCCTACCCACTTTTATCTTTTATTTTTTATGGTAGTCACTAAGATTATGGTGGGTATTTTGGTCATTCCACTTAGAAGTCTCTGAAATCTTTGTTCATACTTTGAAATAATTAATTCAATATTGTTAAACTTTTTTTTTTTTTTAATTTTTTTTACCCTTGGCATCATTTTTCTTGTCTTCTGTTGTGCTTTCTTCTCAACAGAGGGGGTCAATTTAGAGATTTTATGTTGTAATGGGTTGCACGTTCGGTGTTAGAGATGAATGTAGTGTATGAATATGATGATTGGCCTTCAATGATAAGGATATATGTATGTATAGTGTTGTGTTGAATCATAACAAGTGTTTGTTTCTAATGAGTGTCTATTTAAGGGCATTGTCCTGTCTTATACCAAGGTAGGTGGAAGGCAGGCAGGCAGTTGGAGATTTTACTTAACGAGGTTGTCTCCTACAATTAATACTCCACTACTAGATAGATTGGAGAGTATTTGTCAGAGAGAGAGAGAGAGAGAGAGAGAGAGAGAGAGAGTATTTGTCACATGTTGCTTGGCTCTCAAAAGAAAAAACTCCGATGATGATGAACACGTATGTATGTATGTTCTCCATTGCAAACTTCTACTCTTTACATCTTGCTTGAACAAACACCTTCCCTCCTCCCACTAAAAAGAGAAAGAGAAAGAATTGTTCCATGGTCCCCCCCAACTATTAAAATATGCCAATTTGTACCCCTCAACAAATATATAGGTTGGTCCAGCCAAACTTAAAAGAAATGATGCTAAGGTTTTGTTAATGAAAAGATCTAGTAGCTTCTTTAAGAAATGAGTGCTCATTAGTCATTAGTGACGTATAAAGTTTAATTATCAAATTATTTGGGGGGCTCTAAACTCTTGGTTGGGTGGTGCACCAAACACATCCCTTGAAAATGAAAATGCAACTATTTTAATAATAATAATAATAATAATAATAATAATAATAATAATAATAATAATAATAATAATACCCTTTCTTAAGGAAAGGATGTCACCAAATTAGTTTTCTAAGCTACCATTATAATTAAAGATTGATGATCTCTTAAAAGTTACTTATAATAATTCAACAATGGACATGCATATATGTTATGTTTGGATCCTTCTTATTAGCACTAATCCCAATTTCTGAAAATAATAAATCATTAAACTTAAAGCCTAGGTTTGTCCACCGACTCCAAATTTTTAATCTTTTATTCCATGCATGATTCAAGACTCATCAACATGATCATTTTGTTTTTATGTTTAAGATGACTGTTGACGATTGACTAAAAGTATTCAGGTGAGTAATATGTGATTTATGCACTGCCCAAATTACTTGCACACACACCACACCACACCACACACATATGTGTGTGTATATATATATATACACACACACACACACATATTGGTTAAGGTGTGATTCACTCCACACATCAATAATCAACAACTAACTTGGTTGATATATAGAGGTTGATTCATCACTTTCATCAAAAGCCCAACAACCACAATCCTCCTTTGGTCAACAACCTATCATCTTCACTTGAAAAAAAGCTAAAGTAAAGCCTACAGAATAAAGAGAATAAATTTGAGGATAAAAAATAAAAATAAATATAAAAAGCTAAAGTATTATATTGCTTAAAGAGAGAGAGTATGAGAAGACACATCAACCCCCCACCCTCTCTCCCCACTTTGCTTCCCTTCACATTCAAGCCCCCTCCACCTTTACACTTCTCTCTCTCTCTCTCTCTCCTCTTCTGTTCCTTTTTTGAAACAAAGACAAGGTGTTGGTGGCTAGTTTTTTTTTTGGTTTTTGAAACAAAGTAGTCACTACATAGACAAGGTGTTGGTGGCTAGTTTTTTTGTTGTCACATAACATACATTTGGGACATGGGTTCAGTAGGCAACCCAAGAAATTGGCCACCATATGATAGTTATAGAGACTGCTCACTAGGAATTTGCAGCATATATTGCCCACAATGGTGTTACATAATTTTCCCACCTCCACCTCCTTTTGAGCCCCGGGACGACGACAACTCCGGCACGAATTTATCCCCGCTCATCATTGCTGTCATCGGAATCTTGGCGAGCGCGTTCCTCCTGGTAAGCTACTACACTATTATCTCAAAGTATTGTAAGAGAAGGGATCAAAACCATTTGAACCCAACTTCGGAATTGGAAGCTAACCAAAACCAAATGGCACATGATCAATGGCAACTTACCACTGGCCTAGACGAATCCGTTATCAAATCCATCGCGGTTTTAAAGTTTGTAAAGGGTGATGGATTGATCGAAGGATCGGATTGTGCTGTGTGTCTGAGTGAATTTCAAGAAAATGAGAGTTTGAGGCTATTGCCAAAATGTAGCCATGCTTTCCATGTTCCTTGTATTGATACTTGGCTAAGGTCACATTCCAACTGTCCTCTTTGCCGTTCCAATCTCACAACTCCGACTCCCACTCCCACTCCCACTCCAACTCCAACCCCAACCGCACCGCCTTCAAATTCCCAAACCTCGTCGAATCTCAACATATCTTCCCTTGAATTCCAGAGGAGGAACGACACGGTTCTTGTTGTGGAGGAGAGAGAAAGGGGCTATAGAGATGAAGTTGTTGTTAGCTTTGTTAATGATTTTGCATCATCAACACCAAAAAACCCATGTCAAGATTTGGGTAGAGGACAAAATGGAGAGATGGGTGGTCAAGAATTTAGAAGATCAGTTTCATTGGGATCATTTTCTTGTCAATCCAATCTTTTGATTTCTGATATACTAAAGATCGATGATGATGATGATTACGACGACGACGGCGAGTTACGAGGAGGAATTTGTTCGTCAAACAGGAAGTCAAATAGTGATAGAGGAGGTTCTTTAACAATGAAGAGATCTGTTTCTACAGGGAGATTCATGTTCATGAAGAATGATAAAGGAAAGAAATCAGTTCTCCCTAATTGAGGAATTGAATTGAATTGAATTTCTTGTGTATAAAGAGGGGAAAAATTGTTACTCCATTTGATTATGTACAGAGTATTACTAATGAGAGTTGCTATTTACACTCATGAAATTGCTGAGTACACCCAATTACTAAGTACACCCCCACCTAATATTTTCAACCCCTCAAAAAACTAAGTACACCCTCCCTAATTTCCTATTATACCCTTAAGAATATTTTTCCCAAAATACTAAGTACATCCCACCCCAAATACATCTCACCCCATCTTTCTATTTTTTGGTACACCCCACCTCCTTCCTCCCCCCACACACAGCCACCTCCTTCTTCCTCCTTCCCCGCCTCCACCCACCCACCACCCACCACCCAGCCTCCCCTTTACTTAGATTTTTTTTTTAAACACCCCCTTTCCTCCTCCTCCCCCGCCCCACGCTACCTCATTCCCCGCCACTCGACACACAGTCCGTTCCTTTTATTTCTTTTTTTAAACAGTTTGTTCGGCACTGTGTTACCGAACACCTATAGTGGTGTTCGGCACCCCTACCGAACATCACTATAGGTGTTCGGCACCCCTACCGAACATCACTATAGGTGTTCGGCACCCCCTACCGAACATCACTATGTATGTTCGGCACCCCCTACCGAACATCACTATGGGTGTTCGGCACCCCCTACCGAACAGCAAAAAAAAAAAAATCCAAAAAAGGGTATTTAGGTCTAAATTTATAATGACATTTTTGTAATTTTTGTTAGGGGGTATACTCAACAATTTCATGAGTGTAAATAGCAACTCTCATTACTAATACTATTTACATTCCAAATACTCTAAGTACACTAATTTTCTAAATACATTATCCTTTTAAAATTATCAATCTTTCTTAAATACTAAATACACCCTTCTACTTTATTTTTTAAAATATTTTTTCCAAAATCACATGCTCACACACACCCCAGTCTCTCTCTCTCTCTCTCAAAATGACTCACACACAAAAGAAATGCTTTGTTGCTCTTTTCTTCGTACTTTTTTTTATTATTATTATTTTGTATTTTGGGTTTAAATAATATTTATTTTGCAATTTATATGTTAAATTATTATTAGAGTTCAGTTATATTTCAATTTCTTTGTAATTTGGTGTTTAAATTTCGTAATTTATAACAAATTTACTTTGAAAAATTGAAATTTTTGGGTCACAGTTGTTCAATCCTGTGTTATCGAACACAATAATGTTCGACAACTCCTACCGAAAACCTATTATACTGTTCGGCAGCCCCCTACTGAATAGCCTTCTCTTAATATTCTATTAAAGACATTTAAATCAAAATTTATAATGAAATTTTTGTAATATATGAAAGGGCGTACTTAGAGCATTTAAGGGTGGAAATAGCAATGCTCTTATGGAAATTCATGACATTTACCCTATGACTGTGTGTGTTATCCTAGGATGGTAGGATCCATGTTTGTTACTAGAATAGTTTTAACATTGTATTTCATTTGAGCAGTGCTATTTCCACCCCCAAAATTGCTGAGTATACCCCCTTTATCATTATTACAAAATTGCCACAATTTTAAAAGACTATATTACCCTTAAAATTTTTGAAAACCCTAAAATATGTGCGTCACCCCTTACTGCACACTTAATGGTATGTGCGGCACCCCTGGCCACATGACCTAAGGTATGTGCGGCGGACAGCCGCACGCCCTAAGGTATGTGCGGCGGACCAGTGCCGCACATTCCTTAGGGAGTGCGGCCGGGGGGTGCCGCACACTCCGTTCGCAGTTTCCTCCAAAAAAATTATTAAAAAATTTAACCAAAATGTGTGTTTCAAGGCTAAGTAGTGACCTGACTTTGTGCAATTTTTAGGAAGTTAAGTCGAAGTAGATGAAGTTTCAAAACAAATGGATAGAGGTTAGATGATAGAGAGAGAAATGGAGAGTATTTTAATTTTGGGAGGGAGGTGGGTTGGGTAGATAGTGTTTTAATTTGGGTGGGTGAGAATTGGGGGTTTATTGTTCAAGGGTAAAATAGGAAAATAAGTGGGGGTATACTTAATAATATAGATGGTATAATATTTGAAGGGTGAGTGAAATAAGTAAATGGGTATACTTAGCAATTTTGGAGGTTGGAATAGCAATTTCCATTTCATTTTTCCTAATTAATACTTAATGTTTGCACACGTTTTTCTTAGCCAACATTTAAAACTTCAAGTATCATCATAATATTATAAAAATTGTTACCGATAGTATTTGTTATATTGCATCAATAATTAAAATTTCATTACCTCAAACATAATAAATCTGTGTTAATAGTGATTTGATTTAGTACTACTGACTATCAAAAAAAGATATAAAATAATTTTTTTCAGACGGAGGGAGTACAAAACTTTGTTCTTTACATTACGTGTCAAAAGTGCGATCTTATTGTGTTACTATTAAATATATATAATGTTAGAATGTATGGCTTGATTCTACGGACGCGATCACACAGTATGAGGGCTGATGTTCTGGAAGTAGTGCGGCCGCACAACTTGGGAGGATGTGACCGCATGACTTGGTAGGATGCGGTCGCACTGTGCCAACTTGGTTTGCTAGGGTTTTCCTTAATTGTATTGTATTTAAGGCTAGGTCTTATATCCTATATATATATATATATATATATATATATATATATATATATATAATGTAATCCTAAAACATGTACAATGTTGGAATATCAATATACAAAAATCTTAAAACCCCAAATACTTTCTTCTCTTTCAATTCACAATTGTTTGACCATTGATAATTGTTCAATTCATTATTTGCACAATATATATATATATATATATATATATATATATACGTGAATTTGATGGGATATTAATTCCTAAAAAATAAGCATGTCGGTCTAACAAATAACTACTACTCTCTCCGTCCCTTTAGGAGAAAACAATTGACTTGATTATTAATATTGGTATAATGTATAATTTTCTTTAATATCCATGGTCCATAATTAAAGTAGGGAAAAAAGTAAGAGTAAAATGGTAAAAGTGATATCCTAAAAAGAAATGTTTTTATTTTGAAGCGAAAAAAAAAAGAAAAATAATAATTTAAGGATGGAGGAAATACTAATATTCACCGGCTAATGACTATATAGTTTGAAGTAGGCCAAAGAAAATAAATTGAATACTCATGAAGTTGACGGTCCATGAGCAAACAATAATTGATTATTGATAACGCCCGCCAATTTAACGAGCATCACATATTCTATTGCTCATTGATAATTTATTTAATATATATATATATACACACACATATGAGGAAGAGAGTGCGAGAGAGAGGTATTTCAAAACTCGACGAATGGAAAGAGATTGAACTGACACCAAATCTACCACTTAGTCAGTCGTCGGGAAAAGAGCTAAAAAAAAGAATCGATTGTTTTAGGCCAAATTACAATTTTCCCCCCAAAGTATACACCAAATCTCAGTTTGCCACCTATATTCCGTTTTGTCCCATTACGGTACCCAATGTTACAAATTTTTCCATTTTGCCACCTGGGATGGACAGACGTTAGAAAAATCCAGTTAAGTAGCACGTGGTCATTCACGTGCGGGGCAATTTGGTCTTTTCCATTTCGATTTCTCCCTCAACAAAAGCTCACCAACAGATCAATCATGTCTTCCACCTCTTTTCTTTCTCCTCCAGCTCACTCCTTCTCCACCCCCAAATTCTCACAAGCACCACCACCACTATCGCCACCGACCTCCGTCAAATTCCGCCACTCCCTTCCCATTTCCGCGTCCTACACCGCCGAGAGAGCCACCGGCTCCCACCACATTGCTTCACCGTCATCGATGTACGACGTCCTCGGGATTCAAACAGGCGCCACGTTTCAAGAGATCAAATCTGCCTACCGTAAATTAGCGCGGGTTTGGCATCCGGATGTCGCAATCGCATCTAACGATCAGAATGACTCGTCCGCGGCGGATGAGTTTATTAGGATCCACGCCGCGTATGCCACCCTATCGTATACCACCACCACGACACCAACCAGGCCAGCACAGTCCCTCATGCTATGATCGCGAATGAAGAATCATAGGGGGCTTCAAGGCCACAGTGTGTGATTTTGTGTGTTTGACTCAAAATTCATATCAAACCCACTTCGATCCACCATTGTGGGTCTTGGATATCATCAAAGACTTGCAATTATCTCTTTAATTTGGCTTGCTTTGGGGCTTGACTTTGATTCCTAGCTGCCGTTTGTGAGGATGTACGGGAGAGATCCATGGGGTGGGCCACTGGAAATCAACACGGCGAACTCGGCCACCAACGATGACCGCAGTCGCAACTTGCAGGACTTTGATTTTGTGCATCCATATCGATCCTTCAAATTCCTTCTCAAGCTCCAGTTACGGAACCGAATCTAGAACCCTCTTGATGAAAACAACTCGTTTGGCGTCACTTCCCGTCATGAGGAATCCATCGCCGCCGCTAATCCCTCTTTCTCCGATGGCACCGCTAAGGACATCCATATCGATCCTTCTACCTCGGAAAATGGTGCATACTGAGGGTATTCGTCTTTTATTGAAAAAAATCAGTAAATGCCGGTGATGTTGCAGTTTCATGGCAGGGCTTTAACGATGGTTACGTCATCATATACTGGAGTTTATGGCTACATGGGTCGATCTTGGGAGACGGATCAGTGCTGGTAGTTGGAAGAAAGTGTTAAATTAGATGATTGTATTCAAATCAATCTGGACGGATAATGAGTAATTGTGTGTATATTTGTTGAGGGAGAAATCGAAATGGAAAAGACCAAATTGCCCCGCACGTGAATGACCACGTGCTACTTAACTGGATTTTTCTAACGTCCGTCCATCCCAGGTGGCAAAATGGGAAAATTTATAACATTGGGTACCGTAATGGGACAAAACGAAATATGGGTGGCAAACTGAGATTTGGTGTATACTTTAGGGGGAAAATTGTAATTTGGCCATTGTATTATGAACCCCAAGTTTATCACTTGAAAGCTAGTAGTACATAGTATGGAATTTTCTTCTCTTCCTCTTTTTTTTTTTTTTTTGTGTGTGTGTGTGTGTGTGTGTTTTTTTTTATGTTCTAAGGGGGCATAGGAAGGGATCAAATCTGAGACCTCACACTTTGTAAAGCCTTAGCTCTACTACTGGGCCACCCCATGAATGAAAATACTCGTTTTACGGAGGGAGGGAGGGAGGGAGTATGAGCTTTTGGCTTGTTAATTTTTATTTTTTTGTTGGCTTAGCTAGGTTAATTAAATCAATGACGTAGAGAATGTATCCCAAACCAAATAGAAGCATTTTTCCTATTGGTTACTTAAAATGGTTGAAACTATGAATAAAAAGGTGAATTCTCGACTAAATATTCCTTCATATTCCGCTGCTGCGTATTATCCACATGAACTAAATATAATTTGTATACAGGATTTTGTTTTCTGTTCACTTTCCTTTTGAATCTACAGTACTACAAATTATGTGGTTTTGCAATTTTTTTAAAAAATATACGCCAAATTTTTATTTGAAAAACTATAAATTTAACTTTAAAAAGTCCAAACATATTTAGGAACGAATGGAGTATTTGATTTGGAGATAGTTTTTACGGAATATCTTTTATAAATCAAGCCAAGAGTATCAAATTTGATGTTTTTTTTTATTCATTTGGTTTCTCAAGGGTGTTCCCAGGCCTGAAAGATCAAGATTAATCATTCGAGGAGGGTTGGACCACAAGAATAGTAAAGCTCTCCTAACAAGATTTTAAGTTGTGTTCTCATAAGTCTCAAACTCGAAACCTATAATTAACCTAGAATAATTTTTTAACCAGCTAATCTACGCATTTGTTGAGTTTTTTTTTTTTCCAGCTTCTTCTGAACTCTTCTTTTCCATTTTCCTTTATCTTCATACTTTCTTACGACAGATATAGTTTTGATTCCTAGGGCCAGGCCAATCTGCCTAGTTTGAGCCCTTTATTATGGTTTGGGCCAAAATCACACACATACAAAGGCTTACACTATTCGTTTCCTTTCCGCCATCTTACTCTAAAGAGGGGCATTATTAGCACCATTTTTTTCTATTAATATACTCCTCAAATTAAATTACAAAAATATAATTATATTGTCAGACATAAACATTTTTTTTTTACTAAATACACCTACCTTTATATAAGACACCTCCTAAACCTCTAAATACACCACCTAATAATTTATCAATGCACACTCCTCCAGTTCCAGACGCCATTGTCAGGAATTATACGTCATTGCCAAGAGACAATCTCCTCACTTCATTCCTCCCCTCTACTCACTTCAATTCTTTCCTACGTTAACTTTATTATACTACAACTTCACTTAGATTTTTTTCATGCATTTACGTATGTTTGGGTCAGGATTTGTTCGGCACTGGTCAATGAACACTACAGTGGTGTTCGGGAAGCACCTGCAAAACATCACAGGGATGTTTGGTACGCCCTTGCCAAACACCACTGTGGTGTTCCTCAAACCAGTCCCGAACTGAAAATGAGAAGAAACCCAATATATCACATATACATTACAACTAAAATGAAATTTAACACAAAAATTGAAACGAAATTGCTATTTAAACATAAAAATAGAATACATTTCATACTTAGGGCCTTCCTCATCTCGAAATCAGAGTTGCTCTTTTTCTTCTTCTTCCTTTTCTTCTTATTTCTTCTTCCTTGTCTGATGGGGGGTTTACGAATTGGGGGGTTTGCAAATTGTTGAGTTTGAAATTGGGGGCTTTGCAAAACAATGAAAGTTGAAACCTGATTCTTGCGATGTTTCTGCTGACAGCAGTGTTGTATTTTGGTTGTTGTATCATGTATGGTTGGTGTATTAAGAAATTGGGTGGGGTGTGATGATATTGGGTGGGTGTATTAGGAAAGAAATAATGAGTTAATTGAAAGGGGTAAAATAGAAAATATTGAGTGGTGTATTTAGAAATTATGTTGGTGTAAAATTAGTGGAAGGGGTGTATTAAGAAAAGTGTTGTAGATCGCTTTGTTCTCGTTTGTACTTGGCTCAGAAACATCTTGAGGGTAATTTTATGGGAGAAATTCGGGTCGGTACCTTTTAGTGAATTTTCAACCGTTTTAGTCCCATATAATTGTTTCAAACCAGAAAAAGACAATTTTGTTGCGAATCTATGTCCTTAAAAAACACAGAACAACACGCTGTACATCACAATGCACAAATTGATGCATCGCAATGCACAAAATTATTGTATCGTAATGCACAAAATTAATTTATGCATCACGATGCACAAACACATAAAGCCAACGACAAACACCCACCACACAATTCATCGCAAATAGACCCATTCCCTCCCTTTGAGAATGATCCTGCAGTAAGCAGGATGAGAAATTTGCTTAAGCTTCATCACATTTCTCTTATAGCAGTTTTTGAGCCTATGCTGGCAGTGGATAAAGTTGCTCTTCCCACTAAGAAGCTTCGGTTCCCTTTGACTTTCTTCAATCACTCATGTTCGATCCGGATCTTTGTCAAGGCAGCTGCCTTTACGTCTCATTTGCTTCATGATTCCTTCGCAGCATTTAACGATTCAATTGCAAGACAATCTCAATTTTTTTGGAGTTGTTGCTGCCCTAGCTTTGGTAGGAAGGGAACCGTTTTTAGTTTGTTGGAGGGCATTTTAAAAAAAATTATTCATTTATCCGCCAAAGTGGACTTTAGCAATTTAAAATAAATATAGTAAATTTTAGTGGTTGAATATCCAAGAAAGTGTACCGGCCCGCAATTTTTTCTATTTTCATTGGTAAAATTCGGGCCAGTACCTTTTAATAAATTTTCAACTGCTTTAGTCCCTTATACTATTTGTTTTCAACAGAAAAAATACATTTTTGCTGCGAAATATCGTCTATGCCTTTAAAAAATACAGAACATGCACGCTATGCATCGCAAAACAAAATTGCTATATCATAGTTCAAAGTGTGTATCGCGATACACAAAATTGTATTAAAAAGTACTGTTTTGTTATATCGCGATGTTTGAGATTTCTTTAAAAGTTTAAAATGGGCGCCATACCCATAATTTTGGCCTCTATGTCCATTCTAAAATTAATGCATCGCGATACACAAAAAGTACTATTTTCGTGCATCGCGAATCACAATATTACACTTGCGATGCATCAAAAGTGCATCGCGATGCACAAACAATACTAATTCACAACATTACACTTGTGATGCATTAAAGTGTGCATCAAGATGCACAAATTGATGCACCGCCATGTACAAAATTATATTAAAAAGTACTTTTTTGTGTATCACGGTGCACAACATTACCCTTGCGATACATCGAAGTGTGCATCGCGATGTATAAAATTGTACAAAAAAAGTACTGTTTTCATACATCGCGATGGACAACTTTTATTTTTGATACACAATATGTTATAAATATTAGGGAATTAAAGTTTAAATGAACTCTCCAAGACACTTCTAAAAAGGTGGTCACTTTTTTTGAATTTTCACATTTCGTTGTAGCAGCATTCACCGATTGACGAATAATATTAATACAACAAAGATACAAAGAATTAAATTAAAAATTATACTGGTCTTGTTTTTTGATGATGAAGTGGGCATAGAAAGAAACTGAGAGAGATGAAAATTGTAGTAAAGTAAACAATGATTGGAATTAAATGAAGAATTTACAGGAGAAAATTAAAAGTAGACGATGCTTAAAACTTATTTAAGTTGTTACATGGATAGTTTTGGAACAATTAGGCAATTTATAACTTAAAATGAAGTTAAGTGATTAGAAATAAAAATGAGGCTCTAAAGCAGTTGAAAATCTGTAAAAGAAGACCGGTCAGTAATTATTCATATTTTCAACTATTCGTTAATTATAAAAGCTAGCTTAATCGGTTATGTATTTTTCATATTTGAGAAAAAAGTTATCATTGTTATGAATAAATAATAGGTGGACTGTAGCACAATATAGTAATACACTATAGCACAATGATAGAACACCATCACTGTAACAATTACCGCCGCATTAAACGACCTTCGTTAGATGGATAGTCAGTAATATAAATAGTAAGTTTTACTATACATGAATAGTGATACTATTCATAAATAGTATTGGTCGTAAAATCGCCTATAAAAGGCTGATACTGGTTCATTGTTTGAGACACACCGAGATCAGTCATTCTCTATCCAATTCACTCTACCTTTGTATCATTCTTTCTCTGTGACTTTGTGGTTCTATAACTATCATTTTATAACACGTTATCAGCACGAGTGTTCTAAGCTTTCCTGAGCATTTTCAAAAGGTAAGAATTTCTATAGATATGTTCCTTTTATGATACGCTACTGATTTATTTTAATATCGTATATTACCATGATTATAAAAAGGAATGTCTATGCCTCCATCTATAGTATTTTGGTGAGATTACGAAATGAAATTTTATTATTTTACGGAATCTATATATTGGTTGATGCTTGAGCGGAAATAACCCTAAGCTACAAACTAAATATATATTATTATGAATAATTATGCTTTCTGTTTGCTATGAATAACATTACCACTTATTCTCAAACGCCCGCACGAAAGGTTTACCGAGTAATGTGGTGTGAATATAATATATGTACATAATATTAATGCATGAACCTATAATGTGTTGTAAAAGTGTCTTTCATTGTTTTAACTTAAAGCTTCTTACTTATAATTGCTTGTACATGCACGACTAATTAATGAGATGTAAATTTTTCTTAACCAACAGTACACTACTACCATACTAGGTAGAAAAATATTAAGGAATAATAAATTATCCTTGACTTAATGATAAATTGTAGACAGTCTAGTAGGATCATAAACTTGCCGTTTGTTTTATACCAAAATAATAATAATAAAAATAAAAACTTTTACATTTTATTTTCTCTCTCCGCCAACGGCTACATAACGGCTAGTTAACGGCCATATTTTCTATTTTTACTCTATAAAAACGACCGTATTTCATTCAACAATTTACCCATATTCTTTCACCTTCATACAAATTCTCAACCCTTATATCTTCTTCTTCAAAATGTTTAACCCGCTCTCGGTGCTCGCTATCATACTGGTTATCACGTGCACGATATTAGTTTTCAGTGCTGATTATACTCCAAATAATTTTTGGCGTTTTATTCTCGGTCTTTGTATTATTTATCCCATGTTAGTAATAGCAATAGGTCTTCACATGTAATAATTATTGTGTATGTTCACTTTATTTAATGTCTTTGAAATAGTAAGACTTTTATGTTTCTTGAATGCCAAAATATTAACAATATGCATGTATGTTTTGTTTTAGTCTTTCACCATGACAAATCTAGTCAAGCTCGAATTTGAAGCACTCGACATCACTGGAAAAAATTATAAGTCCTGGGTCCTGGATACCGAAATTCATTTAGATACAAATGGTCTGGGAGACACTATCCAAGAAGATAATAATGCAACTATACAAAATAAAGCCAAAGCCATGATTTTTATCCGTCGTCATCTAGATGAAAGCTTGAAAACCGAATACCTCACGGTGAAAGATCCATTAGTCCTTTGGAAGAGTTTGCAAGAAAGGTATGACCACCTGAAGTTGATTGTACTTACAAAAGCTCGTTATACATGGATGCATTTGAGACTTCAAGATTTTAAATCCATAAGTGATTATAACTCTATAATGTTTAAAATCACTTCTCAGTTAAAATTATGTGGCAACAATATTACTGATGAAGATATGCTTGAGAAAACTTTCTCCACCTTTCATGCCTCGAGTTTACTCCTCCAACAGTAATATCGAGAAAAGGGTTTCAAAAAATATTCTGACTTGATTTCGTGCCTTCTTGTGGCTGAACAGAATAATGAATTGTTGATGAAAAATCATGAATCATGCATGACCTACTGGCTCTACTGCATTCCCTGAAGTGAATGCAACATCATCAAATCATAACCATGGACGTAACCATGGATATAGTCGAGGTCGTGACCGTGGCCGTGGTCGCGGTCGTGGTCGAGGTCGTGGTCGTGGTCGTGGACAAGAAATGGGAAAAAAATTCTAACCCTATAATAATAAGATCGATAATGGGGAGAAACGAGGAAAATGTGAGGGTGGCATTAGTACGAATAAATATCAAAAGGATGATATTTGTTACCAATGTGGTATGAAAGGACATTGGTCAAGAACTTGTCGTACGCCAAAGTATTTTGTTAATCTTTATCAAGAATCACAAAAGGCCAATGGGTAAAATGTTGAAACAAATTCATCACGAGTGATCCCGATGACATCACGTATGGATTTGATGATATGAATTACATGGATATGGCTGATACAATGGTTAATTCTAAAGAAGAAAATGACTACCTGGAGAAATAGATTTTCATGAGTAATCATGTGTTTTCTTAATTGGTGTGACATTTTCTTATGTATGAGTGTTATATGCTTTTTGTTTTTTCATATGTAATGGTTCGTTGGTATAATATTATTCTGAATTCTTAATCTATATATATTTTGTGTTATATCTTAAATAATATTTTGCAGCTATTTATTCATTTTCTTTCTCTCCCTTATTTGAAATAGACCATAAATATGTTTCAATCCAAAATTCGAGAAGGTGACTTGTGTCTTGCGGACAGCGCTACAACACATATCATACTTAAAGATAAGAAATATTTTTCTCATCTAAATATTGACGAAGCAAACGTCAATACTATATGCGGTAATGCAAAGATAATTGAGGGATCTGGAAAAGCAATTTTTATAATGCCTGGAGGCACAAGATTCACGATAAGTAATGCATTGTTCTCTCCTAAATCCCAAAGAAACTTATTAAGTTTCAAAGACATTCGTCTGAATGGATATCATATTGAAACTATGAATAAGGAATATAATGAATATCTTTGCATTACATCAATCACTTTCGGAAGCAATTGTGTGTTGGAAAAATTACCTGCTCTATCATCTGGATTGTATTGCACAAATATAAGAATATTTGAATCATATGCTACTGTAAACCCGAAGTTTACAGAAACATTTAAAGCTTGGCATGGTCGGTTAGGGCATCCTGGCTTAATAATGATGCGAAGAATCATTGAGAACTCTAGTGGTCATCCATTGAAAAATCAGAAGATTTTTCAATCTCATGAATTATCTTGTGATGCTTGTTCTCAAGGAAAATTGATAATAAGACTATCACCAACCAAAGTTGGTACTGAATCACCAACATTTTTGGAACGAATTTATGGTGATATATGTAGACCTATTCATCTAGCATGTGGACCATTTCAATATTTTATGGTATTAATTGATGCATCTAGCAGATGGTCACACATATGTCTATTATCAACTCGCAATGTGGTATTTGCCAGATTTCTTGCGCAAATAATCAAATTGAAAGCACAATTCCCAGATTATATGATCAAGAAAGTTAGACTTGATAATACTGGTAAATTTACTTCTCAAGCATTTGATGATTATTGTATGGCAGTGGGCATTGATGTTGAACATCCAGTAGCTCATGTTCATATACAAAATGGTTTGGTTGAATCATTAGTTAAACGTCTCCAACTTATCGCGAGACCATTGATAATGAGAACAAAGCTTCCTATTTCTATATGGGGACATGCAATTTTGCATGCTGCTGCACTGATTCGCCTTAGGCCAAGTGCATATCACAAGTACTCCCCATTACAGCTAGCATTCGGGCGAGAACCGGATCTGTCCCATCTTATAGTTTTTGGGTCTGCTGTATATGTATCTATTGCTCCACCACAACGCACAAAAATGGGACCACAAATGAGACTGGGAATATATATTGGGTATGAATCACCTTCGATAATCAAATATCTTGAACCAAAAACAGGTGACATTTTTACGGCCCGTTTTACCGATTGTCAATTCGACGAAGGTAAATTTCCACATTTGGGGGAAGAAGGGAAACAAATGGTAAAGGATATCAAATGATATACATCATCATTATTACACCTTGATCCTCCCACAAAGCAACGTGAACTGGAAATTCAAATGATCATACATTTGCAGAATATAGCAAATCAATTACCAGATCCATTTACAGACACAAAATGAGTGACGAAGTCACATATAGCTGCTGTAAATGCTCCTGCTCGAATTGAAATTCCAAAAGGGCTACCCAACAACGAAATGACAAATGAGTCCAAAATTCGCCTGAAGCGTGGACGACCAATTGGTTCCAAGGATAAAAATCCTCGAAAGAGGAAGGGGATTGAAAAACCCAAATCAAATGAGTATTGTATTCCAGAAGAATCACACGAACAAGAGAACCAAGAAATCCCTAATGATAACCATGAGATTTCCATTAATTACATGAATAATGGAAAAATATGAAGTCGAGATGAAATAAGGGAGATCAATAACATATTCTCATATTCAGTATCACAAGACATTAATAACGAGAATGAGGATCCAGAACCAAAATCGGTATCTGAATATCAAAAGAGGCACGAATGGATCAAATGGAAAGATGCCATACATACTGAATTGAATTCGCTTAACAAACGAAAGGTATTTGGACCTATCGTTGTCACACCTGAAGCTGTGAAACCTATTAAATACAAATGGGTTTTTGTTCGAAAGCGAAATGAGAATAATGAGATTGTAAGGTACAAAGCTCGCCTTGTTGCACAAGATTTCTCCCAAAAACCTGGAATTGATTATGAAGAAACGTATTCTCCTGTTATGGATGCCATTACGTTCAGATACCTGATCAGTTTAACAGTTTCAAAAAATCTAGAGATGCGTCTCATGGATGTAGTAACGACATATTTATATGGGTCATTGGATGTCGATATTTACATGAGAATCCCTAAAGGAATCAAGTTGCCTGAAGCAACAAGCTCAAAACCTAAAGAATTATGCGCAATCAAATTGCAGCGATCATTGTATGGGCTAAAGCAATCCGGACGCATGTGGTATAATTGCTTGAGTGAACATTTGTTGAAAAACGGATATGTGAATAATCAATTATGCCCATTCATTTTCATCAAGAAAATGACAGTTGGATTTGTAAATATCGCTGTCTATGTTGATGATCTGAACATTATTGGAACTCCAAAGGAGATTCAAGAAGCTGTTACATACCTGAAGGGAGAATTTGAAATGAAGGATCTTGGGCAGACCAAATATTGCCTTGGCTTACAAATAGAATACTTGCATAGTGGAATATTTGTCCATCAGTCCAATTATACAAAAAGGGTCTTGAAATGTTTTAATATGAACAAGGCAAATCCCCTTACTAACCCCATGGTAAACTGATCACTGAATGTTGAAAAGGATCCGTTCCATCCTTGTGAAGATAACGAAGAGATACTTGGTCCTGAAGTGCCATACTTGAGTGCGATTGGAACTCTTATGTATCTTGCTAACTGTACCTAACCAGATATAGCATTTGCTACTAATCTATTAGCAAGATATAGCTCATCCCCTGCTCGAAGACATTGGAATGGGATTAAATACGTATTTCGTTATCTCCAAGGAACAATGATCTGAGATTATTTTATCCCAGCAATTCAAAGCATGAAATAATTGGGTTTGCAGATGCATGTTATTTATCAGATCCACATAAGGCTAGATCACAGACTAGCTATGTTTTCACAATGGGTGGTACAGCAATATCTTGGCGTTCTCAAAAGCAAACACTAATTGCTACATCTTCAAACCATGTTGAGATGATTGCACTTCATGAAGCAAGTAGAGAATGTGTATGGCTTAGATCCATAACTCAACACATTCAAGAAGCCAGTGGACTACCAATCAATAAAGACCCGACAGTGATACTTGAAGATAATGCTGCATGTATTGCTCAGATGAAAGAATGATACATTAAGAGCGACAGGACCAAACATATTCCCCCAAAGTTCTTCTCGTACACTTAAGAACTTGAAAAGAACAAGGAAATTAATATTCAGTATGTTCGGTCTAGTGACAATGCAACAGATCTATTTACGAAGGCACTCCCTACTATAACCTTAAGAATGCATGTTCGTAATATTGAGATGCAGAACCTACAAAATTTGCAAAAATAATTATCCTTGTCAACTCGAGGGGGAGCTCGTATGGCTGTACTCTTTTTCTCTTATCATGGTTTTTTTCCACAGGGTTTTTCCTGGTAAGGTTTTTAACGAGGCAGCCTATGCTCATGATTTGGACTTAAGTTATGTACTCTTTTTCCCTTTTGTCCGATTTTTTCCTACTGGGTTTTTCGGCTTAAGGTTTTTAATGAGACAAACTTATTCAACTTATAGTGCTACATCTAAGGGGGAGTGTTATGAATAATTAATAGGTGAACTGTAACACAATATAGTAATACACTATAACACAATGGTAGTACACCACCACTGTAACAATTACCGCCGCATTGAACGACCTTCGATAGATGGATAGTCAGTAATATAAATAGTAAGTTTTACTATTTATAAATAGTGATACTATTTATAAATAGTGCTATCACTATTCATAAATAGTGTATTGGTTGTAAAATCGCCTATAAAAGGCTGATACTGGTTCATTGTTTGAGACACGCCGAAATCAGCCATTCTCTATCCAATTCACTCTATCTTTGTATCATTCTTTTTCTGCGACTTTGTGGTTCTATAACTATCATTTTATAACAATCGTGGTATAATAAGGTAGCGAGTGATTTACGAAAACGAAAAATAACTCCCATTTTATAGTCTATTATTGCTTCTATCACAAAAAGTCTAATAGACGCAAATCAAGTGGTTGAAATATGAGCATAAATCTCTCTCTCTCTCTCTCTCTCTCTATATATATATATATATATATATATATATATATATATATATCCTCTTCTGCTCTATAAGTACCCTTTTGAGTACGTACATATTTTATCCTTTTTGCATGGGTATAATTTAATTTTTGTGTTTAATTGATATATTTTATAAATAATTTTATATAAAATTATCATTATTAGTTATATGCGTGATCATTTAGTATAGTATTTTCTTTTCAAAATAAATATTTTTTATTGATGGTCAATTGTATTTTCATTTTTATATATTTTTGTTGGGTTGCTTTTCCTTTGCTTTATTATTAGTTTTTTTTGTTTCATCTTGTACTTAATAAAGATATTTTGGACATATATTTGAAGAATTTGTTAAAAATTAAAAAATATATATTTACTTTGGGATTTATTAAAGAAAGATAAATTTTTTCTGAACAAAGGAGAATTGTTTAAGGATTGAATATAATTATATTTTATAAAAATAATTTTTGAAGATCATTCAATGATTAGAGAAAGTTTAGTTGGATACTATATTTACAAAATTGTTTATTTTTGATGCACTAAAATAATAATCAAAATAAGTGGATATTATAGTGCATGGGTCTCGTGATCCCCACTTAACTATAATATATGTAGTATTCTAAAAATATACATGTAATATAATTGGTTGAATTGGTCTAAGGTGAGTATACATATATAAAAGGGTGTGGGTTTAAATGTCAATACAAACATCATTTTACTTTTCATTTGCTTTTTATTTCCTTGTCAATACCTAAAGTTCTTCACCTATTACTATTTACTATTGGGATAATTATAAAAATGACCAACGTACTATCAGTTAGTAACCGATTTCACCCCGTACTCCCAATATCTTAAAATTGACCAGTGTACTAACAATTTAAGTCCAATGTGGTCCCTACCGTTAACTTTTCATCCAATTTTTTAACGGAGCAGTTAATTTGATTAACGGAGCTATTTTATGAGGGGCATTTTTGTCCATTTCCTCCAAAACTCACCGCCCCAACCACACATACTTTCTCTCTCTTTTACCTCTCTGCACTGCCCGTATTTTCCAAACCCCCCAAATTCCAATCGTACCCAGAATGGCTCCGACCCATTCTCTTCTCGGGTCCCCCGAGATCCATCGTCCTAAACCAACCCCCACCACCGCATCCCAAACGCCGGCTACCTCTTCCGTATCGGATCATTCATGGATCTCATGGTATCCAATTTCAACTCTACAAAACTGATCCGGAACCCACCCATGGGCTTAACCGAAAACCTATCGCCCACCTTCTTTTCCTCCGGCAACCCCTGCCTCAACTTCTTCTTCCACGTCGTCCCTGACACTCCAGCCGCCGACTTGACAGAACGCCTCTTTCGTGGGACCACAACGCGTTGACTACGCTCTTTGTAATCTCCGTGGAGTTCGCGGACCGGAAATCGACAGGAAGGGTATTACGGCTGTGGCCGCACCACCCAAAACGCTTGCTGCAATGTGGGCCCCCGGCTGAGTTTGGTTATTTTAAGGACTTACCGGAGATTCGTATCGTATTCTTGAAGGTGCGACGTCCGTCAAAAAGAAAGAACGTTTGAGTCGGAGCGGAGGACCGTAGAGGAGGACTCGGAGGGTTTCGTGGAAGAGGCGGATTTGGCTTCGTGAACTTGATATTTCTTTGTGAAATCAAATGAGATAACTCGTTCGATGCCTGTATATTTGCTGTGCTATGGTGTAATTTTCGTGAACTCGATATTTGTGTGGAAATGGAAAAGTTTGGTACACTTCCTGGTGAAAATTTCACATGGAAAACCCTTGAGGTTTTTGATTTAAATACCATGGTTTCCATTTTGAATGTATCCGGGGAAGACGTCGCCATATTGTCACCGGTAAAAGAGAGAGAGTATGTGTGGTTGGGGTCGATGAGTTTTGGAGAAAATGGACAAAAATGCCCCTCATAAAATAGCTCCGTTAACCAAATTAACTGTTCCGTTAAAAAATTGGATGAAAAGTTAACGGTAATGACCACATTGGACTCAAATTGTTAGTACACTGGTCAATTTTAAGATATTGGGAGTACGGGGTGAAATCGGTTACTAACTGATAGTACGTTGGTCATTTTTATAATTATCCCTTCACTATTATATATACTCTTTATAATAGTTATTGTTATTAGTTAATATTATTACCTAATGACTTCCTTTCCTAATAAATAAGAATTTGAAGAGTCAAATTCACCAAAATGAAGATTTAACAAAAATGGTGTAGGTGACAAACTTATAGACCTCCTCACCAACTTTAATATATATATATATATATATATATATATATATATACATATATATGAATTTGACATAATTTATCCTTAAATTTGGTTTGCGAGTTTTAGAAAACATACTTCCTCTGTTCTCAAAATTAGTGTTTATTTTAATTTTTTTCACAAAAGTTATTACTCCGTAACTTTTAATATATTTTTGTAGCTAATATACAAAATATTTGTAGAGTTCATATTATACTATTGCAAGTAAACATTAAGACATGATAATTAGTAAAAGTGAATTTAGTAAAATTACACAAAAATGAACACTTATTACGAGACGAAAATTTTATAAATTATTTCTCCGTAAACATCCATGTCTATCACTATAAGATTAAATCATGAAATTATAAGATAGTCGATTTTCAAGACCCAATTTTGGATATATTTCATACATTTCTAGTCCATTTTGAAGACCCAATTTTGTATATTTCATATATTTCTCGTGTGCCTATTAATTATTCAAATTGGAAAGTGGTTTTACTACTTTTCCACACGTATTCACATTATAAGGCCTATACTAGTCTCCAAAAGCACCCTTACTAACTCCTCCATTCTCATCAAATAAAAGTCAATTTTACATGATTGCTGTCCCAAACAAACAAAAAAAAGAACAACTTGATTTCCCTATTTCATCTCTCTCTCTCTCTCTCAGACCAGAAATTAACTCCCTAGCTAACAACAATGGCTGATCAACCTACACACCCCATCAAAACAGTAGTCCTCCTCGTCCAAGAAAACCGTTCATTCGATCACATGCTAGGATGGATGAAGTCACTCAACCCTGAGATCGACGGTGTCACCGGAATCGAATCCAACCCTCTATCCACCTCCAGCCCCACCTCCCCTCGTCTCTACCACTCTAACCAAGCCACACACATCCAACCAGACCCCGGTCACTCGTTCGAAGCCACATTCGAACAAATCTACGGTGTCCCGTGGACATCAACCGAGGAAGCCAAAAATCTCACTCCCACAATGGAAGGATTCGTACAACAAGCAGAAACTATACAAAGTGGGATGGGAGAGATAGTAATGAGCGGCTATAAACCAGACGATTTGCCGATTTTTAAACAACTTATATCGGAGTTTGCTGTGTGTGACCGGTGGTTTTCGTCGATACCAACATTGACACAACCAAATAGGTTGTACATTCATTCTGCAACATCTTATGGTGCTACCACAAATGATAACAAGATGATGATTAAAGGGTATCCTCAAAAGACTATATTTGAGTCCTTGGAGGAGGGTGGTTGTTCTTTTGGGATTTATTATCAGTATCCTCCATCAACACTATTCTTGAGGTTAGTCACTGTATTTGATGAATTTCTAGATTTGCATTCTTGATCAGTTGTTTGATTTTGACTATTCTCTCCTCCTGAATTCTCCATTGACTAGTTGAAATATTTTTCAAAACTTTAAATTTCTTACCTGCTAGTAGGATTACCTAACTTGTGTTATAGTAGTTGATTAAAACGGATCGATATTATCTCCCTTACTACTAGATTCTTTTAATGCACTTTTGGATGACTGTCGCCGCACCGCGTATACGTTAGAATATCCAAATTGTAGACACGCCCAAACGGTTTGAAACCGGTGGTTCGAACCGGAACCGAACCGTTCAAAAAACCGCATAAATCGGAACCGTACCTGAACCGGAACCGCCGGTTACACGGTTCGGTTTCGGTTTCGGTTTCCAATTTCTCAAAACCGTGAACCGCCGGTTTGGAACCGGGAACCGGAACCGCCGGTTCCAAACCGTGAAAAATCGCCAAAATTTAAATTTTTAATTTTGAAATTGCCTTGTTTACTCTATAATTTCAAAAATGAAAAGTTTACAAAGCTTCAAAAATTTTTAAAATGCTTTGTACAAAGTTTTAAGATGAAATATTTTTTTAAAAAAATTATAAGAAAACATTAAAAAAATAATTAAAAATTACGGTTTGGAACCGGAACCGGAACCGGCTTAGCCGGTTCGGAACCGGAACCGTAACCGTGATTTGTCGGTTCGGTTACGATTTGTTGTCTGGCGATTTTTGGAACCGGCGGTTCGAACCGTTTGGGCATGTCTACCAAATTGTGCATCAGGAGAATGAAAGAATTCAATAATGAAGAGAAGCAAAGTCTGATAAAACTCAAAAAAAAGTAAAAAAATAAATCAACAAAGACTCTTTAATTAAATAAACTACATTCACCCGAACTAGTATAAAAAAGAGAATCCGAGTTTGCCTTATTGAGCTAAACAAGCCAAGTTCAATCGAGCTTTCAGAAATTTTAGGCTCAATACATTAAAAGTTGGGCAAACAAATTCTTTTGGCCTTAACTTAACTGTGTCACTTTTTTATATTTTAAATGTTTTCATTTTTTTTTTCTGAGAACTGTCACTTTTAGCCTTAAAAATGTCACTTTTGGCCTATGCCAATAGTGACACTTTTTTTTATATAAAAAAAAAAGTGATAACATTTATTATATAAAATGATATTTTTAAGGCCAAAAAGTAAATCAAACATACCGTAAGCTAATTTTACTGGAGAACTCCTTCAAAAATCGGCCCACATATATTGTTTATACAAATAAATACATGTGGTCCTTCACGTGACAACGACCTACATTGTTTGTTATAGATAGATAGATAGATAGATCTCAGAAAAAAAAAAGTTGAAAGATTAGGCATATCTGTCAATTCTGACAAGAAAATTTATTAATGTGATTAAATAATTACTAATGATGTGTTTAGTTGGTAATTAAATTAACAATGGGATCATGCATGCATCTTTTCTAGAGTATATAATTATTTAATAATAATAACCATCATTTAAAATAAAAAGTAGTTTGTTATTATCATTATTTGTAACTACCTCTTTTTTCACATAAAAGTTCAAAACAAACCATTATTATTCTATAATATATGTTTTGATAAGGTTTCAGCCGACCATGTGCTGCCTTTATTCCATTAATTAATAAACTATGATCAATTTTGGTGCAATTTTTGCACCATCCATGCTTAGCTAGTACCAAAATGGTGTTGTGAATAGTGTTGTACCAAATTTATTTGGTGGTAGGGAGACCCATTTTTGATTACTAACTAACTATTAAATACTGAAAATTATTAAAAAAAATGATATTATTAATTTAAAAATATTTTAAACTAATTAATAACTATTACTCTCTTCGTTCCATGCAAAGAGTTCACTATTCTATTTTGGAATGTTTCACTTAAAGAGTACACTTTTAAAAATTATGTCTACAATCTCTAAGAACTTTTCAACTTTACCCTCCATATGTAATATAAGTATTTTGACTTTGCTCAAGCATTTTTGTAATTATGACTAATTTTAATGACACTTATATATCACTTAATTAATAGACCTTTCAAACATGGACTCTTTGAGTGGAACAGATGGAGTATTATATATTATATTTAATCAATAAATGTTAATAATATAATTTATTTTAAAATATTGAACATTATAAATTCAATCATTTATAATTAATTAACCTTTTTGTAATTATCAATCTTGAATTTTAATTCTATCTTAAGAAAATCTTTTCAATTTAATTATGCATGTACAAAATTGGACAGTTATGTAAATTATTTTGTATATATCATCAATAAATAAATAAATTATTATAAAAATTTATTTAGAAAACACCATTTCACATTTAACTTTAAATTTAAAAATTCATACATATAAAAAACACCACAAATAAAATAACGTGTAACTTGAAAAACACTGACATACAACTTAAAAATATAAAATGACATACAACTAAAATTATGACCGACACTAAACTAAAAAGAACAACACTAACATTAAAAATACTAAATCACATACAATGACTTATATTCCGGAAGATGGGTTCTTGATCTGCCAAAATAATCATTAAATTGACCAAAACATGTGGAGGATTTTGAGATCCCTAATTGCCCTTCATCTTGAGATCCGTGCCCTTCATATTGAGATCTATTTAAAGATTTTAAAATAGATGCCGTGCTTGTTTTATCATGATGTATGTGTTTTTATATATCAATTGGTATAATTTTCGTTATATTTTGTATTGATTGTAAAGATTTAATGGTATTTTAAAGTACTTGTAAGTCAATTAAATTATATAATAAATAGAATTATAAAATTTTTAATTTTTAAATATTATTAATTATATAAATAATAGTATAAACATAAAATTATTAAATTTACTAAAATTATTTTAATCTTAATAATTATTATTTAAAAGGTTAATAGAAAATTAATGGACATGCTAATACATAAATTAAAAGAAATGAAAATAGTATGGCAAAAACTTAGGAAAAATCGTCTTACGGATATTTTCCCATCATGTGTTGGTGGATTGAGCTATAAAAGAGTGGGGTTCCGTTTTACGAATTAAGATCCGTAAGACGGTTTTACAGGAGACCTACTCAAATAGCATATTATAAGGAATTTTCATTTTGATGTAAGATTTGGAGTGAATGAGTTAGTTATAGTTGGTGCTGAAATTGCATCATTTTAGTGTGAAAGATGCACCAAATTTGGTGTTTATGGTTGGAAATGGCCTAAAAACTCACAACTACATCCATAAATGTATTTTTTCCATTACTAAAATTTATATTGAAACCGTAGGTGTAATTCTAGCTACACCATTTCATTTCTAAGTTAAAATTATCTTGTTTTTGATAGGAACCTTAGAAAGTTGAAATACATCGACAACTTCCATCAATTTGATGTAGAGTTTGAGCGAGACTGTAGAAAAGGAAAGTTACCAAATTACGTAGTGATTGAACAAAGATATTTTGGGACTAAGTTGGTGCCGGGAAACGATGATCACCCTCCCCACGATGTTGCCGATGGTCAAAGATTCGTGAAGAAAGTCTACGAAGCATTGAGATCGAGTCCTCAATGGAATGAGATTTTGTTGGTGATCATCTACGACGAGCATGGTGGTTTCTATGATCATGTTCCTACTCCGGTGGTTGGGGTTCCTAGTCCAGATGGCATTGAGGGTCCAGAGCCATATAAGTTCCAATTTGATCGCCTCGGTGTTAGGGTTCCGGCCATCCTTGTTTCTCCGTGGATCGAGCGTGGAACTGGTAGGCATTTTTTTCATACGTTGATTTCTTAACGACATTGATTTGTTGTACTATCAACATAAAGTCTAAAGCTAATTTTGGCGAAAAAAATTGCAGTGCTGCATGGACCTTCAGGACCATACCCTACATCAGAGTTTGAGCATTCCTCAATAGCAGCAACTCTTAAGAAGATTTTCAATCTGAAAGAATTCTTGACAAAACGAGACGCGTGGGCCGGCACGTTTGAAGGCATCGCGAGCAGAAGTAGCCCGCGGGAAGATTGTCCAGGTATATAATTAGCAAAGATCAAGTCTCTAAGCCTCGAAATTTTTGAATCATACTAACTTCAACGAGTCGCATGGTACGAATTTTGTGTTGCAGTGACTTTGCCGGAGCCTATAAGAATGCGAAGCTTTGAACCCAATGAAGATGAAAAGCTAAGTGAGTTTCAAGAAGAGTTGGTGAAACTAGCGAGTATACTGAAAGGTGAAAATAAAAGCGACGCCTTCCCGGACAAATTATTGGAAAACATGACTGTATACAAGGCTGCGGATTATCTGGGCGACGCGTTTCAAAACTTCTATGACAAATCTGCGAAAGCGAGGAGAGATGGAAAAGATGAATCGCATATTGTTTGTTCAGAAGACTCACCTTGCGAGAAGGGGTCCAGATCGTTTGTTCAGCAGTTGTTCTCTTGCTTAATTTGCGATCATTAAACGAGTTTTTGTATCCAAATTAATTCGAAGGTGGTTTATGCTTTTTTGTTAGGTAAAATATTTCAGACACTTCATTTTTAGAAGCTTGTGATTCAAAATTTATTGCATATTACTGCAGAGAAACTATCCGTCAAAAGAACGAAATAACTTATTCTTTTGATTAAACAGAATAAGATTTACACGATAGACTCGCATCTGATTGAAAATAGCTTATTGAAATGATACGTACCCTCTATTACTTGCATCATTTACGAACCTGGAGGGTATTGTCGAGGCTGTTGTCTCGTACTCCTGTAACGAACCTCGAGCAGATTGTCAAGGCCAGTATCGTACTCCAGTGACAATTCCATCAAGATTATGATAAGAGAATTCCAAGATTACTAGTTTGAGAAATAAATAACGAAAATTGTGTTATTCGCTTGATCAAATTTAATTATGCTACGGTTCCTTTCATCAGTTTAGCATCAAAAAGTAATTATGTTTCACAGTGGTAATGGAATGATCAAGTGCTCTAACTTTTGGTTTGATGGCAAAAGTATTTCTAGATAATACAAGTTAGCCACTATACTTTCATCAGTTTAGCATCAAAAAGTAATTATGTTTCACAGTGGTAATGGAATGATCAAGTGCTCTAACTTTTGGTTTGATGGCAAAAGTATTTCTAGATAATACAAGTTAGCCACTATACGATGCACACTTGTGGTTTGCAGTATTTCGTATCAAAACTTCCGCATACCTTTGTTCACTTGTATAAATCACTGGGCGAGACTATTTGAGAAGTACAGCCCCAATGTCGTCACCAGCCTGAGTTAAACTGTCACGACTTGGAGATTTTAGCCACTGCAATGTACATGATGCTCATCTAAAGTTAACATAGGGAAGCATGTGAAAGCATGGCCATGTTGATCAGCTCATATGAGACTCAAACCAGTTAAAGATTTGCTCAGACTGCAAGCTAGTCATTTCATGATATGCAAATGCTAGATTCAGTTCTTCCTGAATGCGACGAACCAGAAGCTTATCAGGCAAAAAAATCTTTCCCTCCCTCAGAACTGATTTCAAATGTATTGAACGCCCATCTTTTCTCATATAACCACTTCTGTCAATGAAGTCCTTTTCTTGAAACAGACTAAACAACTTTGCCGAAGTGCTCCGATCAATGCCAGGAATTCTTTCCGCTAAGAAACTAGGCGACAAAGGAACCTCCATGCATTTGATCTCTGCAACATCAATGCCTTTTTCCCTCAGAATTTCCAGATTTTCAGCAACCCTCTGCCGCCTAGTTTCATCTTTGGGCATGTGCACAAAAAGGGTAGGCGGGTAATCCTTCTTAATATCCATCTGATCAAACACACCTTCAGCGATCATTATCACGATACTGCTAAACTTCAACTTGTTAGCTAGCACAGAAACAAAGTATCCACCAGAGGATGCCCCCAGCGCAACAAGAGGAAGCTTTTCAAGCCTCTGCTTCTCAATCCACCACTTGATAATTCCTTTGAGAACCAGTCTTTCTTTTCCTAATGACCAGCATCTACCAGCACTGGAAACAGCAAGAACCGCAAACTTCCGGGCAAGAGCCTCAAGAGCAATTAGTCTTTCCTCAGGTAAACCAAGGCAATTTGGACACTTGGGAGATCTGTCCCAAAAGTTCGCCGCTCTTTGATCACACCCATGAGCCAAAAAGAGAACAGCTTTTGGTGAGTCGGGTATTTGCCATATCACGTCAGTTCCATTCCTCCACTCCACAGTGGGGTCAGATTGCACCAAGGATTCAAAGCTATCCCATTTTTGACTTTTAAGCACAAACTGAGAACTGGATTTCTCTCCATTGTTGCGAATCAATAATATCAAACCTAGGAATATTAAAATCATAAATGTAACTAATACGGGCAGTTGAATGTTGTGTTTCCCTCTCCATTGCTTTGACATTCTGTTTCCAGCCTTGCACATACAGAAAGTTAACAGAATTCCTCCCGGAGCAGTCTTAAGAACTCCTGTAAAAAGATGAAAAAAGAACGATTATGGTAATTGTTTAAGCTCGAAAAAATTTCAATAACCATTGAAAACTTCTGAGCATTCAAACTATTGACTCATTACAGAATTTTTGGTTATGGTCTTCGTGCAGTTTGAAATTGAGAGCAACTTGTACAAAGATGATCCACCAAGAAGATTTCTACTACCTACACAAGTAACCATACACAACCCATTCAGACTAGCTTAACAAGTCATGACTATTACATTCTAATCAAAATTATCATTATGTTAACTAAACGTGGAGAGAAAGTTAAATTTGGGTTTATGTAGGGTTTTGTGATAACTGAGCAGGGAAAAATATGTAAAAAAAAATAGTGAAATTTATGTAGGGTTTTGTGATACCAGTCTAACATTGGCAGCACAACCAACATAAGATTTAACTAAGTTAGGGAATAGAATGAAATCAAATAAACGCTACAACAAACAAGAACCCTAGAATTCAGGAAATTCCAACGTCACCTTACGTTGGCTTTGCTAGTGCAAAAAATTGATGGAATTTGGATTTGAATATTGAACTACTATGTAAAGAGCTTACTATTCATTTTGGATGTTCCACTCAAAGAATACACGTTCAAAAGTTAAACCTTACCCTCCCCGTATGATATAAGAACCTTAGGTTTGCTTGAGCATTTTTATAATTATGAGCAACTCCAAGAATAATAATATATCCCTTAATTATCAGATTTTTCAAGCGTGAACTTTTGGATGGATTGGTATAGAGGGAGTAATAGCTTGATCACGCAAAAACTCTTACCCCTTTATTACTGCAGCAAAAACAAGTTAGATTAAAAAACCAATACAACAAGTGCTGCAGCAATTGAGGTAGTAAAAATGTGACATTACAGGTACAATTGATAAGAATTCGACCAAATTTCCACACAAATTAGAAAATTGAAACAAATTGATGAGAGTGGAGAGAAACCCATTACAATAAATAGCATTTCATGAAACAAATTTAAAAAAAAAATTAATGAAATTCCCGATGGGGATTGTCGTCAACAATGTAGAATGGGGCGAGAGTGATAGATTCGATCTTGGAAATGGAGAGGAGATAGTACCTGGTTAACAGCTGAAGAGTTTTTTTCTTTCAAATGCTCAAAATGGGATCAGCCCAGATTGTAATTGTATTGAAAAATACGTTTCCCATCAACAGAAGTGATCTTCTACAACAGCTCCAGGAAGATGGTGAGAGCTGAGAGAAAGTGGACAATGGGAACTGAATGGATGATTAAAGGGCCTGTTTGGAGTCTTGAAATTGAAGGAAAGGGAGGAAAAAAGTCTCTCATTTTCCGCCCTCCGACTCCTGAATAGGGTTGGCAATTTTTTATTTTTTATTTTTTTTTACGAGGTTTGCTATTTATATCCATAAAATTGCTGAGTACACCCTCCAATAAAAATTATTAAAATGTTATTATAAATTTAGACTTAAATACCCTTATTGTTACTAAGTACACCCCACCTCTTTTTTATCTAATCTCAATAGTACTTAGTACACTCACCTCCTAAGGTTTTTAAATACACCCCTCTTCATTCCTCTCAATTCATAATCTCAAAACTCATCTTCTTCCAAACCCGTTTTCTTCCAACTTCCATCATACTTCAAATCCTAAATTCCAAAAATACATCCACATTGCTGCTAATGAAGGAAAAACAAGTCAAAGGGACCAATTATATAAGTATTTTATCTCATTTCATGTCTTTAATTTCAATTTTCTTCAATTTTTTCGGAGTTAACTGGGTAATCGTGTTCGGCAATGGACTACCAAACATTACAAGGGTTTTTCGGTAGGGGACCATGGAACAACATAAGGACTGTTCAGCACCCCCACCGAACACTTTGAAGTTAATTCGGCTGGTTCCCATCGAAATTTCGTCAGAATGCTCGGCAGGGGTACCAAACAGTCATTATAATGCTCGGCAGGGTTACCGAACTGTCTTTATTAAGATCAGCATGGGGTACCAAACTTTACAAGTTTTGTTCCATGGTTCCCTACCGAACAATATGTATGTTATTTGCTTATTAAGTTTTGTTATTGTAATTGTTAACATGATTCAAATACGCTGTCTTCGGAGGGCAGTGTGATAGGCTCTGAAGAAAACCAGATCATTCCTTATTAACCTGGAGTTAAAAATAATGTTGAAGATATTGTGTTGGATTTTACAGAAGTGTTCACGACGCATGAATTGTTTTCATCTCGTGAGGTTATGTTTGATTGGGTGCGCGCTAGGGGACAAGAGCATGGTATTGTGATAATAATCAGCAGGTCAGACAGTGGTACAACTAGTTGCAAAAGGGCTTGAATGTTGATGACTTGTGAACGTAGTGGCCATTACCGTGAAAAGAAAAAGGTTGAGGCACTACCATCAGCATCGAAAATGTCGAAGAGGCTAATGCTAATGTGAGTAAACGAAAAAGGAAGAGAGAAACTGGTACGAAGAAGTGTGGATGTCCTTTTCGTTTGGGAGAGAAGCAATTATCTGATAATCAATGACAATTGGAGATTCAATGTGCAGATACCAATACCATATATATTTCGTGTTCTTTGTTCCCTACTTTTTTTTTTTTTGAAAACAATAGATCCCCGTAAACTCTACCTTAATCCTTCCAAAAAAGTGAGTTATTTTAAACACAAGTTTCATATTCCTTTCCTCTACTACAGTACATGGGTCTTACAGCGGCTCTTCATCTGGCCTTTCTGCCCAATCCGTCGTAGCCTGAGTTACTCGGAATAGTTAACAAATGTTTGAAACAAAAACTTTTATGGAGTATTGATAAATAGAGTATATAGGGAGTCTTTCACAGATATTAACAAAACTTAAATTCTAAAACTTAAACTTTTTATATTAACATTGAAAAACTTCTGTACATATTATGGGAACTTTAGAACTTGAAATACATAGGTAAAGGAGCTTAAGGGTTTCCCTTTCGGGAGATCCCTTAAAAACTTACAAGAGTAAAGAAATAGTACCTTAAACAGCAAACATAGATCTTGATACAGACTATTCACAAACTAAGATTACAATGTTTAAAGAGTGGGAAATTTTTGGCTAAGGTTTTTCTCACAGAATGCTTTCTGGGAATTCTCTCTCTTCTTCAATTGATCGTGTCGAAATGAAGGGAAAAAGACCCTTTTATAGCTGCGAATGAAGAGGAGCGTCTGAGAGAAGCTGGACAGCTAACTGGGACAGCTGTATAACTAACTTTTTCTTTGTCGTCTTTATTCCACTAATTATTGCCGGCTGCTTTCCTGTAGAGCTTTTGACAAAGCTGGCAAAGTCTTTTTGCTTTCGGCGAGCATTAACGATTGTCTTCAATTATATTTGTTTTTCCTAGTCAGAGTATTTGTCTTCTTTTTGGTAAAGAGTCTTCCTTCTACTTTTTGCACGAGGGCTGCTAAAGAGATTGCTGTACTACGAATAGACTTTTCCTTCATGAAGGGCCACTTAGGTGTCCAAATTGTGTCTTCCTATAGTGTCAATCGAGTCACCGTCACCGTCTGAAAAATAATTATTGTTATCTCTATCGTCAGCATTGAAGTAATCATCGTTGTCTGAGTTATCATCATCTGAAACATTATTGTTAGAGGGATGAGGTGGAATCGGTTTGGTTGTCCTATCTTCGGTCACGTCTTTAGAGATTAGGGTTTTGAGGGCTTCTTGAACGGCTTTGCTGATTTGTTGGTTTAAGGATTCCTGATCTATGATTTTCTTTTTCTTTTTTGGGGAAGAAGAGGAAAGGAATTCAGACTGGTTAAGGATTCTATTTATCGTTCTTGGTGATGGTGTAGAACATGGGTCTTGACTATCTTGGAATAGATCAAAAGATGGCTGAGTTAAGGCCGGTGGAGTAGGAAGGTCTGGACAAGGGTTATACCTAACTAAGAAATCACCATGTCGGCCGGGTTCTCCTAACGAATCCCAAATTTCTTTTTTAGTCTGAGGTCTTGATGAGGAAGATTGTTCTTTTTCTTTCATTTTATCGGTAAAGGGGTTAGGAGCCCTTTGCGTCCCCTGAGATTTTGGCAATCCTATAGCCATCTCCGGGTTTGATGAGTCTTTACCAGTCACCGGTTGAACTGGACTAGCTAGTAGCTTCTTGGGCCTACTAGTACCTGCAGGAGTGCGCTCCTGGTGCTCTTGATCTGAAGCTTCCTCTGTGAGATCTATTACATCTGTCTGAGACTGTTTTTGACAAATCATATTAGCCTTTCTAAAAAGTTCTTTTTGCATTGTTCTGAGAAAACGAATTTCTTCATTTAATTTTTTAAACGTTTTGGCCATAGTTTCGCAATGGTCACAAAACAAAATTTTTGATGAATCTGTGGTAGCATTAAAACCTGGTTTCTCGGTATAAAACTTTAACGATTCTGAAATAAAAAAATTCATTCCTAAATGAATTCTAGCTGTTGTTAATGCTTCCTGATAATCATTAAACCCTTTATAAAGAGGGTCAGGAAAGCCTTGAATTTGCTCAACTACTTCAATCCAGGTGTGATAGAACCCTAGAGTTTTTCCTTTCAAAATCACATAAAATTTAAAAAAATTTCTGGAATTATTAAAATGCTCAGCTAAGCTATTCAAACAGGCTAATTAAGAAATACTTTCTATCTTTGATTTCTTTATTATAGGAAATCCAAAGATTATCTAAGAGACATTTTTCTTCTTTACTTAAAGAAATATGAGGGAGTACTTTAAAAGATATATTACTATTTGGAAACACTTGCAAAGAGTGATTTCCAAACTGAAGGTTGTCTGGTTTAAACTGTCTGTTGAACACTGGTCTAGCTGCAAAGTTGTTTCCCTGAGGAAAGCCGGGTCTTGGTCTTGGTCCACGAGGTGGAGGATTCATTTGCTGTTTGTGAAGTCTGCAAAACTAGAGAAAAGAATAAAACTAATTAAGCTAAAGATTACTTTTATCTAATATTCTACTTAGAATGTCTGCAGCTTTATTATCAGATCCTTTAATGTGTTCTATATTAACAGTTGTTCCTAAATTATTGATTCTATCTAAAAAATTTAGCCAACGTCTTCGATTGCTTCGTTTGCTTTCATTATTCATTTTATTATAAAAAGCTACAATTGCTTCGCAGTCTGTTCTAAGGGTTATTTCATTTTTTGAGATTATGAAAAGCTCAAAACTATCTAGAGCATAATTTATTGCAAGAAGTTCTGCATCTACGCTACTTATGTTGCCTTTTTCTTTATATTTACCACTATTGTATCTACAGATGCGTTCGAGATTTTTATCTAAATATTTATTGGGTTTGCAAAGTAAAATAGCTCCCCATCCTAAATTACTTCCATCTGTTTCAATAATTAAGTAATCTGAATCTAAAGGAAGGGCTAATTCTGGAAGATTTCTAATTTTTTCTTTTAGTTGTTGAACTAGCTTTATATCTTCTTGATTAAAAATATCTTTGACCTGTTGAAGAGGTCTTAGAATATAAGGGTCCTGCTATTTTTCCTAAGTCTTTTATAAATGGTCTGGCATAATTAAGAAGGCCAAGAAATTGTTGTAATTGTTTTAAATTTTCTAATTTATCTGGGAAGTCTAAAGCTTTTTGGGCTATATGCGGTTGGAGCTGTATTTTTCCTTCTCCTATTTTAACTCCTAAAAAGTCTATATAGGTTTTAAACAACTGCATCTTTTTCTTGCTTATTATTAATCCATGGTTTATAAATTCTGCAAAAATGATCTGAAGGTGACCCCGGTGTTCTTGCCTATTCCTGCTGAATACTAAAATATCATCTATATAGACAACTACAAATTTTTTATGCTTATTAAAAATATCTTCCATTTTTCTTTGAAAAATACTAGGGGCATTTTTTAATCCAAATGGCATGACTAACCATTCAAAGTGTCCTTCTGGGCATGTAAAGGCAGTCCATTCTATGCTATTAGGGTGCATTTTAATCTGCTAAAAACCTGATTTTAGATCGAACTTACTAAAGATTTTACAATTCTGTATTCTATTTATTAGAACTGTTTTATCTGGAATATTATAGGAATCAGTTATTGTATTATCATTTAACCTTTTATAATTTATTACCATCCTACTTTTTCCTCTAATTATTTCGGCATGGTTTCTTACTATGAAAGCGGCTGACCTATGGGGACTTTCTGATCTTTGAATTACTCCTAGCTTTAAAAGTTCTGTGATGTGCATTTGAAAATCTTTTACATCTTCATTCGTAGGATTTATATTCTTTGTTCGTATTATGTATTCTGGGTTTTTAATCTGTAATTCATAGACTATTTTATCAGTTTCCCAATACTTTAATACATTTTCTCCTAAAATTTCCATTTTTTCTAATTTAGAAATTAAATTTTCTATATCTACTTCTGTGACTAGGGTTTTATATACGTTTTCTGTATTTATTAGAGTATGTTCTAACTCTATTTGATATTCTTCATTTTCTTCTTCACTATTATTTAAGTCTTCTTCGGTTTCTATTAATTGACCTTCACCTTCTTCTTTGCAAGTGCATTCTTTTGCCATGCTGTTTAGGGCGTCATTGTAATAATCAGCCCAATGTTCTACTATTTCTTCAAAAGATGGGTTGTCGTTTTTTATTGGTATATGTGCAGGTGATTTTGACTGTTCTGGTTTTGGTTCACCACGCTTCTCAATGCGCGAAGAAAAAGGAGTGGTCTCAACAGGAGAAAAAATCGAGTATTTTTGGAATAAAAGATAATCTTTTGTAATTGTGATACTGCCATGATTTTTTAATAGAAAATTTAATCCTAAAATGAAGTCTATATTTTTTAAGTTTAGGGTATGTACCCTAGTCTTAGAGGCAGGGAGTGTATATTCTCGACTGTATCCACAATTAGTGTTAAAACTAATCTTTACGTCTGGTTTAACTATATATTGATATGTTCTTATGCCACCATCCATTTGTTGGGCAGTGATGGGAGTAGTGGTCGTTATATATTCGTCTGGTATTAAGTACTTATTAATAATGCAACTTGTGCATCCTGAATCTATAAGAGCTAGACATTCTATAACATATGTCTGAATTCGGAGTTTGCATTTTACTTTTAAAGACTGTAAATCTGTTTTATTACAAACTATGTTAGCATTGGTATATTCTAGGGGTGTTGTAATTGGTTCAGATGGTTGTTCTGGTTCTAAATATTTTCCTTTAAGAATTCTATTTTCTATAGATTCTAATTTATGTTGTACTAACTTGGTAGTTTCTTCTAAAACATCTATTCTTTTTCGTAAAAGTTTAATTTCTATATTTTCAAATTCTTTAAATAAGGGTTGTTCTATTATCGGGTCTTTTTCTAATAATTGATTTATTTCTAAGCATTTAATGCATGCTTCTTTGAAACATAAGGTACACTTAGCACGTAATTTTTTCTATGGAAAGTAATTACAAAGGAAACAAAATACATTATCTGATCCTGAATTTTTTATCCAATTGTGTTTACAAGTTAATAAGTCTTCGGTATTTACCAATTCTATGTTTACTAATTCGAATTCATCGTCACTAGATGATTCATTTATTTCTCTTGTGAAATCATTAATAATATTATCAGAATTCTTTTCTTTCTTTTGTTCATGAATTTCTTCTATAGAGATAATGCTGTATACGGATTCTGTATCGCTTATATATTCATCTACGGGTTTTAAATCTTCATTTACACATTCTATTAATAAGCTATTTTTATCATGATTGTTCTGTCTTTTAGGACAAGTTTTGGCTAAGTGGTCTTGGCTTTTACATACGTAACAGCTTAATTTGTTCCTATAAGTTCTTTCATGCTTAAATTTTCTAACATATTTTTTCTCATTTAGATAAGGCTTTCGAGTATTAGATTTTCTGAGATAATATTTCTTTTGTCTAGTGGATTTATAGTAAGGATGTCTTTTTGTTTTACAATTTTTGGTTTCTTTTCCATAAGTCTGAGAAGTATAAATTTCATTGCAAAATTTATAATCTGTTTGTTTAAGTTGTTTCTGTATTTGTAAAGCTATGCATTTTTCTTCTAACATCTTTATTATGAATTGAGCTCTATGAGTTATAGTCCAAGCTTGATGTGGGTTATTTTTTACCTCAGGTAGTTCATTCTATCTGGTATGAATTTCTAATCCTAATGGTCCTGGTAGCTTATGAAATAGCTTTTCTCCTATTTCTTTGTTAAAGGTATTTCCTGCTATTGTAGTAAAATATACGTATTGGTTTAGAAATCTTTTGACATATAAACCACTAGTCCAATTTTTTAGACTAAGTTGTTCTAAATCTCTCATAGCCTTTTTTTGTATTTCTATATGTCGTGAGTTAGGGTCTGCTCCTGTGATTAAAGATTGTATCTTATTAACAAAATTATAAGGATTACTTCCTAATTGTTTTAATTTTACGTATTCTTCTTGTTGTTCTATAATAAATGCTTCTCATATGGCTTTTGCACTTTCTCCTAGGAATGTTTCTAGATACCTATACATATCATCTACGTCTACATCTTGGTAATTTCTATAGTAATGCCCTACCAATGTGCTTTTCCATACGTCTATTACATTTGTCCAATTTTGAGGATCGTGGGCTGTTAAGTTTAGTATGTATCCTTTATGATCTGACTGAAATTGGATCGGTTGTTCTAAAGGTCTTTCTCGTCCTTTTGACATGTTTCCTTTTGATACATAGACCTGACTATTTTCTGGAATTTGGTTATTTTTGTAAGGAGTTCGGGAGATTAAACCATAATAATGGGGTTCTAACTTAATGTTTCTATTGAAAGGGGTGGAGCTAGATCCAAAATAGACTGTACTATCTTCTTCATTTATAAGATTTTTCTGATAACTTATATCTGTAATGACTGAACTGGCTATTGATTTTTCAGTATCTTTTTCTAATTCTTCGTTACTTTCTTCAAAATTTTCTAAACAAATATTACCGTCTTCATCATAGGCTAAACATTCATCTTCTTTTAATTGTTTTGCCAGAAACATTTGTTCTTCTAATTCTAATAATTCTTTTTCACTTAATTTTATTTCTAATTCTTTTGGGTAAATTATTCTTTTTATTTTTGGAGGTTCTATTATTTCTATGTTCATGAAATTAGCTTCTTCGACTTCCGTTTCTTCTGTTTCTTGAGTTGGTAAAGGATTATAATGGGAAAAAATTAAACTAGTATTACCTAATCTATCAGTATAAGTAATGGCTTCATTAGGGGTTATGGTAGATGGACTGGGCTGAATAAATTTACTTATGTTTCATTCTAGTCCTGCTAAAGCTTCTGTAGAGAAGTCTTTTGGTTTAACCATTTTTATACCTTTACTGCTTATTAAGTTTACTATTTTATCTGTATAAATTTTATATTTAGTTGTTGACGTTGAAGAGCATCTTCCTAATACGCCTAATGTAACTAATAGATTTTCTCCTGATTCTGTGCTTTCATATCCTTTGGTTTGAATTCCTATTTTAATATGTTTGGTAAAGTCATTTATTGTCATTAAGAAATCTGGACTGCAATAAATAATTCCGTTATTATTATTCATATCTACCTCTGTACTTGCTATCATACTTTTGGTAATATCAGAAATTCTACTATCAAATATAGTTACTAGAGTTTTACAACCTAAATTTTTTCTCATTAATCCTTTGATGCCTATGACTATTATTCCTAAATGAATAAATTTAATTTTTTTCTTCTTTAGCCTTTGTTCTCCGTCTTTAGTTATTATGTCTAAAATTTTTGTTTGGTCTTTAATGCATTGAATAGTCATTTCATTATTGTTTCTATAAAATTGGGTAGTATCATCAAAATAACCTTTATTATATAAAATTTCGGGTTTTAATAATGTTAATCCATGTGTTTGAAACCTATTATAGTCTTTTTCAGGGTCGATTAATTCATCTAGTTGTACCTCATATTGTTCTTTATTAACAATTTTATTTATTATGTTTCTAGGGATTAAGCTTAAACTTTTACGATGAGCTGCTGCTTCCATCAGGTTGTTTATAGTCTTTATAGCTAAAAGGTTTACTAGGCTTTTGTATTGTAGATCTTTTTCTTGTAATAATTTCTGTTCCTATAGCTTTTAAAGAAAGGGTTCCTAATTTTTGTGTTAACGATTTTAATTCTTCTAATTCGTCTTGTACTTGGGATTTTACTGATTCTTCGGGAAGTTTTAAAGATTTTGTCTTTTTGATGTAATTACTAAGTAACTTTTTTATTTCTACAGTATCTGTATTGTATGGTATGAGTTTGTCTAAAATTAATTTATTTTGATCTTTAATAAAGTCTAAGTTTGTTTTTAATAAATTTATTTATTTCTGTAGAGTTCCTATTTCTTTTTGGAGTGTTTGTATCTGCGTAATAAGTCTTTCAAATTTTACTTCTTTATTATCTGCTGTGTTAATAACTATATCTATTAAGGTATTTAAACAAGGATTATCAGAAATTAAACTATGTGTATGATTTGTTTCAAAATTACACTTAATTTTATTTCCTAAAAATATTATGGGCTTTTTTACATAAGGGTTTAGTTCTAATCCTAAGTATTCTAATCTCTTCGAAGATTCCAGATTAACTGAGTTATATATATTAATCTATTATTTATTTCACATATCTTATCATATTCTTTATCTATTTCGTTTATATATTCTTGTTTTAACTCTTCGGGTAATATATCATGTTGTGTGCTATTTAATAAAATTCTTAAATTTTTAATTCTTTCTAACACTACAGTTTTCTTAGCTATTAGCAGGTCTTGTTCTACTTCTAAAGGTAAACCAGGCATACAATAACTATAACAAGCAAATATAAAGCAATAAGCCAGAAAAGTAACTTAGGCTCTGATACCAAAATGGGGGGTTACCAGATATAGTAGGAGTGAGTGAGTGTGTGTGTGAGTAAGCAAGTTGTGACTAATCCTTACTCGGTACTTTCCTTAAGCATAGATACCAATACCAATATATATATATATATATATATATATGTACTGCTAAAATGATTTAAAAATTAATGTTTTATTTTAAAAAAGAAATTTATTTTAAGACGAAACAACTATTGGTTAATTGAGTAGATGCCGAAACCTGAATCATGCATATCGAATTATTTTGTTAAAAGATTTTTGCTCCTTTCCTTTTTATTTTTTTTATTACCAGTCTTTGCAATTGTTAAAAGAAAAAAAACTAATTAAAAGCAAAGCCAAGTATTAAAAGCCCTAGTTTGAAAAGTATTAAAAATGGACAAGATGCAATCTTATTTGTTCGTAATAACAAGGTTAATCTTCAAAAAAAGAAAAAACAACAAAGGTTCATGATATATTAGGTGTACCACAACCCCAAAATGCCTAAGAAAAATGTAGAGTACCAAACTCAAATATCTAATTTTGCTTAAATTGCTTTCGTAAACGTTGTAAATTGGTTTCTAATTCATTGCGCCAAAGCAATGCATGTTATACGAGTCTAAGAGCCTGTTTGATTTTGTGTTTTTGGTCAAAACGCAGCTTATTTATCAATTTAACGTTTCAATATTGCGTTAAAAAAAGTCCTAGTTTGAAAAGTATTAAAAATGGACAATATGTAATCTTATTCATTCGTAATACCAAGGTTAATCCTAAAAAAAAAAAAAAAAAGGAAAAGTAAAAACAACAACACGGTTCATTAATTTATATTAGGTGTACCACAACCTCAAAATGTCTAAGCAAAATGTGGAGTACCAAACTCAGATATCTATTTTGCCTAAATTGCTTTCGTAAACGTTGTAAATTGATTTTTAATTCATTGCACAAAGCAGTGCTATTCAGTCTAACTTTTAAACCCACTTTGTAATTAATTAGCTCTTCAATTGATTAGGTGTTAAACTTAGTATTATCTGTTAACATGTGATGTCACCTTTTAATTAACATGTTTGTTACTTAAATTGAGAGAAAATATTTAGACCATCTTACGGATTCTAACTCGTAAGACAGAGCCTCACTATCTCACAGTTCAGTTTAAGCCTCACTATCTCACAGTTCAACCTATCAACAGAGTCGGATTAGGGAGATTCATCTTATAAAAAATACCCAGTTTTTTCTAAGTTTTTTGCTTTTGCTAAATAATTTTTGAACATTTAATTATCCAGTAAATTTCCCCTAAAATCTTGTTATATAATAAACCAAGTTAAATCACTTAAACCTCCTTCCCCATATATATAGCCCTTAGCCAGTTACAAATCTCAACAATCACCCTTCCATAAAGATTCTGTTACAAATTCAAAACTTCTCTCTCTCTCTCTCTCTCTCTCTCTCTCTCTCTCTCTCTCACACACACACATCTCTCTGCCGCCACCACCACCACCAAATGGCACCGGAAATTACAAACCTCTATCCCATCAAAACAATAGTTGTACTGGTCCAAGAAAACCGCTCCTTTGATCATATGCTAGGCTGGATGAAATCCCTCAACCCCGAAATCGACGGCGTAACAGGCACCGAATCAAACCCCATTTCCACCACCGCCCCCAACTCCACCCCAATCTTCTTCAACTCCAAATCCCTCTACGTTGACCCCGATCCCGGCCACTCCATCCAAGACATTTTCGAACAAGTCTTCGGTACCCCGTGGAACCAAAACTTGTCGTCCACGCAACAAATCAAACCTACCATGCAAGGGTTTGCTCAAAACGCGGAGAGGATCCAAAAGGGTATGTCCGAGACGGTGATGAGCGGGTTTAAACCGGAGGCGGTGGCAGTCTACAAAGAGCTGGTGGAGGAGTTTGCGGTGTGTGACCGGTGGTTTGCGTCGGTGCCAGCTTCAACGCAGCCGAATAGGTTGTTTGTTCATTCGGCGACGTCGCATGGGGCTACGAGTAATGATACTAAGTTGTTGATTGAAGGGTTTCCGCAAAAGACTATATTTGAGTCTTTGGATGAAGAGGGTTATAGTTTTGGGATTTATTATCAGTACCCTCCTTCTACACTATTTTACAGGTAATTAATTCCATTTTGTTATCCTGCCAAATTACAACACATTTTCATTAACTTAAACACAGATTTTTTAAAACATAGTTTTTTTTTCTTATAAATGTGTTTGTGGTATCACCTCAAAACGCAGATTTTTTTTTTAATTGAAACACAATTTTTGCAAAGAAGCTCTGTTTTATCCCTGCATTTTGACAAAAACATACGACCAAACGGACTTTTAGTATCACTTACGTAATTCTTGATCAGACAAATTAGAAACTTACCGTCAAAGTGCAATGCGTGAGCGTATTTGTGAAGTACAAAAGTTATGTTACATTAACGATAATAATTGTGTCACTGAGTCTTCACAACATCTTTTTCACGTAACTATTAAAGGAGTGGTTACAATATAGTGAGTTTATATTTTTTTTGTGGTTATATTCTTTTTCTTTTTGCTGCAAATTGTTTTGTAATCTAATTAATTCAGTAAATAAAGTTAATAAAAATACTGCGCTTCTTCTCATGATTTTCATATGTAAGAGCAACACGATCGATCGATCTCATCTAATTCACTAAATAAAATTACTATACGTTGCTTCTTCTTTTTCTCGTATGCATTTTCTTTATATATATGTAGCTAGTAATCCACCCGTGCGATGCACGAAATCAGTATTAATAATAAAAAATAAAATTAGTTACTGCAATGAATGAAAACTAAACAAATAATTAAAATATAAAGATAAAAATTGAATTTAGTATAAGTACTCTATCGTGTGCCTACCTTATTCATGTCAATATTGCAATATTCTTTCTAGGGTAAATATTTATTTATTGGCTGATGTTATATTGTAATTTCAAGATATCTTATTAAGAATAATGAATCTTTCGCAGTTGACATTTAGGCTTCAATAATGATTTGATTTCTTAAGGAGAAATAAAGGAATATACTTGTGGCATATAATTGTGCTTTCGAAATGCATGTGTTTAGATTAGGCCATGATCTTTCACGATTATTTTAATAAACACGCAATCAATAGGTAGCTGCTATTTATCTTCTTTTTTATGATTTTTTATTTTTTTTATTTTTTTGATTCAATGGCCAGTTGCTTCTATTTTATAATGTGGACAATAAAAGTATTTATGTGTATGTGTAACTAAAATTGCTTAATAACCAACTTAATTTTATTAAAAATAAATATTTATTTTGAGACGAAAGAAGTAAGAAAATGGAACGTATAGATTCCTTTTTCTTTTTTTCTTTTTTTTAATTAAACCTATGATCCGCGAAATCAGACTAAGCAAGTCAATTGAAACAAATTTTTTGAATTTTAACTCTTTTGATACTTTTGTGACAATTACATTGAAGTTTCCCATTTATTTATTTTTATTTTTATTTTTTTGGTTGTGATCAGGAACCTTAGAAATTTGAAATACTTGAAGCATTTCCATCAATTTGATCTTGATTTCAAAAGGCACTGTAAGGAAGGGAAGCTACCAAACTACGTAGTCGTCGAGCAAAGGTATTTCGACCTAGCATTCTTACCGGGAAATGATGATCACCCTTCTCACGACGTTTTTGAGGGTCAAAAATTCATCAAACAAGTATACGAGGCATTAAGGTCGAGTCCTCAATGGAATGAAATGCTATTCATTATCTTATACGACGAGCATGGTGGATTTTATGATCATGTACCAACTCCGACCGCCGGAGTTCCAAGTCCAGATGGCATCGTGGGTCCAGAACCCTATAACTTTCAGTTTGATCGTCTAGGTGTTCGGGTTCCAGCGATAATGATTTCACCATGGATTGAACGTGGAATAGGTATATATGTGTTTTGCATTGTTTTGAGTAGTTATAATGATTCAATATCAATTTCAGTTATCTTGATAAAACAACCTTGCCTATTGACTAATTAATAAAGAAAATTGCAGTTGTACATGGACCATCAGGGCCATATCCCACATCTCAGTTTGAACATTCTTCAATTCCAGCAACTGTCAAGAAGATTTTTAATCTGAAAGAGTTTCTAACTAAGCGAGATGCGTGGGCGGGCACATTCGAGGGTGTTCTGAGTAGACAAACTCCAAGAACAGACTGTCCAGGTAAACCTTCTTCTTGTATTATCATCTATCATATCAGTGATTTTCCATTAGTCACTAAATATTCTAAAGAATATATCCAATTACAGAAACTTTGACAGAGCCTGTGAAACTGAGAGAGGCGGACGCAAAAGAAGATGCGAAATTAACCGAGTTTCAGGAAGAACTGGTGCAAATGGCAGCAACATTGTGTGGAGATCATCAAAAAGATACTTATCCGGACAAACTAGCGGAGAATATGACAGTTCTTGATGCTGTTAAGTATTGTGAAAAGGCATTCAGAGAGTTCTTGGATAAACACCATCAGGAAACACGAGCCAGTGATGATCATACTGCACAGAAATCTGAAGATGCAGTGCATATTCCTGTGGCAAAGTCAAAGTCTTTTGCTAATAGATTCTTTTCATGTTTGGTTTGTGGCAGTGGGGATTCTACGAAATAATTCATACGATCCCTTTCCAATATCATTGGACGCTGTCCGGCTGTCCCAAACAAATTTAATTTCTTGTATAGTACAAACTAAATTATATTTGTAAGGTTCTCAAATCATTGGATATGATCGATGTGTAATAAGAGCCCGTTTGGTGTAGCGTTTTGAAAATGCAGTGTTTTAAAAACGCAGCGTTTCTAAAACGCAGATTATTTAAAACGCGACTTTTTTCTTTATAAATGCGTTTGAGATATTATGTCAAAACGCAGCTTTTTATTCCCTACTGCGTTTTGGGAAAAAGCTAGAAATTTCAGCGTTTTAAAACGCAGCTGCGTTTTGAAAACGCAGCTTTTTCTAACGCAGTATTGAAACCCTAAGTTAAGGAATAAGCTGCGTTTTAACCCTGCATTTTGGCCAAAATGCTCGAACAAACGAACTCTAAGTATGATAATTGGATGTTAAAAAGTAGTTTAAACATAATTCTTAAATTAGCTTTAATCTTTTTTATTTTTTTATGGCTACAATCACATGGATTGAACTCATTCTTAATATGTCTCGAGGGACGACCCTTAGCACCAGTCGACCATAAGTAAATTGGTAATTTAGCTTTTTTACTTTCAAATATTTCCTCTCGCCTTATTTTACGTGGAAAATTTAACCACCCCAAGTGCTATTTGATTCCATGTGATAAAGATAGATGTTCATGTCTAAGTGTGAGCACCTATATATATAAGGAAAAATTGCGACCCGTACCTTTTGTGGAATTTTCAACTCCTCTACTATATTTGTTTTCAACCATTTAAATTCCTTTTAAGTGATAAATTATCTATTTGTTCCAAAACTGTCCTCCTTTGAGCATCATGTCCCCTTCACTTACTAAGAAACTCAATTCATCTCTCTAACATTACAACCACCCCCTTCACTAGAAACCCAATCGATTTTTCTTCCAATAAATTCTGGTTATTGTTCGCTGCAATGTACGAGATCATAATAGGTGTTTGTTACAGTTCTCAATGGTCACTGATGCCAACCATTACTTCTGATATTTTTGGTGTGAGAGGCATATTATTTTCAACACCATTGCTGCTGCTAACCCTGTTGGATATCGTATTTTTTCTCTGTGAAAGTGATTGGTTATTTTTATGACAAGGAAGCAGCATTAGGCAACGGGAATTCATGATATGGCACTCATTGCTTCATGCTATCGTTTTTCATCTTCGCATCTTTAGTCTTTTGGGCTTTCTTCTTGAAGGATTTGGAGATGCCTTCAAGATTTTAAAAAACTATTGTTTTCCTCAAGATATTCCTTTTTACACTTTTTTTTTCTGGGTGGTTGATCTTATGCATCGCAAATTTTTTTGTGCATCGCAAATTTTCTTGAATTGCAAAAAATTGTGCATCGCGATACACAATATGTTATTCTATATTTTTTAAAAATATAGATGATCGATATTCGTAATAAAAATATTATTTTTAATTAAAAATAATTATTGTGTCTTTAAACAATTAAAAATTTTCTAAAAAAGACCGACCTAGATTTTGCCCTATATATAATGTACCAACATCTCCCATTTGATCATATTTTGACTTGTTGGTAGATTCCTAGTTGTTTAATCCCTTGATATATTCCAATATGGCAATATCTCTTTCCTGCCAAATCTCACCTATGAGATCCACATAGAACAGAATAAAGGTTTATAAGCTTACGTGTACACATTTTACTAATTTTTTCCAATCGCTTACACGTCTTCAATTCATCCTTAATTGATTGAATGGGATCTTACTTTGCGTAAGGGGTTTTATAAGCCCTGTTTATTAACTCGATTAAGAGTTTAATTAAAAAAAATTTAAGTGATATTAAAAATAAGATTATTTAATAATATAATATTATATCACTTAATAAATTATCTCTTCAAAATAGCCAAAATTTTAAGTCAAAAGAGGATGTCTTAATATTTTAAGCTTTACTTTTTTCAGATTTCAGTTTTCATAGCTTAATTTTCAATTTTAACAAACACACCCTTTTTTGTTTTTTACTCTTTTCGTTTCAGATAAAGAGTTAAATTTCCTATTTTAGTAATTAATATATGACTAAATCAAATCAAAATTTTACTTACTTTACTTATGTTTTAGATAGTAAAATTTCATTAGTTAAAATTTATCTTAAGAATAGTATGTATTACAACTTTCATAATTATGTAAAAATCACTAAATTTATGATAATTATCGGTCAAATTTTAATTAAATTGACCAAAAAAATTTTAAAGTGAACACTTCGTCCGAAATAGAGGGAGTAATTTTTTTTTTTTTACCTAATGTTGTTTAACACCGTTGTGCTTAGGTTTTTATATCACTTTAACCACTCTACTTTATTTTTTTCATTACTGCCACTATGCAATACTTACATTTCTCTAACTATTTAAAGCACAAATTGTTACTTCCGTTATGTATCACTAATTAACTGATAAATTGACATCCTAAAACCAATATCTGCACCACCTTTGCCTCCTACAAACCATCAACCACCAGCTCTATCACTTCAGCTGAAAGTCCAAAAATACAAATTAATCACAAAGTTTCTCACACTCTCTTTGTAAAAACTAAAACCCAGGCCATTTCATCTTTCTCACTCTAAAACACCACAACCTTTTCCCTTTGAAATTCTGGCAATAATCTACGAAACATTTTTAATGAAGGTAATCATTGATGTAATAATATTTTCAGCTCGTTGAAATATACATAATCTTTAAAATTAAATATCAGGGGAGACGTAATTGGGGACAGTGGTGGTGAAGATGAGGGTGCTGCGAAGGTGGACGGAGGGTGGGTTAAAGAGAGAGGATACGAAGGAGGAGAATGGGGGAGATTGTAGAATTTGTCAACAATGCCGCTGCGTTCAACGAGATTGACACTAATGTTTAATCTGGACTGTGAGTGGTAGTGGCTTTGGTGTAGGAATAGACATTACAACCGTGGTGGCAGTGATGAAGGTGGTGGTGGTTAGAGATTGTGATACATTTGTGAACTTGATTTTAGAGAGAGAGATAAAAATGCTTTAATTAGTTTTTAGAGAGAAGGAAATTTCATAATTAATTTGCTTTTTTGGACTTTAGAGTTGGTGGTTAGTGGTGATAATGTTGTTTGTTGGTGGGGGGTACGTATAGTGGTGGTAGATTTAAAGGCTGCAAAGGTGGCGCGGATGGTGATTTTTGATTGCAACATCATCATTCCATTATTGATATATAACGGAGGTAACGATTTGTACTAAAATAGAAAAAGAAATGTGAGTATAATGGCAAAAATGAACAAAATAAAGTAGAATGATTAAAGTGGTATTCGAACATTAATTTTGGGACAGAGGTAGTATAATGATAGTTTACATCAATGTTGCCCTTGGAACTATAAGCTTCCACTTTTATTAAATAGATAACTAACTGATTATCACAGAACAATTTACTGGACCTTTTTTTTTCTTGAGAAAAACATTAATTGGACATTTAGATATACCTATTTTTAGACTTTCCACAAAAGGTTTTTATCCAAACTGCATTATTTGTAGCTGTACTGCATGCAATACATTCAGCTTTTATTAAGTTATAGAGCTTCCGCACAATTTGATTTTGATATTAATTGATATATTTTAGAAATAATTTTGAAAAAAAAATTATCGTTATTGAATATAGGCGTTTGTTAACTTAATGTTTGACCAAAGTTAATTAAGTATTTACAATATATGCAAAATTGATGGTAGTTTATTATAATATATTTATTTCAGAATAAATATTTTTTTATTAGTGGTCAATATATGTATTTTCATTTCTATATATTTTTTAAGTATCCTTTAATGATTTGGTCAAAAATTTCCTTTAATGATATTAAATTGTTGGGTTTATTTATTTTTTTTCTTTCATCTTGCACTTAATAAAGATATTTTAGACATATATTTGAAGAATTTTTACAAAATTAAAAATAAAATATCGACTTTAGGACATATTGAAGAAAGATAAAAAATTTCTGAACAAAGGAGAATTGTATAAGAATTGAATATATATTTTTAAAATAATTTTTGTAGATCATTCAATGATAAAATGTTTAGTTGGATACTATATACATATTTTTGATACACTATCAGTGTGAAAAAGAAATTTACAAAAATATAAAAAAATTGATGAAATAATTTAAATTTTTGTTGATATGTATCACATATTACAGACATTATTTTTGGACGTTTTAAATAAGAATATGTGACCCATAATTTGACATGGAGAGAGTAACCTTTATATAAATAAAAATTGGTTTGATTTATATTATAAAATAATTTATAGAATAATTTAATATTTTTTTAGATCCTTACATATAATATAATTTGTTGAGTTGGTTTAAGGTGTATATTCATATTTTTTAGGGTGTGGGTTCAAATCTTATTGACAACATTATTTTGTTCAAAATTCAAGAGTAATACCTATTGTAAAATCTATTATTAGATATTTATTGTAAAATCTATTATTATTAGGTATAGTTATAAGCTAATGACATAGAAATGAAAAATAATTCAATTCATTATTTGGAAGCTTGAGAATTTAGAGAAATAGAAAAGAAGGTGAGGTGACGCAATTATAAACCTCATATATATATATATATATATATATATATATATATATATATATATATATATCCTCTATGAACAACAATAATTGGAGGGGATTTTTGGCCATCCAACCCAATTGGGATACTTATATAAATTTAAAAGAATGAAGGGCATCTATAATAATTGAGGGTTTAAACTCATCCAATTAAGAATTATTTTATTATTTTAGAACAAAAAATAATTGACTAGTAAAATACTCTTCCCGTTTCAGGTAAAAAGTTCACTTTAAAAAAAAATTGTCAACTTAGTTAAAATTTAATTGATAATTAACATAAATTTAATAATTTTTACAAAGTTATGAAAATTGTAATCTATAATATTTTTTAGATTATTTTTAATTAATAAAATTTTGTTTTTTAAAACATAAATAAAGTGTGTAAAATTTTAATTTAATTTAATCCCATATTTACTTTAAAAAAAAGTGGACACTCGGTTTAAAAACGGAGGGAGTAATAAAAAAAGACGCAACGGTTGGCTATTTAAAGTTTAAACCCAACCTTATGCTTCAACTTTCTTCTCCCCCTTCCTTCCATCTCTTTATCTCCTTATCGAACTTTCTCGCTCTAAAACTCTGTTTTCTTTCTCTCTCTAGAATTTGCCTTCATTTCGTTATTGCTGTCCATTATTTGTTCCGGTACGTTCTGTTCTTGAAGTTTTGTCATTTTTACATCCAATGGTATTTCTAGAGTTTAGCCTTGTTGATGAAAGTTCTGGGTTCGGTTGATTATAATGCAAATTTGGAGGGAAATTTGTGATTTTCTGACATGGGTTTGGAAATTTTAATGGTTTAATTGATAAAAATTGAAGCTTTACCTTAAAAATTCTCGCTAAAAAATGGAAGCATTTGGGGGTTTATAATGTGATTCAGGACAGTTGATTTACAGTGGTTTTAAAATCAAAATTAATTATTAATCTGGGGTTTTTCCAGCTCATGATGAGAAATTAATTCACATTGTATTGTGGAAATGAAATTCCTGGATTACTTTTTCATGTTTTTTCTTAAGTATATATATAATAATATAAACATCCAGATATGCACCTTTTGTTGTTCACTGATGACCCCCTAAGGGGAAATTTTTTTCTTCTCTGTGTTCATGGTTGTATTTTGAAATGTTGATGTTCTGTTACGAAACCATCATTTTTTTTATTGCAAATATGTTAATGACTTTTATGTGTTTGGTCAAAATCTAGTTAGCAATTGAGAAGGGCTTCCGTCAAATTATTAACTTGATGATTTGTCTTTGTAGAGGTTGTTTCTGCCGGCAACTCTTTTTAGTAAAAAGAAAAGGGTTTTTTTGGGCTGTCTTTTACTGTAATAGTTTTTGTTGCATGTTGCCAACCTTTTGAGCTGTTGGTCCACCTTTCTTGTCTCTGCATGTAGAAGTAGTTGTAAATTCGTACATCCAAATCACTCAAAACTGATGTACCCCAAGTAGATGGAACTGCATACCTTATCCAATCAGATAATATTGTCGAAATAGTTGTAAATTCGTACATCCAAATCACTCTAAACTGATGTACCCCAAGTAGATGGAACTGCATACCTTATCCAATCAGATAATATTGTCGAAAAATTACATAACTTTTTTTGAAGGCATGAACATTTTTAGGTTGATAATTAAGCTTAATATGCGTATTAAAATTAGCAGGTTTGATTTATCTTGGTCTGTAATGCTTACGACTTTTCATTCTTTACTTATGTTGCTTTAGATGAAAATGGAATTCGAGGACCGATACAGGCAGGCTCAGAGGCAGAAATATGACTGCCTTCTCTTTGGTATGTTTACCTATACTAACATTGCGCTGTGAAATTTATCTTTTCTGTTAAAAATGGTTGATTAATTATAATTTCGTGCAAATTTCCAGATCTTGATGATACCCTTTATCCCGTTAGTGCTGGATTGGCTGCTGCAGTTCTACAAAACATCAAAGGTACGTGCTTCATTGGCATTTTCGAGTCTCTTGTAGTTTAGTTTTTAATCGGCTAGCAGCGAGATTTGAATCCATGACCAAACCAAAGGTAATTCTTTAAACGCCTAGATTGCTGATTGGTTTCTTGATTTCTAATTTTGGTCGGTTATATTGGCAGATTATATGGTTGAAAAGCTTGGAATCGATAAGAGCAAAGTCGCTGATCTGTGTAATTTACTGTACAATAATTACGGAACAACAATAGCTGGTCTTAGGGTATTTTTTTATGTTTACTCTGCAATATCCTGTTTGATTTATAAAGCAAGAAGGTGTCTGAAAAATGATTTTCCTCTCCTTAAATCTATGTATAGGCAATTGGCTATGACTTTGACTACGATGAATACCATAGGTGAGCAAATTTGGCCTTTATTTAACCACAAGTGATGGGATTCTATTTTTGTTTTTAATTGTTTCAAATTAGTTTGTGTGTACGTAAGTTGATTGAGTTTGCCCAATTTTGCAGTTTCGTTCATGGAAGATTACCATATGAGAATTTGAAGCCTGACTCTGTCTTAAGGACTCTTTTGCTTAGCTTGCCTATTCGTAAAGTCGTAAGTCCCAAATGACTTTTCTACATGAAACTGTTAAAGAACTTGATAAGCACTTAAATTAATTAATCTTTCAAAGTGAATCTAACCAAAAAGTATTGAGATGTAACCTTTCTGAATTTATTTTGTTACTTGTGTTTAAAACAGATATTCACAAACGCGGACAAGATCCATGCTGCTAAGGCTCTCAGCAGACTTGGATTGGAAGATTGTTTTGAAGGAATCATATGCTTTGAAACTCTGAATCCCACCCACAAGAGCACTGTATCTGATGATGAAGACGACATTGAGTTCATGGGCACAACATCGTCCTCTAATATTACTGCTAACGGCAGAAACAAAATATTTGATATTATTGGTCATTTTTCTGAATCAAGTTCAACCTTGGGGCTACCAAAGACGCCAATTGTTTGCAAACCATCTGAAGATGCCATCGAGAAGGCCCTCAAGATTGCCAATATCGACCCTCAAAGAACAGTAAGATGATCATTCATACAATTTTGAACATTATATGCGAGTCTCTGTGTGTGTGTGTGTGTGTTTATAGCTCTTTCTTATACATTTGTTTTTTCAGCTGTTTTTCGAGGACAGTGTTCGGAATATACAATCGGGGAAGCGAGTAGGTCTTGACACGGTGTTGGTAGGATCATTGCATAGATGTAAAGGAGCAGATTATGCATTAGAAAGCATCCACAACATAAGGGGGATCAAATTTTCTGACCCATAATGCTGTCCCATTCTCTATCGCACCAATCATTAGCTGCCATGTTTCAGTTTACTTTTTCTAATTTTTAATCACGTAACTTCTCCGTCATTCTCTTCCGTTATTCTCCGTCCAAAAAATTATAAGACGCAACTGCAAACAAACAACAGCGACAAACCTGGGATTAAAATAATAGAAAAACCCTTCCGTCTACATTCTCATACTCGTATTCCTATTGAATTGCAGAGCTTCGGCGACGAAGGAAAGAAAGCATTACTTACCTAAGCGAGAAATGATGAGCTCAAGATTTTCACGAATTTACCCTTTAATTTCCTTTTATTTTGGGTTACTTTTGAGTTAATTATGCTTGAAAATATTATTATTTGTGTATTTGTTCTTTAATGTAGGTTTTCAAGATATTAACGAGCATTCACGGAGTTTAGCACAAAGTTCGAAGTAATTTCGGGCTTTAAAGTTGAATCTTGAATCATTCCGTCAGAGTCCGTCAAGCATCCCAAGGCAAAAGAGAGCTAACGAAGGGTAACAGAGGACCAAAATGCAAGGTCTGGGAGCATAAGGGCTGCGGTCGCTTTCTGGAGAAGTCAGGGGCACCGCTGCAATTTCCAGACTTCTTCATTAATGCGGTGTCATCTCCACAGAACGCCACGTCGCTCCCGCCCAGCCAGCTGACCCGCGCGTTCCTGCCATGGATCCTCTGCCCGATCCGGCCCTTCTACCCGTTTCCCTCTCACACCATGACCTGCGAACTCCCAATTGGACCATCCTTCCAGCCCGCGAACCCTTCAGCCTTTCATGCCACATCAGCAGCCTTTTCTTCTCCCCTTTTAGCCCTGAATCTACAATTTAATCTCCATTTTACCCTTGACTTGCCCAATACTCATTTGCCCTTCATTTTTAATACTCCAGCAGTATCCCCAATTCAACAGTCCCTTACAGGATAAGAGTCCCCAAATGGGGGCAGCAGCCCTCTCTCCCTAATTTTCTCTCGTCCCTCCAAAGTTTGATCACCTTTAAAAGTTTGGAGCTTCAAATCAAGTGCTAAGAAAACGTTTACAAATGATTTAAACCCCAGCTCTCGGCTCTGCTCGATTTAATTCTTCCGATCTATATCTTATGATATTTGTTGCAATTTCTAGGGTTGAATGATTTTGTAATTTGTGAAATTGGCTATGCACTTAATTGATTTATGAAAAGCAATTATTTTTTTATGTTGTTGTAGTATTTTTAATTTAATTTATCTCTTTATTTAGTATACATTCATGCGTTACTATTTTGTAGGCTCAATACATTTAATTGATTCACCATTAATTAATTGATTTGAGAAATGTTTTGGATCCGCGAGAGCTACCTTACATTTCGAACCTAGCAATTTAGTAGTTGGTATGTGACACATCGATAGCTTTCGCTTACCGGCATGACTTGTAGAAAAATAGAGAGAATATCTCTCTACAAAGTATTATTCATTATCTTGGTTATTATTATGTGTTCTTAATGCTTTTAGTGGAGCCACGAACCATTAGATAATCACTAGAATTATAGGGTATGTCGCGATCCGACCGGGATCCTATGTGTAATCCCGTTCGGTGCGCGATGACGAGAAATACAAAAATGGCATTTCAAAATTCTTTCTAAAATGCAAGAGTAAAGTCATGTGAAAACTCTGTAATGCACGTGCAAGTTTTCTTTCAAAACAAGACTAAACATTTAAAATAAAACAAAACCTTAACGGCGTTACAATAAGCCGGAGAAACAACACATTAGCTAGCCATAACCACCACGAGCTAACAAGCTTGGGACTAACAAAAACTATATCAGAGTTGCGCAAAAAATAAAAGTTAATAATTTACAAAAGCACGTCAACCTCGCCCGCACAACAAAAAAATATAAACAAGTAAAACAACTACCCAACAATACATCGTTTATATAACATGTGCACCCTCGATCTCACGAAAAGAAAAATACAAGGTGCATCTACCCAAAAGAACAATCAACTAGCCAGCCGGAACCGAACATGAACTTGCTAAGGATTCCTTGCCGGACCGTGATCTAAGGAAAACAAATAAACACGAAAAGGGGTAGGTCGAAACTCAATAAGCTACTAATACAACAATATGGCATGCTAGATGCAAGACAATAATAATAACAAGTATAACATGATATTGCACCATAGATCATTTACAAGACAAGGTATATAGCATATAACCATACAACCTCATACTACACGAGAGGCTCAACGATCGCCAACCGTCTCATACCGGTTGGAAACTATGACTAACATTCGCTTGTATAGGAAGCACATAAGAGCAATAAGTAAACATGTTTAAAGAGATACGGCGTCGAGGTATACCTCCGACCAAACCAAGACTTCCGACCAACCAATCAATATAATACCAAATGTCGAGCCATTGTTGACGTGCTCGATCAATAAACCAGAATCAAGAATTCGAAGTCGTTGTTGACGTGCTCGAACCATAACCAAGACCAAGAGCTCAAGAACACCAAAGCAAGAACATGTGAACCATTTTCTGTATTCACAACACCAGGTGCCCCCGGTCCCTATAACCCGGTAAAATCACCATGGCAATAGCCTACCAAAGTTGCTGCTGTAAATGGTAGGGCGAGGCCTGATGTATTGGGCTTCGATTATTACGTAGCCCCGACTACCGCAATAATCGAGCGTCAATACACCGCCAAACAAATATGTCATGGACTTAACTAAATGCTCAAGTAGAATATTTACTCGACATTTAAAATAAACCGATCATACTCTAAAGTAGGGAGTATAACCACAACAACAACATTCAATAACAATACAAATGTCTCAAGTATGTTATAAAAATCCTACAACAACAAATTAACCAACATATGAAAATTACGACAATTAACGTAATATCAACACACACAACAGGTGTAACCAAATTTCCCAACGAATCACTCGAATCATCCAAGAAATCCCAAGTGGTCTCATAAATTATGAAATCCTAACGAACTCCGTTATAGTCATTTTTAGTTTCTAATGAGTTCGAGTTTACGCGAATCAATTATACCGTAAATTTAACAATTGATAACAACATTTTGTACATCCAACATGTAAGAGCAAGTCTCTCAACACATGCAACAAGTCAACCACAAAATTATAAAGTCAACATGGTAAAACATACTCAAATATGATGATTTTGACATGGTTTCATCATTTCATGTTTGGTTTGTTGCAGTGGGGATTCTACGAAATAATTAATTCATATAATCTCTTTCCAATATCATTGGACGTTGTCCCAAACAAATTTTATTTCTTGTATAGTAAGACCTTGATTTTATTTGTAAGGTTCTTGAAACATTGGATATGATCGATGTGTAATAAGTGTGATAATTGGATGTTAAAAAGTAGTTTAAACTTAAGACTTAAATAATTTTTTGGCTCCTTGATTTTATTAAGTATACACGTTTAGTCTCCTCATTACAAAACAATTCATTAAGGTCCCTCAATTTGAATATTTTTGTTAGATCCCCCTTCGTGTCGCTATCGTTATAATTTTCATCTAATTAAAAAAAAAACAAATTACCCTTATAAGAATTAGTGTCAACGAACAATTTTGAATTTATTTAAAAAGTCAAAAATACAGGGGTCAATCTGTGTAGTAGCTAGAGAGAGAAAGGGAGAGAAAGAGTGAGAGAGAGAGAGAGAGAGGACGGGAAATCGAGCGGGATAGAGATAATGTCGGAGAGAGCGTCGGTGGAGGGTGTTGCTTGCCGATGGATCTATTCTGGTCAGAGCCGATGCACCTGGTTCAACTCATCATCCCCATCAAAGAAGCTGAGGGACTTTTTTTCGTCAAAAGGGTTTTTCGAAAAGCCTCATCAAAATAGTCCTAAGCTAAGAAACCAGGCAAGTTAAAGGAGAGACGAGTTCTCAACCACCCTCCCGCGTATGAAAATGAGTCTATATAGGGAGACCTACATCGGCATAAAAAGTCAGTCATGGCCGATTGATCGGAAAATCTCGAGATTCAGGGGCAAGCCCCTCGGGGATTCGCTTTGACTTATGCGCCTTCCTTCTATGAGCCTTTGAGTCCGCTCACTTGACCGTCTCTTACATCGACGAGTTCTCTCTCCAGTCGTCTCTCCCTTTCCCTTGATTGCAAGAACTTTACCTCAATTTCAAATCAAAAGAACAAATTGTGTCCTAATTCAAAATGTTCCACCCATTTGAGTCCCGTTCGAAACTCATTTCCTCCCTATATATGTTTAATTGTATGTATAAATTCACATGAAAATGTATAAATTTCGTTTTCTCTTACCTCTTTGTGGTCGTTTTTCTTTCATCTTATTCCCCCAGACTTTCTCTCTAGATTGCAAAAACTATTCGAGAGATTTTAGATAATTTGGGGAAGAACGTTGCCCTAATTCGAGAGATTAATGAAAACATCTCGAAGGAGTTGATGAAGCAACCATGGCTGCAAAAGTTGTTGGGTTCCAAACATGGCTTCAAAAGTTGCAGTTCAAGTGGGTTTTAAGGTTGAAGATGACCTCATTTGTGAATTGGCATATTGACCCCTATATTTTGAACTTTTGGAAAAGTCAACCTATTATGGTTTAAATTAATTTAAAATAGCCTTTTAACACTAATTCTTGTAAGGCCAATAAATTTGGTTATTTTACTAAAAATCAAACCGAAACCTAATGATAACGGCATGAAGGGGGGATCTAACAAAAAATACAAATTGAGGGACCAAAAATGAATTGTTTTGTAATAGGGAAACACATATATTTATTAAAATCGAGGGAACAAAAAAATTATTTAAGTCTAAACTTAATTCTCAAACTAGCTTTAATCTTTTTTATTTTTTTGTTTTTAAGGCTACGATCACATGGATCGAACTCATTCTTTATAAGCATTGAGAGACGACGCTTAGCACCACTCGATCATAAGTCAATTGGTAAATTGGTTTTTTTATTTAATTATTAGCACCACTCGATCATAAGTCAATTGGTAAATTGGTTTTTTTATTTAATTATTACTCAATTCGTTCCTAAATTATCATCATGTTTGATTTTTTTTTTGTCAATGATGTTTTACAAATGCAAATTTGATGTATATTTTTAATATTTTTTAAAAAAATCATAAAACACGTAATGCATAGTATATTTAAAGTACTACAAATTACGTATTTTGTGATTTTAAAAATAATTAAAAAATATACGTCAAATTTGCATTTAAAAAATATTTTATTTGATAAAAAAATCAAACATCTGTACAACGTACCAACATCTCCCTCTTAATCATATTTTGACTTGCTAGTAGATTTCTAGTTGGTGTTTATCTCTTGGTATTGGTACCAATAGAACTCGTTCCCCCTAACTCTCGTCTCTGTGATCCACATAGATCGACGTTAAAATAAAGGTTTAATATATAATTTGGTCCCTGAACTTTACACCTTTTTCTGATTCGGTTCTAGAACTTTGACATTTCCTATTATGGTCCCTAAACCGCACTTTAAGGCTTACAGTTAGTCCCTGAAGTGACGGCCGTCACTTTACACGTTAATTTTTTTATGAAATGCCCAAAATACCCTTATTACATGCTGAGTGTGAATACACAGTGGACAGATCATGCTTACTAGGATTTAATTTTTTTTTTAAAGTTATGCAAACTCTCTCTCTCTCTCCCTCTTCTTCTGGGTTGACCGACTCCATGACCACCACCTTCTCAAACCAGATGATTAACAGAATCTGGGCTGACCGCCATATCTTCCTCAACCTAATCAACAGAGCCACAACACAATCCCAACCCAGCCAAACCCATGCCCAAATCAAACTCAAAACCTCCCCCTTTCAATTCGACTGCTATTACCGTATTCACTGCTTCACCCAAATCAAACAACAACTGCTTCACCTTCCCCTTTCAATTCCAACCCAATTTTGAGATGTCATAAGTCATAAGTCAAATAAACCCCCAAATCAAATACAATTCCCACCCAGTTTTGTTGAAGTCAGGGAATGAAATATTATACGCTGACGGAGATGCCTTCTTTCCTGACCTTGTTCCAGGAGCTGGCCATGAGTCTCCCGCGGATTCAGTAATTAGTTCTGGGAGCAAGCAGAACGGTAGGTCGAAGACAGACGTTAAGGAGCTAAGGTCTGACTTGATTCATCTTCCGTCCCGGACCCGGCAAAGAGGGAATGAAATTAGACAGTTTGTGTATACCTGTCTATTATCTCCGTCAAAGCGCCGGAAAGATCTATTTTAGTCCGACAGACTAACTAAGCCAGGCACAAACACTCCCACGTATTCACTGCTTCACCTTCCTCTTTCAATTCGACTGCTATTACTCAACAATCTCTTCAAACAAAATCCATACAATCTCTTCAAACAAAATCCATACACAAACCCGACTATGTCATCAATCTCTTCAAACAAGTTGGTGGTTTAGACCGAACCCACCTCAAATCTCTCGTCTTTTCTGTTCCAAAACTTCTATTACACGAACCCAGCAAAACCCTTGAACCCAAACACAGAAATTGCACCCACACACACCCACACTCGGACGAGAGAGAGAGAGAGAGAGAGAGAGAGAGAGAGAGAGAGAGAGGAACCCAAATCCCATAAGTCGAAAGCCCCCAGTCCTGAACGGGTAGGAATCCGAGTCGGAGTTGAAGGGAGGCTCGTGAATCCGGGTCGAAGCGTGGAAAAGGGCTCCGCTGTGAGCAAAACCCTGAACCTATTTGAGAGCCCCAAGAAGGTAGGATCATACTCAGCCTAGGCTTCCCACTGTAGAGACCGCGAAGAGAGAAAGAAAGAGAGAGTGTGTGTATGTGTGTGTGTGTGTGTGTGTGCGCGCGAAACCAGAAGAGAGAGAGAGATAGAAAAATCAGAAGTGGGAGAGAGAAAGACAAACCAGAAGAGAGTGAGAGACAAACCAAGAGAGAGAGAGAGAGGGGGAATGGTTTAGTGAGAAATAAATTAAGAAAGGGGGTAAATTAGTTTATTAGTTAGCAAAAAAAAACATTAAATCCACGTAAGCAAGACTTGTCCACTGTGTAATCACACTCAGTATGTAAGAAGGGCATTTTAGGCATTTCATAAAAAAATTAACGTGTAATGTGACGGCCGTCACTCGAGGGACTAACTGTACGCCTTAAAGTGAGGTTCAGGGACCACAATAGGAAATGTCAAAGTTCTATAACCGAACCAGGAAATGGTGTAAAGTTCAAGGACCAAATTATATATTAAACCTAAAATAAATGTTTATAACTTAAACACATTTTACTAATTTTTTCTAATTGCATGTAAGTGTCATATGTTGCTCTTACATATCTTCAATTCATCCTTTATTGAGTGAATGACATTGATACTTATACGACTATACAGGGTTTTATAATCCACACATCTTTAATACTATCGATGACTTCAACATTTTTTATTTTTTTGCCTAATGCCTTTAAGATCATGCTGGACTTAGGTTCCAATAAAACTTTAAGCACTCTATTTACTGCCGTTATACCCACATTCCTCTAACTATTTTGTCCAAATTATTACTTCCGTTATGTATTATTAAGAGACTGATGAAATGGGATCCTAAAACCACCATCTGGACCACCTTTGCCGCCTACTCAGCTCAAGCATACCCCCACCAACCATCGGTCCTATCACCCAGCCGAAAGTCAAAAATTCAAATTAATTACAAAGTTTCTCACTTACTCTCTTTGTAAAATTAAAAACCCATTTCATCCTTGTCACTCTAAAACACCACAACCATTTCTCTCTAAAATTCTAGCAGTAATCTACGAAACAATTTTAATGAAGGTGATCATTAATCTAATAATATTTTCAGCTCGTTGAAATATACGTAAAAATTAAAGTTTGTAAATATTAGGAGAGATGCAGTTAGGGACGGTGGTGGTGAAGATGAGGGCGTTGCGAAGGTGGGCGGAGGGTGAGTTAAAGAGGGAGGTAACGAAGGAGGAGAATAGGGGAGGTTGCAAAATAGGTCGACTATGTTGATGCGTTTAGTGAGATTGAGACTATGGTCTAATTTGGGATGTGAGTGGTGGCGGTTAGGTGTAGGAATAGACATTACAATTGTGGTGACACCGTGGCAGTGAGGAAGTTGTTGGTGCAAAGTAGGGGTGTAAGCCCAAACCACCAAACTTCGAAATTGAATTGAATCGAACCAAATCGGTCAGTTTGGTTCGATTTTTTGTTAGGTCTGTTCGGTTTAGTTTTAAAAATTATATGAACCGTGCGGTTTGGTTTGGTTTGAAATTTTTGGTGTCGAACTAAAACGAACTGTCATGTTAAAATATATATATATATATATATATATATGGGGAAGTATTTAATGGTTACTTTTTTATTTAACCATCAATGGTTACTCTCATTTTCAACCATTGGATCAAAAATTAAAGATTGAGATTTAATGGTTAGTTGGAAAATGCAATTAATGCAAATAGGTGAGTTATTTAATGCATTAAATCTCAACCTTTAATTTTTGATCCAATGGTTGAAAATGAGAGTAACCATTGATGGTTAAATAAAAAAGTAACCATTAAATACTCCTCTCTCTCTCTCTCTCTATATATATATATATATATATATATATGTATAAATGTATATAATGGATATATAGCAGTAATTGTTAATTTATTTTTATTTGAAATTTGAAATTTGCAAGAGAAGTACTTATAAACATCCTTGTTTTATTTTTTTTCTTTTGTTTTTAAAACCTTATTTTTTAAAATGTTTGATGTTAATTAGTAAGTAAACATTTCATATGCACGTGATTTTAATGTTGGATTTATTAATATTATATGTATTTATTTTATAGCATAACTATGATTAATTTAATTAATAAATATTTTATTTGAACGACAAAACCAAACCCAATTGAACTAAATCGACTAATTTGGTTCGGTTCGATTTGAAAAAAGAGGAAGCGATGAAAGGTGGTTCGGTTTGCGGTTTTAGCCTTACTCGAACCAAACCGAACCATTTATACCCTTAATCCAAATAATTTTTAGCGAAATTTGGGTCGATCCCCTTTAATGAATTTTCAACCGCTATAGTTCCCTATACTTGTTTTCAATGGGAAAAAAGACACTTTTGTGGGAAGTATTGTCTATGCCCTTAAGAAACATGGAACAGACACGGGATGCATCGCAATTCCATTGGATGCATCGCGATTCCAAATTAATGCATCACTATTTTTAAACCGGCGAAAAGACACTTTTGTGAAATTCGAACATACACGGGATGCATCACAATTCCAAATTGATGTATCGCAATTCCAATTTGATGCATCGCAATTTCAACTTGATACATCGCGATTTTTAAACCAGCAAAAAGGCACTTTGTTGGGAAAAATGTCGTCTAATGCCCTTAAAGAATTCGAACAGGCACGCGATGCATTGCAATTCTAAAATTGATGCATCACAATTCCAAGTCGATGCATTGCGATTTCAAATTAATTCATCGCGATTAACTTCGTGCATCATCTATAACATAAGATGCATCGCGTGCAGCAACGATGTCTGAGCTGCTAGAGGAGTACACTCAGTTCCATTTGTTGTTTTCATTATTCTATACATACTCTCGTCATTAGAGTCGTGATGATGTATCAAAAATAAATATATACGCATAAATTTTCATTTTGATATTGATATGAATCTGTTTCGAACGTGAAGTTGTCATTAATACGAAAGAAGATGGATAATAAAGGGAGTTTGCTGTAGCAATGTAGTTTTCGTCAAAGTTTGTTGGCCTGAACGCCGTGAAAGATGAGAGAAAATGATAAGCGGGCCGGAGATTAGGCAAGGAGGGAACCGTTCTTTAAATTGTTGGGAGAGGGTATTTTAAAAATAATTTAATCATTTATTCACTAAAATAAACTTTTTTGGTTTAAAATAAATATAGAACACTGGACTAAGACTAGGGATGTGCACAGGCCCTAAGCCCGTGGGCATTGGCAATGCCCATCATAGGCCCATCATGTAGCGGGCATCAGTTTTTAAAGCCCAGTATAACATGTCAGCCCATGGGCATTAGTGGGCGGGCTTTGGGCGGGCACAGGCTTGATGGGCTCACTGATTGATTTTTATGTTTCTTTAACTATATAACAGATAAAACATAAAACAGTAAGCCTACAATGTTTAACTAAGATCTAAACAGCAGCGCACTAGGGGCTATGGTCAATGCTTGCAATTGGTGAACTGTATTTTAATTCAACAAACACAAATATGATAAGCTTGTTATATACTTCCTCCGTTCCAGGTAAAGAGTCAATTATATTATTTTGGAATGTTTCAATTAAAGAGTCCACTTTCAAAAAATTATGCTTACAATTTTCATAATCTTTCATCTTTACCCTCCACTTGTCATGTAATCATCTTAGTTGTACTTAAATATTTTTTGTAAATATGATCAACTCTAAGAACATTAATATATCTCTTAATAATTAGACTTTTCAAATATGGACTTTTTGGGTGGAACGGAGAGAGTAATAACTAAGTTCTTCTATGCATAAATTCGTAAATATCATTCAAAGTAGCGCTCTCAAAAGAAAAAAACAGAGAGCATTTAGTTTTTTAATTTTACTATTTTAATTTACAATATGTATTATGTAATAATGTGTAAAATAATATATATATATATATATATATATTATGTAATAAAACGGCGTAGTTTAAGTACTTAACGGATCGAGCTGAGCATAATAGGCGGGAAGTGTTGAAGAGCCCAGGACTGTCCGAGACCGCGGGTTTTCAAGCCAACTTAGGCCCAGCACTGTATATTAGCCCATGGGCACGAACTTTGGGGCCAGGTATCGACGTACTTGGCCGATTTGGTGGGCTGATGGGCCGGTCTGCTCACCCCTCACCATTAAGACTGATTGAATATCAAATAAAGGGAACCGGCCCCCGATATTTATAATAATTTGGGATAATGACATTGGAAGTCCTTTAACTATGACTGATTCCACCATTAGTCCCTTAACAAATTTTTTTCATATTTTTGTCCCTTGACTATGAAAATCAGACACGGTTGGTCCTTTTGGTGGATGCCGTTAGTATTTTTCCGTTAAGTCTATCACGTGCCTCTCACATGACTTTGGTTAAGGGCATTGTTGGAATTTCAACTTCATCTTCAACCACACCCACACCCACACACACACACACACTCTCTCTCTCACACAGACACGCACAAACACACACATCCAAAGACAGTTCTTCAATGAAAGCATTTTGAACCACCTCTTTGGACAAAATTGAATCATCTTCCGTGGAATCAGTCAAAGGATCTTCAACTACTGGTTTGTCATCATTTTCCTTCCACCTCGAGTTAAGAACTTCCTTGGCTGTTTCTTTTCCCTAGAGCAATTCATTATTTTTCTTTGAGCCCAATTGAAGAACATTTTGAACCACCTCTCTGGACAACACTGAATCATCTTCCACAGAAGCGATTGACACAACCACAGATGGTGAATCCAAAGGATCCCCACAAAGAACAGAAGCCAATTCTTTCGCTTCAGTTTCCTTTGAATCAGATGTCAGTTCAAGTTCATTGTCCAAAGAATCTTTGACTTTTGGTTGGTCAACATTTTCCTTCTCACACAATTCAAGAACTCCCTCAGCTAGTTCTCTGCCCTCAATCAAGTCTTTCACATCATCTTTCTTTGAACCCAATTCAAGAACATTATGAATCACCTCTTTAGTCAAAATTGAATAATCTTCAGTTGAATGGGACTCAACCAAAGATGCTAAATACAAAGTATCCCCACCAACAACAGAAGCCAACTCTTTCCTTTCAGTTTCCTTGGATATCAAATCAAGCTCATCAGTCAAAGGATCTTCAACTACTGGTTTGTTATCAATTTCGTTTGGACTCGAGTCAATAATTTCCTCCGCTCGTTCTTTGCCCTCATTTTTCTTTGGACCCGAGTCAAGAACTTCCTCAGCCACTTCTTTGCCCTCCAGAAAGTCTTTGCCATCATTTTTATTTGAACCCAATTCAAGAAAATTAACCACCTCTCTAGACAAAACTGAATAATCTTCCGTGGAACCGGCTGACGCATAAGGTGAATCCAAAGGATCCACACCAACAACAGAAGCCAAATCTTCCCCTTCAGTTTCCATGTAATCAAATGCCAATTCGAATTCATCAGTCAGAGGATCTTCAACTACTGGGGGGAGGAGAGAGAAAAAAATTGTTTAGAGAGAGAGAGAGTTTAGATTGAAGGTGGGGGAGGAGAGAGAGAAATTTTTTTTTGTCTTAAGTATTAAAAATATCTTTGCATGTGAAATTCCAACAATGCCCTTAACCAAAGTCATGTGAGAGGCACGTGATAGACTTAACGGGAAAATACTAACAGCATCCATCAAAATGACCAACCGTGTCTGATTTTCATAGTCAAGGGACAAAAATATGAAAAAAATTTGTTAAAGGACTAATGGTGGAATCAGCCATAGTCAAGGGACTTCCAATGTCATTATCCCTAATAATTTTCACTAAATTAGACAGAAGAAGTGTCAACGAGACGGAGCCAAGCCGTAAAGGTGGCACCGGGGATTGGCCAATAGGGAAGGGGGTCGAGGCGGAGTGTTATGCTATACTTGGCGGCCTTTGGCCTAAGTCGTTGGGCGCGTGACTGTTATAGCTCACCAAAAAGTTTTTGTACTCAGAAGTGCAAGTTCCCCCTCCCTCGCAATGACTGACGACAGAGCCAAACAGAAATCCCTCTCGCCCTGCAGCTGCTGCATATCACACGAGTTCTACAAAGCCGCTTCCGAAACCCCGAACAAAGTCGCCGTAATCCATGCCCGTTCCGGTCCCAAAGTCGCCGCTCAATTCCACCGATTCTACAACCAGCCCACTGTTTCCGACACCGTCAACAACCGCAATGACGACAAACTGTTCGATGAATTCCTCGAAACGACGTCTTCGTCAAATCACCCTCCCGTGTACGACGGCGACGAGTGTTTCTCATTTGCACAGATATTAGCGGCGGTTGATAACCTCAGCCGCCGTCTCCGCCACATCCTCGACGGTGGTGACGATCCCTATCTTATTAAACCGTCTCCAGGTCACTTCATTTTCTCTCTTTTTATCATCTATTCGTAACTGTACTTCCATAAATACTTACATGCAACATTGTTTGATGTTTAATTGATCTTGTTTAAATAAATTGAGTCGCATGATTTCTACAAGAGCAATGCTGCACTTGCCGGAAACCGTTAATAGAATGCATGAAAGTGTTATACGGTTCAACATTCAATTTGCATTCATGGATGGGGTAACTTATAGCACGAATGCTTAGTAGTATATTTAGCATTTTTCTTTTAAATTTTGTTTTTCCCTGAGCTGTAAATTTATATTTTTTTCTGTTCTTATTTTTATTTTCAAAGTGTATTTTTATTACTTGAGTTTTGTGTAGTAGCGTCTTGTGTTGAGGCAATTGTACTAGAGATTCAATCAACTAGAGCTAGTTCATCACCTACATTTTCATACTCTAACTTGGCCAATTTTCGGATGAAGATTTGACATGAATTTCTTTGCTTTTCTAAAACTAGGAAACCTGCGGTACATGGTACGTTAATGCACTAATTTTCTTCCACGTAAAGAGTCTCCATTGAAAAACTTCAACTTTGAGGGGTACATATTTTCCTTAAAAAGTATTTATAATTAGTTGCACCCAACTTGTTTAGTTCATGCATGCTAGGTAAAATTATACTCCCTCCGTCCATTTCCACCCTAAGAGTTCCCATTTGGAAAGTCTAATAATTATGAAATACTATAAGTATCATTAGAGTTGGTCATAAATACAAAAATGCTTGAGTATAGTCAACATGTTTATATCACACGTGGAGGGTAAAGTTGAGATGTTATGGAGATTGTATGCATAATTTTTGAAAGTGGACTCTTTAAGTGAAACATCCAATAATAGAATAGTAAACTCTTTCCCTGAAAGGAAGGGAGTAACATTTAGGGAATAAGAAGCTTAATTTTATCTTAAAAAGGAACGTAGGGCTCTTTGAGTTGAACGGAGGGAGTAATTTATTAAGGTTATTGTTTTATCCTCTAAAACAAAACAGATTGTTCATGAAAGTATAGATCCAAAAAATGGTCCAAACTCGACTTTAAGGAGGTCCAAATGATTCTCTTTTGGGGACAGATGTAGAATTTATTTTTCCTTTCGAGAGTTGACGTGGCATAATATTGCAGATTCTTTTTCAGGTGTGATCCTGTTTTAACAACTTGGGGTCTTTTTACAGGTAATCTCCCTGGTGAGTGTTCGATGAATGATCACACATCCGAGTCTTCAGATTGTTTTGGTGCAGTTGTAGAGAAGTCCAGTGAGTTTCAAGATATGCGTATCCCGAGAATATTGGGGATATACATGGTACCTTCCGTGGATTATATTATTGCTGTTCTTTCTGTTATGAGGTGTGGGGAAGCTTTTATGCCTTTGGATCCATATTGGCCAAAAGAAAGAATACTATCTGTTCTTTCTTCTTCAAATGCTGATCTTATCATCGGTTGTTCATCTTCATTTGATGGATGCAGCTATCACCAGCTTGACAAGTCACATTGGCTTGTTGATAGCAGCAGTTGTTCTGCTTTATCTATTTCCATGAAAGAAAACCTTGAGGAAAATTATGGTTCAATACATTTACTTTGGCCATGTGAAAATAAAAGGTTCAGAGCATTCTGTTACTTGATGTACACTTCGGGATCAACCGGAAAGCCTAAAGGCATCTGTGGCACTGAACTAGGTACGCTATATAAGTTGCTTTTTGTTTTTCATGCCAGTATGCTAGATACATGATCTGGGTACTTGGATATTCTATAGATTGTGCTAGAAGACCAACCTGAGCTGGATATTGGGATGATCTTTTCCTTATTGTCCGTGGAATAGCAAATAAGCCATCTGGACTGATTTTCTTATAGTTGTTAGGGAAAAAAATAAAGAGTATGAGAAGAAGGGTCATCCTATTTGCTTGAGGAGATACAGTTCAACAAAGAGATAATTCAATCTGCAATGACACTTGCTGCATTCTTAAACCTCGACAGCATCTTGAAGATTTGTATATCCAGAAGTATTTGTTTTGATTAACATTAAGATGCTAAATAAATCACATCAATTGCTGATCCACCTCTATTTCAGCTGTGACCTGAATCATGGGTTGACAATCTCCATCTACCTCTTTTCATATGGATTGGTCAGAGTAGGGGAAAACTGGAGAGGCCAATGTAGTTGCTGAAACCCTTAACTAATTTCACATTTGTCTTAGGCTTCTTGAAAGACACACTTATATTCAGACAAATTTTCAACGCAGTATAGAGAGGAGGAATATCATTATCACCGTTGAAGCACTTATGTGCATTAATATAGTTAATTGCTAGCGGTAGGAGTTCAATGACCAACTGTTGCTCATGAAGATCATTTCTTGGAAATAGGAGATGCAAAGGAAAGTGCACGAGTGTCTCTAGAAGACTACCCTTGATTTTATTTCTACTTGGGAGTCCAAATTAGAGTTGGGGGACTGCATTTGCTATTCGAAGTATTTGGGAGATTGTCCCCCTTTTATGGGGTTTGAGGTTGTTTTATGACAATGTGGGATACCCTACTCAGAGGGAGTTGGGTGAGTAGTGGTTGAAGGCAATTTAAGGGCATACTTAGCCAAGAGAGTAGTCGTAATCTAATGGATGGATGCTGTTATGTTAGTAAATATAACCTGGTTTATCTTATGGTTGGGAAGTCCAGGGTAGTAGGGTTATTGGTTCCATGACCAGTTTGATAACTTTTAGGAGAGAACCCAAGGCTTAGTTTAGTTGTGTCTTCAGACATCGTGGACGCCTTTCATCATAGGTATCCTTTCTAGTTTCTATTAAGTATTAACTGCAGTAATGTTCACATAATTATATCTAGTCCACTTGTCTCTTGCTTGAAAAACACCAATACTTGTACAATGTTATCTTCATTTGATGTATGATGTATCTAGACACAAATCATGTCCAAGACAGTTTTTGCCCTAAATTGTGGACCTTGTGCAACTAGCCTAAGCAAGTAGCATTCTCATTGCTGAAGCTTTTCAGCTAGAATGGCCATGTTACAAGGACTTCAATTTGGCTGAAGAACCCATGTTGATGCGACATGATTTTGACGCTGGTGTGGAGTCTTGGTCCGACATGGCACTTAGCACCATGGACACAGCACTTCCTACAATGTAGGGTTATTCGCACTCAACCGTGAAAAGGAAAAGAGAGAAGGAAAGAAATTGAAATGAGAAAGGAAATAAACATATAAGAACCTTAAGTCAAGCTAATGAAGAGATACCTCGCAACCAGAGAGATCTGTTTCTGGCAATTGGCATTATGAAAGAAACATGTGATATTCTTTCGGCAATAGAATGTAGAGGGAATGATATCTTTGGCTATTCATCGTGAAACATCAGGAGAGGGGGAACCAATATAGCCACACACACTTGCACACATACACACAGAGAGAGAGAGAGAGAGAGAGAGAGAGAGAGAGAGAGAGAACTGAAAAGGAAAGAGAATAGTCTATTGAAATCTGGGAAATTGATTGAGTCCTTCTTGGAAATAGATAGAGATGGGAGGGTGATCTGGATTTTTTAAAAAATTTTATTGGGTACTTTTTATTGATATACTAATTTCAAAGAAATTCTTCACTTACTTTATATAATTTATTGATGCATTCTTTTCAGGAATAGGTTTATTTCCTTTATATTTGTTTGGTTATGCTAGTATTTCGTAATAATGAAACTTTTGGACCTCATAAGCACTTGGTAATGTCCTTAATTTGTTCTTTGAATTCCTCATTCTCTGCTTGTGAATTCTGCTGGCCGTTTTCAGGTCTTCTGAATCGCTTTTCATGGATGCAAGAATTGTATCCCTTATGTGGAGAGGAATTTTTGTTGTTCAAAACATCAATAAGCTTTATTGATCATCTGCAAGAGTTTCTTGGATCTCTACTTACTTCTTGCACATTGGTTGTACCTCCTTTCAAGGAGCTAAAAGGCAATCTACTTTCTATCACTGATTATTTACAGGTACACCAGCATATAATATTAAAGATTATAATGAATTCTCATTGAGTTTACTGCTTTGCAACAGCTGAAGCAATATTCCCCTTCTCTTGTAGAATTCTTTTGACAAACAAAAGAGAGTTCCACCTTTTTCTTGTTTTCAGTGATTTCCATATTTCTTGTCCAAGTGTTGTTCGGAAATGCTTTATTCATTCTCTAGCAGTCAAGTGAGATACATCCATCGATGATAGAGAACTTTTAATGGGTAGAGAAACAGCAAGCTTAGAGCTACAATACACGTTATATTCAAGAAGTGTTATTTTATGATAGACACAGAAGATTTATATTAAAGGAGAGAAGGAAGTACAAGAAAGATGGATGAGTCCATCGAAAGGAAAAAAACTGATGAACAGAAAGAGCAAAACAAAACAACTCAAATAAGCCTTGCAATCCCGCTGCATGACAGAAATAGGCACCCCACTAAAAGCACCCTGAGCTTAGCTCAAAGGGACACGAGGAAGACCACCCTATCCCATAACAAGCTGACATGCAGGCGCTTATCCTCGAAGATGTGAGAAATCTCTCTCAAGCCAGATGCACCAACGAATAACGAAGATCCCATATTTCCACAAAATGTTCCCATCCTTGTCCCTACCAAAACCTCTAAAAACAAACTCACATCAACCAGGCTAACCCAAACCGCCTCCATAGCAGAAAATAACCTATTCCACAAATACCGGGCACTAGAACAATGGAGAAAAAGATGGTGACGGGACTCCGTACTCCGATGATTACACATCACACACCAATCTGGGGACAGCTTCGTATATAGGTTCTACGAACCCGATTCAATAAGTTTTATCTGTATAAGGTTTTGAAGATCTTCTATTTAACAAGGATTAAAAGTTTTGAAAAGTGTTATAATTGTTTTGTGAATCTCTGGTCTTGAGGAAAAGCTGCATGAGCAGAGAGCAAGCTTCCTGTGCCTGTCATCTGAAGTGGCCCACATTTTTCAAATCAGAAGCCTGAGTTATACTGTTGCACCAAGCTATGACCCCAAGGGTATAACTCCAGTATACGTAAAATTGAATACATGAATTCAAATTGATTTTGTTTGAGAATCCCTGACATCAATCACATAAACTGTGACGAAAACCACTTCAAATTTTGTAAGTCATGAACATACCGCTTATTACTTACATTGGTAATTGAACGGTTTGTTGCTTATCAACTTAAAGTTAGCACATTATTCTAACTTTCATATATTTTTTTAATGACCTGCGTCAGGCAAGAAAAGGAATGTCATCGAGGAGATACAGATTGACTGGGGAGATTGTTAGGAGCTGGCTTTGATTGCAAACTGAGGAACAAATTTCTATAGAACTTTGTATGAGCCATGAGGTGGAGAGCGAAATAGACTCATGATTGATGGTTTTGTCTGGAATTCTGTTAGTGTTGAGGGGCATGACTTACATGAGAGCTTTTCAAGTAGGAGGAGACTAGGAGGGCTGGTGGATCTGCTTGATGATAATGCCTCTGCCTTAATGTGTCTATGACTTTCTTTCTTGGTGGCTGGAAGACCTGTTGAAGGTGATTATGGAGTTCCACCTCAACAAGGTGATTATGGAGTTCCACCTCAACAAGGTGATTATGGAGTTCCACCTTAACAAGGTGATTTGCAATGCGTTAACTCTTGCATAAGAGGGCTCATTTATGTTAGAGATTTTAGACCAATAGCTTGGTGATTAGTGTGTACAAAGTTCTGATCAAGTTGTTCTAAGAGGCTTCATGAGGTCCTAGCGGACACCATTTCCAATACATGAAGTGGCTATGGGGTTATCAGACTCTTAAGGCAATGTTGTGGTCAATGAGGTTAGAGAATTGGGGTAGAAGGAATAGGGTAGATCTTGTCTGTAAATTAGACTTCCGGTAGGTCTGTCATAGGCGAACTAGATCTTCTTGGAATTGTTTATGGATGGAAGGTTCGGACGAGGTAGTGCAAGTGTGTGTTGGACTGGTTAAGTCTGCTTATTTAGTGTTAGGTGACGAGGAACTTAAGACTTAGTTCTATACGTTAAGGGTTTGACTATTTCTTCCTTCCTTTTTCGAAGAGCAGACTAAAAGTTCAATTTTGGGAAGATATGGAGAGGTAGTTCAAGGAATAGATAAATTCGGGCTCACATGGCCATGGTGGAATATCTTCTGTGCCATGCAAAAGGTGCATGGAGGTCATGGGGGAAACTTCGATGCTCCATTTTGCGGTAGTGCAGGATCTAATTATAGGGAATACATGCTTTAGAAAGTGGGAAGAACACTTAATAACTTGGAAAGTGGACTAATTAATATTCCAGGAGACTTTCTCCTCCCTGGAATTCGATAAACTTGTATAGATTGTAAGATGATTCCATGAGAGAGTTTGATCACACAAGTAACTACACATAATTATCGCGTAATAACTCGTGTCTAAAAACCAAGAACATAAGGAGGGTGACCAAAAACGTCATAACCAAGTGGCAAAGTTTCAAAGGAGAGAGTAGAATTGTTTAAAGATGAAATATTAAATGAAGCAACATGAATGTAGAGGAAGCCTAGCTAAAGGAAATATGGAGTGGGATTGTCCGAATACATGTAGATAATTTCAGAAGAGGTATTAGGTGAGTCATAAGGTAGAGGACCATAGACAAGGAATGTTACAGTGGAATGAAGAAGTCTAAAATGTCATTAAAATATATAGAGATTGTTAAAGACTTGGTGAAAATCTAAAACTTTGAAAGAAAAAAATAGATGTGCCAAAAAGAAGTAAAGAAAGCTGTAATGCTGGCTAAGTCCAAATATCACTGTGATGTTTTATACTATATTAGATACAAAAAGGTGAAACGATGATATAAAACTTGAGAAATTTTGGGAGAGGAAAAGTGCCAAAAATTAAGAAAGCAAAATCCCAGGCCAAGTGAAGCTTCCTTGATGTTTAGACCATATTAGATAGAAAAAGGGGTATAGATGTATGCAAGCTTAAATTGTAGTAGAGGAAAACTAAAGACTTCAGCTTGGTAAGATGTGCTATGAGTAAAGATTCAAGGGTTTTATTATTAGTTGTGGAATAAAGATGAAAAATATAGTACGAGACCAATGAACAGATCTGGAATTTGTGGTGGATGCTGTTTGGTAATTCTTGGGGAATATTGGATCTCCCTTTCTTCTCTAGAGGCAGTATTTTCAATGGGATTTTAGAAGTTTTGGTGGGGGGTGGGGTGTAAGGATGCTGCGTGCTTGTGGCATTGTGGAGTCCATGGGATTCTTTGGTGCGTATGGACATAGAGGAATGCCAGGATTTTTACAAATATCACTCTCTCCCTCACTTTTTTCGTGTTCGTATTCTCGTGGGATTGGCTAATGGGGCTTTAAGAGGGTGTTGCTTATGGATCTTAGCAAGGACTGGAGGCGGTGTCATTATTTATGATCTTCTTTCATTTTGATACGTCGTTCCTTTTTTCACCTTGTCTTTTCTTCTTTCTCTTGGTGGATTTCCAGATCTCTTGCTTGTACATTTCTCTCTCTCTCTCTCTCTCTCTCTTAATTCATTCATTCATGAAAGAAAAAGATAATTTGCTGAAAGTTATTATTCTGAAGAATCTGCAAGAAGTGTAGAGATAAAGTAGCACAATAGCTGTGAGAAACTAGATGTTACTCGATAGGTCTAGCCTTTAAAGATCAACCTTTTAATGCGGTATTGCCAGTGTTCTTATGTGTGTGTATGTGCTCTTTCTATGTTTTAGTTTTGTTGTGAGATTAATGAGTGGCCTCTGTCTTATTTAGGAGTCTATGCCTGCCATGCTAGGACATTGTCCTTCTGGAACTGAGTGGTGCAGAGAATTTCCAAACATGGGGATGGGTGTAAGCGAGTGTATTTCTCTTTAGGTGGCAGGTTTACTTTGATCCAGTTGAGGATCTCTTTTCATTTTCTTTCTCTACTTAGGATTCTCATCATTGTTGCTGAGAGCCTACCAAAAGCAATAAGAGATATTTGTTGGGACGGATCAACGTGGAGGGTAGGATCCTGTGGTAGCATGGTAGTTGGTATTAAATTTTAAGGAGAAAGAGGCTTGGGAATTTGGTTTCTAAAATATTTCCTTAGTGGAGAAATGGCTTTGAAATTTTTCTTTAGGCCCAACTCCCCTTCCCATATGGTGATTAGGAGTAAGTTTGGGATGCTTCTCCTAGTACATCAATTCTCCATGCCCCTACAATGGCCCAAAGGTCGAGATTGGACACCAAATGTGGACATCACTAAGAAAAATTTAAAATAGCAGGGAAGTAACTTGAAAGAATAATGAAAAAGATCACCATTTGTGAGAATGTAAGAAATAGGAATCTTCGCTACATGTGACATTTCTTATTTTATGTATTTAATGTTTGCCTCCATCGTCTTCATATTAATATGGTGTGAGATAGGAATCTTCCCTACATGTGACTTTGCTTGTTTTATGTAATTAATGGTTGCCTTTACTACTTACTTTAACAGGCATACGCTATCAGCAGGCTCATTGTTGTACCATCACTAATGAGGACAATTCTTCCCACTTTACAAAGTCCATTTTATACGAGGGTTAAAAGCTCCTTAAAGATGTTGGTCTTGAGTGGAGAAATCCTGTATATTTCCTTATGGCATATTCTTTCAAAGTTGCTGCCAAACACAAAAATCTTGAATTTGTATGGTAGTACTGAGGTGAGAAGTTTACATTCTTAAATTCATTAGATGTGGAATAGAATAAAGAAGCTACATGGTTAATTCTATCAGGAGATTCTGGTGCATATATCTGTAAACTCGTGCTTATCTTCTCTTGCACCACCATCTCTGGTTGAATATAAGTGCTGATTAATTTTTCTAATATATGCAGAATTGTCTTTAGCAACACTATGTAATTCACTGGTCTGTTGTGTGTGCGAGTAAAATCAATATTTGTTTTTTAAGTTGCATGGTTGCAAGCTAACTTAACTGATTGTGAATTTGACTACCACTAAAATCTTATATCTGTAAACACACTCCTCGATTACTACATTCCAAATATACTGACTTTCAGACCTCTCTTTTAATACTCGTATCATGGATGATATGCCAAACGGTTGGCATTGAACTGTATTGATAACTGGTGTTCGTCTGGTGTTATGGAGTAACTTGTTGAAACATATCCAAAAAGGAGAAGCTAGCTGGAACATTTCTTATACTCTCTCTCTCTCTCTCTAAATAGATAAAGAGCTGATAGTTTTCTTTAATACTGTTGCAACATATTTGTCTTGTATGTATGATTGCCTTTTTGGTTATGTTGATTCCATTATTAGAATGGCTTTCAGAAGGGCATTAGTATAGACAGTTTTGCACTTTTATCTTCATTATGTACTCAAGTTTTATGCCTGCTTAAGCAACTTTCTATCTAATGCATCAAAATTGCAATTTAAGGTTTCAGGTGATTGTACGTATTTTGACTGCAAAGGGTTACCATCAATTTTGGAGACTGAAGCACTTACTAGTGTTCCAATTGGCATACCTATTCGCAACTGTGATGTAGTGCTTGCTGGAGAAGATGCTGCAAACCACAAAGAAATATATGTTGGTGGAAGTTGTCTTGCTGCAGGATACTTCAATTATCCTTTCATTATGGCATTGGATGTTATAAAGTTGCATCAAGAATCTTCTCTTGGCTGTTCTATGGATGAGCAGAGAAGTCTTCATTATTTTAAAACTGGTGACTTTGCCAAACAGCTTCAAAGTGGTGACTTGGTTTTTACAGGGAGAAAAGACCGCACTATAAAGGTTAATGCGCAACGTGTTGCTCTTGAGGAGATAGAATTTACATTGAGGGAACATCCTGATGTAGCTGATGCTGCTGTAATTTCCAGCAATGGCCAAGGAGAAGTTGCACTTCTTGAAGCATATATAGTGACAAAACAAATGGATGAATGTAATGAAACTTTGAGATCTGCTTTCAGATGCTGGTTGGCGGAAAAACTTCCCTTGGCAATGATTCCCAATAATTTCTTCTTTTTGAAATCATTCCCTATGTCTTCCACAGGAAAAGTGGATTACACAATGTTGTCCAGCTCAAGATGTTCTGTGGTGCATTCGTGCAATGAGGTTAAGGAGGTTCCTGATAGTGGTCGCTTGCAAGCTATAAAAGAGGTGTTCCCTTTATCCCCTCAAAATTTGCAAGCTTCAATGGTTTTTTGTAACCTTGTTCTACTTCTGCGTGTCAAAGTCAATAGTCTTTTTTAGTTTTGTGGTGGTATTCATCCATGCTCTCACTATGTTCATTTCCCAAGATTATGTACATAACTTATGTAAGAGAATTCTGCCAGTGAATTTTCTGTCATGGCGGACATAAGATTTGTTAATGGACCTAGCTACTGCAAGATTGCGACAAACGGGCACCTAGTTACTTTTGACTACAACAATAATCAACTTGCTGTCTTGTTTAAGAAGAAGCTACAATTAGAAACATTAGTGTTGCATGTTGCTTAACAGAATAATGATATTTTATTTTAAAAAGAAAAATCATATTGTAGAGTGAGATATGCTAATGCAGTGGTGAAGCATTCGAAAGAGGGTCAAATTTATATGATTTCCTCTCGAAATATATTGGTGTGATAAAAGTACGAATGTAAGAAGTTACTTTCTCTATGATGGCATTTAGAACTTGTATGAATAAGTTTGAATTGAAGTAGTACATATTTGGAAACATAGTAGGCTTTAGAATTAATATTTAGTTAAGGATGAATGTAGTTTGAACAACTTTTTCTGCAATAATAACTTTAATGGGGCCAAAATTACTGCGTATTATAAATAGTTTTGCGAAGAAAGGGGGTAAAAAGATCCAAAAAAAAGCAAAAATAGTTCATTATTTTGCAAAAGTAATAAATTTATAGTGTGTGCAAATCTTTCAAATTGAAGGAGTGGCCCTCTTATCCTGTACTTGACTCTGCCACTGAACAATAGATCAGTGACGAGTTATGAAAGATTTGGGTATTTCAAATCAGAGAAATCTGATTTCTTCAAGAATTTCTTTATCAGCTTGAACAAACTAGCTCATTCTGATAGATTTCTGGGAGCTCCTTCATCTCCTAAATTGAGTTGACAGCCCACATATGTTTTATCATTGCTGTGATCTAAGTTGTTCTATTTTTATCATTTTATCATAGAGTTTATTACACCATTGATGAGGTAATTTAGAGGAATGTAGTAAACCCTGACACCTGGTGTCTTTGATGTTCCCTAATAAAAGCCTCTCTATGAAAAGTGGTGAACTTAATCTGAAACCTTCTACTGCTAAAGGACTGATCTAGAACCATTACAAACTGTGAACAAGCCTCTCGAATGTAGTTAAGACATGACGAACCTGGCATGTTATCACCCATACCTATGCCCAATATATTTGAAATTACTCGCCAAGGAGACATCAATCATCCAGGGTCCTTGGGTGTCTCTGCAAATGTACAATAGAATCAAAGTGCCTATCATCAAACCCCACGGACCTTCTTAGGGCGCCTCTTGACCTTCTCATCTAGGCTTTCCGCCTATGATTCTCCCGAGCTGATGTAGGACCAATTAGGATAGGACTATCTGTATTGTTGTATTTTTTTCAGTTATTTTGTATTTTACATATTTAGGGGTACTTTAGTAAACTCGTACAACTTGGGTTAGCATTTAGGAGTATGAATAGATGTAATGCCATCATTGAGAGGAGATTTTTTCTGTGGATCTCAATTCCTTGCCGAATAACCCTTGAGTGTGGATCTCATTGGTTGTTCTGCATCATGAGCTTTTCATCAACAGGTTTCTGACTATACATTTCACGTAACCAGCCTAGGTGAGCCTGCTAGGGGAATCACTGGAATTGAAGTGCAACGAGAATCAGAAAGAAGCAACTTAACCCATGAATTCTCCACGTGGGATCGTATGGCTGAAGCTGGGAGTACTCTGCAGTAACCCAATAGCCTAGGAGCGCATGTGGCCTTGCAATTAATAAATAGATAGATGGATGGATGGATGAATGGGTGGGTGGGTGGAGGGACGGATGGATGGACTTGGTGTGAGCACAAACTTTAGCCTATGTCATAGTGTCACAAAAGTGTTGACACTGAGGATTCATGTGCTTGACACATGATGGGGTCACCACTGCACAATGTTTACATAGATGTCTTGCTTCATTCATTCATCAAGTTTGAGTCAGCACTTTTGATCTCAGCAGGAGCTCTCTCTTGGTGGGATCAAGCAGCCTGCCCTTTCTGGCTATCATAGCTTTTCTCGGCTTTCTCGCATCCACAAGTACTTTGGAGTCTTTGGTTGATAGTGTGCAATACCAGCCCTTCAGCAATTTCCCAACTCTAATCTTCCTCATGTCCTATGCCTCCTGGGTCTAACCACTACTCTCTGCAGTCTTATGTTAATTAATAGTGTGTAACACCAACCTTTACCACTGAGAATTCACTTCCCATGTGCTAGGGCGCATCCGGAACACTACCATTCTATACCTACAAATACTGAGGAATGTAGCAAGGTTACAGTGAAGAAAGAGATTGGAGTGCCATTCACTATTCTGCATGCATAAAAACGTTATATACTAACATAATGCCTTGTAGCCTCCTCCATTTCGTGCAACTGTTATAGTTGAGCTCCCATGAAAAATTGACCAAAGAAGGCTCTAATTTTTGGAGGAACCTTTGCTGTCTAAATAGAGATGGATTTTACAGCGAGACCAGGAAGCGTGGAAGGACTATAAATAGTATCGCTAAACGTGTCAAAGTTCGCAGATGCACAAAGTCCCCTCAGGGCAAGAAGCCAAAAGATGAAATATGGACAAAGGCTTATCATACTCTCTATCATGGGGATTTTGGAAGATACAAAAATCCCATGAAGAAGACACCCCATTGTTGTGAGTGACACTAGAAATTGGAGCTTCGTGCAAACAGGATAATCGAAAAGGCATCTGTAAGCTTGTCTGCTCTTTGAGGATGTGTGTTATATGCATGCATGATGGTGAGACCCATTCCCATCTCTTCCTAAATTGCATTGTTGCAGGGCGCTTGTGGTGTTGTGTTGCTTGAAGTTTTGGCATAAAAGCTGAGGGGCTCTGGAAAGGGTGATGATGCAAGACTCCTTGGAGAAGGGGACGTGTGGCATTCTCTGAAGTATTTGGACATAACAAATAGCTAGGATTTTCACATTGAATGTTTGACTTTTGCATGGCTTTGGGATCGAGTTGTCTTTCTAGATTCTCTATGGGTAAGTCTTTGGCTGCTTTTGAGGGCTGGCTCAGCCAGATCTTGTAAGGGACTAGATGGGAGTTCTTTTGTTATTTTCTTGTTATTTGCCTTCCACTTTCTTGTAGTTGGACTTCTGCTCCACTTCATTGAACATTCTTACTTAATAGAATTTGTTCTTCTCTCATTCAGGTACACTTCTCTGAATATTCGTCCTTCTTAATAAAATTCTTTTCTATCAACAACTAAAGAAAGTCCCACGCACAACCTAAAATTTGTCTTAAAACGAGTGGACATTCATTACCCATCTTACATGGTACAAACACTAAAATTATTCTGTAGAACCTTCACGTTATTGATGATTTTTCCATTTTGTGTTTATCTTTTAAGCAGAATTGAGTTATAAATAATAAATTCTACCTATTTATAGAATAACCAAATGAGATTATTCATTTGCATTTGAATTTTTCAAAATTATCCAATGGAAAGGCTGGTAAAAATATTTGATTTTTTCTTTGTTGCCCTCTCTTGCTCTTTTTTTTTTTTTGTTATTGTTTTGTTTGTTTGTTTGCTTGATATGTTTTTTTTTTTTCATTTCACTTTTTGTGCATGGGAAGGAGTGTGAAGTAGTTTTAATAAAGTAAGTGTGTCAATTATGTTGGGTCTATGTTGCATTTAAAAACATGGTGAGATTTCGTCGTGAAGGCTTACATGAAATTAAGCTTGAGAAGCAACCATTATGTACGAAGTGAGACATGGAAATACCTAGTTGATGATATATCATTCTTCTAATTGAATGTTACTCCCTCTATTCCCAAAAGAGTGTATTGTTTGACCCGACACACAAATTAAGAAAATATAATTGACTTTATTATATATATTAGGATAGTGTGTGTTTTCCAAGAATACCCATGTGAGAGTGGGGTCCATAAATTAAAGTGGGAATCAATTCAAGGGTAAAGTGGTAAAAGTGTTTTTCTGATAAGGAAAGTTTAGAAACTGGACACTTTTTTTGGAACGGACCAAAAAGGAAAACAAGACTCTTTTTTAGGAACGGGGGGAGTATTGTGCATGATTGATAATAATTTATCTTTTGTGCTTTTTTGCATTTTTATGCTGTAGATATTCTTGGCTACAATTTGGTAGTTTGTTTAATTGGAATTAACCTTTCTGACAACCTTAATGAAATTACCTGAGAACATATTTTGTTTTAATATCAGTGTAGTATGTTAGGTGTTTTTTTTTTATTTAAATTTTAAATAAGTCTTATTCTCATATTTCCCATCTCTTTTTCGATTGCTATTCCCTTGAAGGTGCAAACACTTATAGTTCCTCTTCCTTACTTTGTTTTCTTTTCCTGTTCTTTTAAAAACTTTAATTGCAGGCTTTTTGCTATGCGTTGATGGTTGAAAAGGTTAGGAACGATGACGACTTTTTTGCAATGGGCGGTGATTCAATTTGTGCAGCTCACACTTCTCATAAATTAGGAATTAATATGAGTTTGCTGTATGCTTTTCCAAGTCCGTATAAGCTTCTAATGGCCCTCCTGGAACAAGAAGGACCTCACAGTTCTGACCTTAAAACAGGTGCTGACACTGAAGTGGATATTAAAGCATCAGAGGGAAGTGGGCTACTTTCATTGGCTCCAAGTTCTTATAGAAATAAGGCACGTGTAAGATTATTTAACAGCTTCAGCAACTCAGATGCTGATTTTAATCCTGTTAAGTTCTTGAAGAGGGATAACATAACTCCAGTTTGTGTTACAACCGGAGATGGTTATCCTTGGATTTCCTTTTCAAAGCACACAGCTTGTTCATTTAGTCGTTGCAACAGAGTGATGCTTGGAGAGGAATATGAGATCAATGGAATATGTCAAGCAACTTTTTCCAACAAAAATCCTGGAGAAAAGAATTCTTCTATGCAAGAATTGTGGAAGGTTCACTTGGAATCTTGTGTTGATGCATCCCCCCTTGTTGTAGTCAGAGAGGGGGATATCTATATCTACATTGGGTCTCATTCACACAAATTTCTTTGCATCAATGCCATAAGGTAATTTCCACAACTAATGTTCTTTATCTCATTTTAACATGGTTTTGAGTATGTGTGTCAGTGCTTTTTCCCTCGGTTCTTGGTATGGTGCCTGGAGTGAAAGAGTTATACAACACACACACACACACACACACATATATATATATATATATATATATATATATATAGAGAGAGAGAGAGAGAGAGAGAGAGAGAGAGAGTGGTCAGTGAAGGGATTCCCTCGAGTTTCAACATCTATTAAGTCTTTAGCTCACGCCGGGTTTACTTCTTTGGTACATTGATCCAAAACTCCTTTTATTCTCTATAGAGGACCAAAGGGAGGTTGAGCTTGCAGCACGGAGACCTTATTTCTTCTGTCTGTCTCATTTGCTTCTTGTCTGTTTGAGTGACTAGACTGAGACTCTCTTTGGTCCCAGTTACTTTTCGAAAGAAAGCAACAAAAATCACATAAAGGAAGAAAAGTTCAAAGAAAGTTGAGAAGTAGTACGCCGGGTTCACCTGGTGTACATGCAACAGGATGCACCTTTTTTAATCTTTGAATAGTCAATGCTTTAGTAGTTTTAAGATGGTAATATCTAGTCAGTTTTACTTTTACTAGTAAATTTTATTCCTCATTTGTTTGCACAGTTATTGCAGTATAAACTTAATGAGCCATGTGATGAAAAACTGGGAGATAGGCTAAGACTTAAAACAACAATGTTTGAGAATCTCTTTTGGGTTTATAACTAGGAGGTCAACTACAGAAACCATCTACTCTTAGAAGATCAAGGGTTTTTATGTCGAGAGAGTATCAGAAATATCTGCGCTAGTTTTATGCATAGACAAGGTTTAAGGGAAATATGTCGAGAGAGTACAGAAATATCTGTGCTGGGTTTTATGCATAGACAAGGTTTATTATGATAGGGTGCCCAAAGGAATATCTGAGTGAGGAGTTAAAGAGATATTTATTGTTGAAATCATGACCATTTTGGAGTTATGACTATTGTTAGAACTACATCAGGAGCAAGAGAAACTTGTGAGTTCCAAATGCCAATAGAACTGCATTAATAACCAGGCTTACGCCATTATCTTTTTGCCTTATTGATGTATAGTTGACTAAACACATGAAATATGATACTTTATTGTGTATATTATATTTAATTGCGTATTGATGAGAGTAAGGCTGGCGCTAATGCTAAACTACAACTAGGGGTGCTCAATGTCATTTCCGGCGAAACTGCCCTATATTATTGGCCTGATTATAAATTACTTTGGGTAAATGGCGGTTGAGAGGAAAAAGGACACGTATAGTCTGGTTTGGTTTTTGGATTTATAAAGAAAAATCAGTACATTTGAACCCGATCCGTAATATGCCTACTACATATACCATCTTATAACATACACACTAGAGTGTACTAGAGACATCGGCTCCTTATTTACCTAGGTTCAACCAAGTTATTAAAGGCGAAAGACGAGGGTGTGTGAGAAGTACCTTTTGAGCTTGAAAGGCGAGGCGAGAGGCTGGTGGGCAAAAGGCACAGACAAGGTGAGAGTTAAGGAAAAATGAATTAAAAAATATATTTTAAAACAAATTTTAAAGACATTTTATCTGTGACAGTAATACATAAAATATATTTTGCAAAACTAATTTTAGTTGAACAAGAAACGCAAACCCACGAGAATAAACCAACTTCAACCAATTTCAATGAAAGAAAAAGATTCAATATAGCCCCAAATAATTTTTTTTTCAAAAATCCCAAAGAACACCATCAAAAACCAGATTGGAGCTCCTTGAACATATAATCAACCTAGGGACTAAGCTGTATAGGCAATGGCGACCAAGTCTGCACGCGTCTTTTCAAAACTTTCCAGCACCAGCTCGTGGTCACTGGTTAGTATCCTAGGAACTTGTGACGGTGAAGCTTCAGATGAGATCGTCTTCTCGAGGAGACCACGAGTATATCCTTAGATTGGGCAAATATGGGTGAACGACAGTCTGAGCAAGAGAAACTGGGCAGTGAGTTGCATACACCATCAGACGTGGGCAAAAATGGGGCGAAAATTGATCTGAGTGTCGCCTTGCTTGCCTGTTGCCCCTTGATTAGGGGAAAGAGGCTTCCGCCTCTTCATGCCTTTGTGATTTTGCTTGCATGAGCTTCTTCGGGCGCCAGAGAATCGCCCAAACTCGCCTCTGGCATGAGGCGAGGAGGTGCTTACCCTTAATAACTATGTGCTCCCCATGTATCTGAGGTCCAATTATCATGCAGAAGAGAATTTTGTTTTAGCCAAATAGATTTGAGATCCAAAATTCCATTCAGGGAAAAAAAAAGTTAATTGTAACTATCCCATAAAAGTCTCTACCAGCTGGCCCCAAACAAAATCCAACCTGAACCAAATAAAACGAGTTATCCACAAGGTGCGGGACAGATAGCCCAAGTACAATCAAGTGGACTCACCCAATCCCATGCACAAGTGTGTAAAAGAGCTTTAGAATTGATAGGTTTAAGATAAGTAGAAATAAAACATAGTATATGGAATTTGCTCTAGTTTGACATGGCTTAACCTATGTTACATGGACTCGGGTATGATGATCCAACCCGGATCCGGATTCTGGTGTCTGACATGCCAAAATTTTACAATTTTACACTAAATATGGGTGTCCACACCCATGTCATGTCATGTCGACAAGGGTACTTTGGAGAAAATGAATAATCCATGTAACAAAGGGGGCTTAACCGACTAAGTTAGACAATCGACTACAAAAATGATAAATTCCTATTTTTTGTCTTTCCAAGATGTTCAATTCCATTATCAAGGGTCAACTATTAATCAGGGAGAGATTGTCTAAATTTGTTCGAGAATTTGATTTTGTAGTACCAGATATCAGAGGCAATACATACACCTTTTGTTTCCCTCGTATGATCTTATCATCTTAACTGGAAAGGAGCATTGGAACCTACTCAGATATTGAAACAGATTGAGGCAGTCTTGCCAAGTTGGAGCATGGATTTATTATACATTAGCTTAGGGATCATGCAGAATACCTGTCTCTAATCTGCTTCATGGGCTGAGTTCTTCAGTAATGTTACTGTTGAGAGAACAACCCATGATGTATAGATAGTAAGTTGCAGTCTTCCCTACTTGTGTGGCTCTTTGAATCCTAAGAATAGTAATCATACTATTTCTGCTCAGCTAATGTTGTTTGGAGGTATGCTGGAAAGAGGCAATGGTTCTTGCTCCCAGTAAGAGAGAAGGAAGCTGGAACCTCAGGGGGTTGAGCTTAGTTAGTCCTAGTGGAAGCAAGTGCAGGGTGGTGGTTTATACTTCAGTTTCTTCCAAGGAAAGGGGTTAGATTGGCCAGAGATACTTTCATCAAGTATGGGGTAGCTGCTGGAAAAAAAGCAAGGAGGTCTAGAATTCTGTGCTTGGATTGAGAAGTGCTGTTAGCTAGAGGGTTTTTCTTCTTTGTTAACTTCTTTTAAGTTTCTTTTTTTCCCTTTATTTCTTTATTATTATTCTAGATGGAGGAATACTTGTCTTCTACTTGTATTATTCCCCCTTTTCTGGATCTGTTACTTTACAAGTCGTCAGAAGGTTAAGCTGTAATAGAGATGGCCTAACAATGCATAACATGCTTTACTACTCCCCTTCATGTGTGACCCTACTTAGACATGGAGATATTAATCAAGGTGCATTGTTAGGTGTATCATAAAGCAAGTAGAATGTCGACTTGTTCGCTAACGATACTATTGAGAACAAATATTAAAATGGATGGCTTGAATTGAAGACCTTGTGCAAGGAGATACCATGGAAAACATAGTTAATGCGAAAACATAAAGAAGAACGCAAGTGTTTGCCAAGTTTATAAAATTTCCATAAAAATTAGGACAAATAACTATCTTTATACCAACAAATACCAAAAACTTATACAGTCTTAAATATATCAAAATATAAATATTAAAGCAATATATTACATTGATTTTTGGGAAAAGACATGATCACTTAGTGTAGCTTATATGTGCCGTAGGGCTCATGTTAGCTTTTGTCATGGAGAAAATAACATCAAAGTGTTTAAACTTTAGTATGCCTTGTAGTTCTAATGTTGATGATGATATCTAATTTTCATATGATTTAAGCTTTCTCTGAGTAGTTAACTAATGAAAGGGAGTGCTCTTAGTTAATTGGGCTGATCACTTGTCGATGCATTGCATGTTGTCGTGCTTTTGGTTTGGTATGATGGATATGAGATACACGGTGTTTTTTATTTGATAGAATCATGTGCCAGAAAATTGAAGTCTTATTATCTTAAATTGGCTTAGTGGTTCGGTCAAGTGGGAGATGCAACTGGAAGGACGAGTTGAGTGCTCAGCGGCAATTCTGGATGACTTCTCTGAGGTTGTCTTTTACTCAGAAGTTGCATTGCAATCATGTTTTGTTGAATATGACTTTGATGCAGTGTGATCTATATTTTTAGGTTGTAGTTGGATGTTACAGAGGGAACATTTATTTTCTCGATTCGTTGAATGGAGGCATCAACTGGACTTTCCGAACTGGTGGTGAGGTACAAGAATTCTCGAGGACTTAATTACACACACACATGACTTGTATTTGCTTTAGACTTGGTTCAATCATTTTATACTTGTCATGTTAGTTGTTATACTTGAACAGTAGAAAGATCCATCACTGGCAAAATGAGAAGAACTTCCAAAAATGTGTTTTAGACTTGATTTTGACCATCTTCTTGACATTGGTTCTTTTCTCCTTCGCGATTTAGTTGTTGGTTTGTGGTTTGGACTGTGTGCGTGTGTGTGTGTGTGTGTGTCTGTTCGTATCATTCTCTCTTACTTTTTCTTCAATCATTACAAAAGAAACCCAAACCCCCAAAACCAAGCCACTAAGTCGTAACTTGCGAAGCCAAACACCCCCATTATGTTGGGATTAAATCTTGTGACATATTCTGGGGTTGGTTAGTTATTTCATGGTGAGTTCATGACTGGATATGCCTTTTGACTAGGAGTGGAGTTCAAAACCGGCATTTGGAATGGACAAGGAGAATGCCTATGGGAAAAATGGCTTTTCTTTTGGTGCTGAAATACTCGTAAGGGAGATGTGAGGGTGTCTACTGGAGATTTTATGAATGTCTATGTAAATTTTCATGCAATGGTGCTGTGGTGAAGTGGGTGAACTCTACCTCATTACCTGTGTTTCCAAGGAGTGTTGCATAAGTCCGTACCTTTAAGTGGCACATCTTTACTTATCAAAAACAACAAAAAAAGATGAGCCCATCAAGCTTGTGTCGAGATCTTTACATTGAGGGCAGCTGAGTGAGACTATCTGGGTCCATTGAAGTGCTTTAGTCCGAAGGTAAGTATTAATATGGAGGATCAAATCTGGCAAGTTATTTGTCTTTGATGAATGTCAGGCTTTCTGATTGACTATTGTCCTACCAGGTGTCCTTTTTGGTAGTTACTTGAGATCAGCCTTTTGGTGATCCTCTGGCGGAAAGTGGCTGGGGTTGCATTATTGATCCAATATTGTGTGTCTAGTATTTCCCTCCGTCACAATGACTGTTTCTGGAATCCTGGTTGCACTGATGATAGGATCCAGAATTTGATGATTGATTTATTGATTGGAATTGGTAAGAGTTGGAGGGGTCACTTGGTCAGTTGAATAGGTTTTGTACGCCAATGAGTGATGGTAGTTTTGGTTCTTGTGAACTTGCTTTCAAATAATATTTTGTCTCTTCTGTTTTCAACTTAATTTTGACATCCGCTTGATCTCCATCCTTCCATTGCCTTTTGGGCTGGTTATCTGGCCCGCTTGGTCTGATAATAATTCTGCTCTGTTTTTTGAAGGTGAAGTCCCAACCAGTGGTAGATAAACGCCTGCATTTGGTCTGGTAATGCTCACGCAGCATTTTTCCTTCTCTCTTTTTTTGTTTGGTGTGTGTGTGTGTGTGTGTGTGTGTTTTTGGTGGGGGGAGGGGGATTTAAAGTTAAAGTCTGTAATTCCAGAATAAACTAATGATATTATTTTTAATTTAACTGTTTTCTGCTCGTGGTAATAGATGCATATATGTCTCATAAGTGAATGTGTGTTTTTCTTGCTCTTCGACAACTTAGCCATTCATTACCGTTTTGACATGTAAGCTGTGGAGCTTGTACGTTTTCTCGGATATAGGATGCCCCTCGTATGAGATGTTTAAGGAAAACTCAATCTTACAAGAGGGGAAGTTTCTACTCTGTTATAAACGGCTAGACAGTTGGAGTAGATTTTTGGGATAAGTACACTCCAGTGGTAGCGAATTTAACTTGACACTGAATTCGCTACTCTGACTTTAATTATCTTCATATAGTTAACTTAAACTCGTTATACGCAGCAGTGACTTTACGTGATTCATTGTTCGTTTGAAAGTATGAAAATAATTTTACAAAACAGAAGAGTCTACACTTCTTGCAGCAGCTTTAAGTTACTTTTTTTTTTTCCCTATATTTCGCTGTTGCTAGTAGCGACTTAAGGAAAAGGGATATTTTGTGAATAACTTTCAGAAATGATACATTTGGGGAGTTTTTTTTGTGACTTTGTGTGGCAGTTATATTTTGGGGAAAAAAATTCCAATATTTCCTAGATCAAATGTGGGCATTTCTCCTCCTTTTGTCCGTTGTCTATAACTCTAATACTAGAATTTAACTTCCTCAACAATTTTCCCTAATAAAACATATGCAGGTGTGGATCGTATGACCATACTCTTTATGCCCTTGATTATAGAAGTTACTGCTGTATCTTTAAGCTCCCCTGTGGTGGCAGTATATATGGATCACCTGTTATTGATGAGGTATGTTTTGGCAAAGCACATTTTGTATCTTAACATTGGTCATTTCATTCGATAATTCCTGCTTTGTTTGCATAATGCTCAATTTTATTGAATTTCAGTTTTTGTTCTATTAGTACTCGCTAACTGAACTTTTTGAATTTTTTCCCTTTTCTTTGCTGCTATTTAGGTTCATGAAAAGCTTTATGTGGCATCAACTAATGGCCGTCTTACATCATTATCTATAAAGGTATACGCGACTTTCAAATTATGGGAAATCTGTTACTCTGTACCATGAAGGTCAAATAAATTGGAAGAATAATACAATATTCGTACTTCTAGTTTTACTTAAAGACGGTCAGAGGCATACTAGTAATAGTGTTACTATAGAAGTGATAAAGCAGATTATATCTTTTGCTACTATATGAGTGATAAAACAGTAGATATTACCTTTTGTTTTAGGCGAAACATAATCTTATAATAGGCCCATCAAAGCTGGAGAGGGGAGGAGTAGACAATAAGATTCTGATGGAACCATAGTTTTTCATCAGATCTTTTGCTAGAATGTTGTTCACAGGCTTTCTCCCACTACTGAAAGTAGTTCATGGCTGGGGTGTGCGACTGTCATAGTTTGTCTATCAATCACCTCTTTTCGCCTCACCACACAGATCTGATCTTAAATGAAAGCTCTCTTTCTCTACAGAAGACAGCTTCTGTAATATTTAATTGCATACTGTTCCCATTCTCTCGTGTCCTCTTTACTTCACCCCCTTAAGTACCAAGTACTTTTCTGTAAGCAAGAGAACTGTCTGCTTTGTTCTATCTCTCAAGCAGGCACAAAGATGTCTCTTGAACAGGAACAACCTTACTAGCTGAATTTAATATAGGCTTGTTGTAGGTCTTATTGGGAACCATGGTCGGACTAGTATCATTATCTGAAAAGGATGTTGAGTTTTTTCTAGAGGTATATTGCTGCAAAGTTTGGTATCATCAGTTTGTTGCCCACATACTGATTTGAGATGGTCTAGAATAGAATGTGTGAAGAAAGTGTATTTTAGTAGATGTAGTTAAATACTAGTTGGATTGAGTAGAAGTTGGTGCAAGATTATTGTTCTTGCACTTCTTAGAACTCTGTAACACACGAGATGCATTATAAGTCTAGCATCACACTTCTTTACAACATTTCTGGGCTTCCTATGGAGACTGCCTCAAACTACTGCTATGTTATGGTTTGCTTGGGTTCATGTGACTCTCAACTGTTTCTTGAATGAGGTTATCTGCTTTATAATTTATGCATATCTACTAAAATTGACTGGATAACTGTTTGACGTAAGCCTTGTGCATTGGGGTATCTTTTATAAAATTAGGATAATAAGTCCACCATGCCTGTCACGAATTCACTCACCAAATGTAACATGAAAGCCACTTCAAAAAAGAAGTAGAATTTCTTTTGTAGCTGGCTAGTCTAATATGTTAATGCTAACTATGGCATGAGAAGTAAAAAATGAGCTACTATTTTGCATTGTATCTCAAATAGAACTACTTATTTTTATCCTGTGTTTTCATGATCCTAATTGTTATTTTTAGTGAAATCTTACTTCTGTATGTTTACTTCCTTTCGCTGCACCGTACCCATCCCGAAATTTATAGAATTGATTAGTGTTATTAAATCCTAAGTTTAGCCTCTATTAATTGGTAAGCTATCTTTGCTATGCAGGTTATTCCATTTTCTAATCTGTGGATGCAAGATTTGGGAGCACCCGTTTTTGGTTCTCTCTCCATTGATCACCTTAATGGAAATGGTACCTGTATTGCATTTTGATCTTTTGCTTTCATGTACAATCTTCATATCAGTAGATGTTTTCGAGCAAAATATTGTGGACAATTTTATTGAAAAATTGCCAAGTATACAAAAGGAGATTCATGTGGATATCCACTTGGATTGAAATTGGTCTTTTCAGTTGCTGATGGTTCTATTGTCCAGTGATCATTACTTTAACTTAAATTTCAGTAGTCTTAATGTAATTAGTGCCTAGAATTGACGCAGCGGAACTAACAACTATGAAGCTCTTACTACGAGAAACTCCAAGAACAAGCCTAAGACGGCTTAGGGTTTTCACAATGAAAGAAAACGTTTATTATTAATCAAAAAGCTCCTCATAACAATGTTTAAGAGGGTATTTATATGCCCTAAACAAACCAAACCCTAAAAGGAAAACGACAAAAGTAAATAAGGAAAACTTCCGAGGCCCAAAACAATACTTAAACAGTGTTTTTGGGGCTAAAAACCAAACGCGTCATGGGTGAAACCGATGAGTCTTGTAGATCTCGTCGAGAGCTTCAATTTGATATGCGGTGGGTTCCGTGGTTCATCCGGGATCAAAAGTTATGCCCAAATTATGCCCTACCGACGAAAGACTCCTCCAATTCGTGATTTCTACTAGTACTAGTTTTGCCTATTGCCACTTTACCCCCTAACTTTCCAATACTCCCAAACTTCTTATTCCTTTCCATCTTGTGCAAATACACATCAGCTACGTGTTCTACATCAAGAATGGACAAGTAGACTTTAGTTCAGTTCTTTGAGGATGTGGATTAATTAGTTCAAGGGATATCTGTAGGTGAGAGCGTGTACATTGGAGGAGAATTTTGATGGTCATGTGCGAAAAGATCATGCTGGGTAAGAAATCGTGTATGGAGGATATGCATTGGTGATTTGGAATATTTGTGGGGAGACTATCTTAGGTTATGCGATAGATGATCTAGTGGTTGCAAATACATTCTTTAAAAAGAGGGAAGAACATCTAATAACCTTTAAGAGCAAATAGACATTTTCTAACAAGAATAGCACGACTGACTTCTTCTAAAGACTATAAGTTTATTGCGGAAGAGTCTAAACTCACAACAGAGGATTGTGATGTTAGATACATTCTTAAAGAAGGAACTACAAGTCTACAACACGGAAAAGAGACAAGAAACCCGAGAACAGGGGTGGAATTAAAAGGTGAGAGATTGGTTTTGTTTAGAGATGTTAAAGTAAGCAATATGGAACGTAGAGGGGGAAACTAAAGACATGGGAATTGGGAAGTAGAATGTCCAAGTTTATAAGTAGACTGTAAAAAGAGGTTTTTGGCGTATCAAATGGTAAAAAGGCTGTAGATAGGAAATATGGTGGTGGAATGGAGGTACTAAGATTAAAAGAGATTCTTATAATACTTACGAAGATTCTAGAAATTTGCAGAATGTTGAACGATAATAATGTGCCAAAAAAGAAATAAAGCAAGCTGTGTGAGGCTAAATCTAAAGCTTTTGATGATTTCTATACCAAAGATACGAAAGCAGGTGAAAACTGAAAAGACTACAAATTTTCAATATTAAGGGAGAGGAAAATCAGAGACTTTGATCTTGTAAAATTGCATTAAAGATGAAGATTCACTGATCCTATTCAAAGATCAAGAAATTTAAGATGGACAGAAAACTTACTTTTACAAGTTATTAAATGAGCAACATGTGGGAAATGTGGGCATAGAGGAACAACATAACAAAGAAAAAACTAGAGAGATTGTTTTTTGTCCGAAGAATTAGCAAGTCTGAGTTGAAGATTCCATTTAGGAAGATGAAAACACTGAAATTTTTAGAACCTGATGCAATTCCTAGTGAGGCATTGAGGAGTATTAAAGTTATTTAACAAGATCTGATGTCAAAGAGAATGCTCACTAATTGGAAGAAGAGTATAATCTTGCCAATCTACAAAAACAAGGGAGGCATCCAAAGTTGTAAAATTTTAGAGGAATAATTTAATGAGTGATACGTAGAAGCTTCGGGAGAGAGTTTGTTGAGAATAGACTAAGACGTGAGACAGTGGTATCTGATAACTAGTTTGGGTTTGTACCTTGGAGGTCAACAATGGAAGCCATTTATTTGTTCAAAGATCAATGGAAAGATATAGAGAGGGAAAGCAGGAATTTATACGTGGTTGTTATTGACTTTGAAAAGGAATAAGATCAAGTTCTCAGAGAGATAATTTTGGGTGGGTGTTAGAGAAGGGAGGAGCTAGGTGAGATATATAGTTCTGATGAAAGATGTGTATGACGGAACTCTGAGTCTCTCACTACTGCTAGAACTACAACATTAGTAACGTCTGAGTTCGGAATCACCATAGGATTACATCTGGAGTCAACTACAATATGAGAGATGGGTGACTTCCCATCTATTGTAGGACTACATCAGGGGTGGACCTTAAGTCCTTGTCTTTGACATATACTCCCTCCGTTCCACCCAATGAGTCCACGTTTGAAAAGTCTAATAATTAAGGGATATATAAATATCATTAAAATTTGTCATAATTACTGAAATGCTTGAGCATAGTTAATATGTTTATACCATATGTGGAGGGTAAAGTTATAAAATTATGAAGATTGTAAGCATAATTTTAGAAAGTTGACTCTTTATGTGAAACATCCCAAAATAGAATATTAGACTCTTTGCCTGGAACGGAGGGAGTATAAAAGATTGCATACCATGGTGCATGCTATTTTGCTGATGATTGTTCTTATTGATGGGACAAAGCCGAGCGTTGATGATAAACTAAGCAGAATATATGTAATGCAACTTTAGTGGCAAAAGGGATACTTGGAGATGGAGTTGGGTTCGATGGCCATGAAATACTGCAAAGAAAACATTGTCGTTATTTAGGATCAATTATAACCAATATGTAAGAAAGATTACGAAAAAAAGGGTAGGTGGGAGATGATGTTAGTTATAGGACCGGTTTTAGACCTGCCTTACTTTTTGGAACCAAGTGTCTGGCAACTAAGAAACAAAATATTTAAAAAATAATTGAAGCCAAAATGAATAAAAGCTAGGAAATATAAAATTCGAAATGAACATGTTTTGGAAATTGTAATAGTAGTCCTTATAGGAGATAAAATTAGAGAAAATTACTTGTGATGCTTCGTACATATTCAACATAGACCATTACCTGCACTATTACCCTCACCAGTTAGAATGTGTGATAATATGAATATCAACAACAGATAATAGAGGTAGGGGAAGACCAGACGACAACAATCAAGAAGGATATGAGTGAGTGTGATCGAGTCACAACCTTGCTTTAGCAGAATAGAATGGCTAAATGAATTCATGTAGCGGCCCCCACATAATTGAGACACAGGCTGAGTTGTACTCTATTAATTTTGATTTAAACACATATGTAAACCATGCCTTTTATGAGATTATACGATGGATTGTTTCCCGAAGGCCCTTATAGCTGCGTCAACAAGCATGAGAAATCATTTCATTTTACCATTTTATTGGTTCATGGTTGCAGTGATCTGTTGCTTGGTGAATGGGCATGTTATTGCACTGGATGCAAGTGGATCCATCATTTGGAGGGTAAGCTGTATCTTTTTAGAATTTCCACTGTTACCTTTTCATTTTTTTATTTTATAACTTGGTACTATTAAACTACATATTTGTTAATGGCAGTTTAGTTAAGTTTGATCATGGTACGTAAGGATGCACATAGTTAAGTCGAGGAGAGAAGTTCAGGCAAACATAATCCCCAGTTCTCTAACAAACCGGTATTCTTCAACTCAAATTTGGTTTGAAGCATACAACGGTAAAGATCAGTTGTTCCAAATATGGTATCATTTTGTAGCCAGATATACGAGGTTGCCTATTTTAAGGATGCAAGACATCTACAAAGGCTTGGTCACTGAAGATTGTATTTTGCATGATGTGTTCAATACTGTGAAGCTTGATATACATTATTGGAGCCCTCTCTAATAGCTTAAGCTTTTAGTTGAGTTGGTAACTTACCATGGTATCAAAGCTGTGGTTTGGCAAGGTCTTGGGTTTAGGTGATCCCGCTTGCACTTGTTTCCCACAATATCGTGAGTTTACATGTTGGCACTCTTTTGGTTTGTGAAGCCCATGGTGAGGCACCTTTGTTTATCTCTCTACATGTGAGTTGCTCACATGTGAGGGGGAGTGCGAAGCTTGACATACATTGTTGTGCGCCTCTCAAATAGCTTAAGCTTTTAGATGAGTTGTAATTTAACAAATACCATGCTCTTCTATTATAGGGTCTAAACCTGTAGAAACTGACACCAATGATGAGAGTCCCAGATAAGTGTCTGATTGTAACATGACAGTCCTTACCTCCGATTGGCAGAATGTTTATATGATTCAATATGACCCCCTGTTACAATAAACCCACCTTACTGTTGCACCATAGCTTACCAAGATAAGAAGTCAACAAAAAGATCAAATCAGGTGGTAGTTAATGTAGTTGTTAGGTCTTTATTACTTGTAATCTCCTAAAGATTAGCCACCATTCAGGAGAACTTGCTGATTGGGATTAAAATATATTAAATGGATCAGATGCTTATGATTTTGAGGAATATTTAATAGGGTTTCTTCATAAATAGCCAAGTCAAACATGTCAAATTCATAAAAGGCCACACTTACTCAAAAACATCTTTTATGACCACTTTTCATCCGAAAATCCCAAAATACCCTTACTAAGTCGATTAAACGACTAAATGAGTCGATCAAAATGACTCAAATCGACCCTGAGTCGATTAATCAACTCATGGGTCGATCAATCGACTCATTGATCGACCCATGAGTCGATTAATTGACCCTGGTCGATTAATCGATTCCTTGAGTCGTTTTGATCTACTCATTCATCGACCCATGAGTCGATTAATCGATTCCTTGAGTCGTTTTGATCGACTCATTCACTGGGTTTGGAAGAGGAAGAGAGAGATAAATTGATTCACTGGGTTTAAAAGAGAGAGAAAGTTACCTCAACAGTAGGGTGGAGGACGAGGACGACGGCGGAGGACGAGAACGACGGCGGATGACAGCGGAGGACATGGTCGTGAGGGAGGCTGCGGCAAGAAAGGAGAGAGAGGAGGGAGAGCGACGGCTCTTTTGAGTTGTGGAAGAAAATGAGGTAGGTTTTTAGGGTTTGAAAGGCTTTAAGGGTATCTTAGGGATTTATCAAACTTTTTGGTCAAGAGGCCATAAAATATAAAAGCTCGGATCAAATGGCTATACTTGACTAATACCACATATTTAATTCTAATGGCCCATTCTGTTTCTCGTTGTTTATATGCTCAGTGGTCTAAACATGAAGTTCTATCTGTTAGTTGTACCTGTCACTTATTTGTATGAGAATGTTGTAAGGTCCATACCTAGTCCATTCTGAAGTGTATTGTCCATGTTTCATATAAATTGTCACATTTCAGTTATATAGAGATGAATTTCTCTTAGTTATGTTGCTTGCTGTCATTTTTGTATCTCCATCTTACACATTCCCCCGTTTTTGTGGCTTCAGGGAATAACTGGTGGCCCAATTTTTGCTGGACCCTGCATATCTGAGGTCCTACGTTCTCAGGTGAATTTCTCCTTGAAGAATGAGGACTGTTGGCTCCTTGAAATTGTCCTAGTTTGAAAGCTGTATCAAGAAACTGACAACTGTGGAATAATTTTACATTTTTATTATGTCCCAAAAAGAATGCGTCTTTTGTGAAGTCAAAGACTATAGTTTAATTTACTAATTTTCCGTTTTAGTTTATAACCAAAAAATATTTCAAAAATGCCAAAGTTATAAATTTGCAAGAGGGGTAATCTTGGAAATTTGCTTCTAACGTTTGGTTTATTATGAGATGATTTGACTTTATTATGAAAATGACTTCCATTTAGTATTACATTTTGGAATAGGGACAGATTATTGGAACAATTGGCACCTATTCAAGTTGGGTGAATGTATGATGTGGAGATATTCACAGGAATATCGGTTGATAATGTAACACACTAACACTGAGTGATGCTAGTGACCCCCCATCCAAATCCCTCATTTAGAATCCTTATGTGGATGGTTTTGGTTGGTGCACCATCCACCTGAACTTGTGAGACCCATAAAATTGGCAGCTACGTGTTTCACTTAATGGGGAATTCAAAATGAGGGATCCGTAGTATTACATTGTAGCTTAAATTTAACTCCCTCCGTCCCTAAATGAGTGTCCATTTTTAGCTTTTCACTAAAATTAAGGAAGTTGGTTTTGGGGGCATTTTAGGAGCACATGTACATTAATGCCCTTAATATCCACTTATAACATTAGAAGTCCACACTAGGACATGATATGTGTCGAAGGTGAAATTAGTAAACTTATACAAAAATGGACACTCATATAGGGACAAGAAAATTAAAAAAAATGGACACTCATTTAGGGATGGAGTGAGTAACTTTATTAGCAGAAACCTGTGTCAAGTATGTCTGCGCATTGGCATTTGTATATCCAAATAAGTCATCTATATGTTGACTTATGGCATCCCTAAAAACATTTCTGAAATTAGCTCTGCATAACCATGCTTTCAGGCTCGCCACCTGTACCTTTTATGACAGTGCTGTTGCTTACACGTCTTTGCAGGAGCTTTCATAAAATTATTGCATATGACCTGCAAATTTGTCACATAATTATGTTTTTGGCCATAGGAGGGTCATTGATGTTTAAGTTTCATATAAATTTAGAAGGTCCTTAGGATACTCTTTGAAAAAAATAAGTTTTCCATCTTGAAATTTATTTGCTCTAACGGACTAGTCTGCAATATAATCATTGTGAGGGGTGCTCCTCTCTCTCTCTCTCTCTCTCTCTCTCTCTCTCTCTCTCTCTCTCTCTCTCTCTCCCCTTATGCAAGTTGTGATGAAATGACATGGGTCTGGGTGTGATTGTTTGACACCTACATTTAGTGTTAAATCTTAAAATTTTGCCAGGTCGGACACTTGGATCCACACCCTGATCGGATCCTTGTTCTGAGTTCATGTAACATAGCAAGTTAGAGTCACACCCGAGTCCATATAGCATAGCAAGTTAGAGCCGCACTTTTTTTGCTCGGTAAGTTGGAGCAATACTTGAGGGCTAGTATCAGCATGATTTGTGTTGTTGAGTGCTCTCACTGACCCTATATTTGGATGAGTTGCTAGTTTAATAATCTATAAGATATTGTCATCAACTTAAAAACTCCATGAATCTGATCAGAACGTTCGAACTTATGTTTTAACTTATTCCAAGTCACTTTTGAGATCTATTAATTGCATGTATCTGTTACATACTCTCTTCTCTTACCTACTTTCTACCTCTCTGGGGAACATGACATAAGTAGGGCTATGGGATATGTGCCTTGATGAGCCTAGAAAATAGGGTGCTTGGACATCAAGAGTTGGTTACTTCATCCTTGACAAATAGGGAGAAAGAGAAGTCCTTGATTTCTTCTATATCGCCTATAATATTGAGTGCTTTCTTTAAAAATAATTATATTCTATCGTGATATTTTTTGAGACTCTATTTGATTACAAATTTAGGGTATCCACGCACACTTATCCTAGTTTCCATATTGTATGATTTGGAGTTTATTGATGTCCAAACTTCGGCCATATTCTCCTCTGATTCTCGTATCGGGTTTGTGTAACATAGATCATGTGCTTGGATGGCCACTGTTGTGTACCTCTTACACTTCAGATAATTGTTTTAGGTTGACTTGGACTAGCATGCTTTCCATTAGTAGCAAGACTTTTAAGATTTTCTTACGAAGGTTTTAATTAGCTGATAGTAAATAGTTTCTGATTTTTTTTTTCACAGGTGCTCGTATGTTCCAGGGATGGAAGTATCTACTCATTTGAATTGGTAAGAAGGAATTATCATCTGATGATTGTGTTTAGAGCTCATCTAATTTCTAGTTTTGAGGATTTTCTACCAGGTCCGTTACTAGAGAATACACTAATCTGTTACTCTTTCCAAGGAAAGAAAAGAGAAAATTAGTAATAGTAACTAGTTATTCAAGAAATGAATAACCTTGGAGAAGCGATTGATCAATGTGACAGATTACTTATTTAATGGTTGAAATTTGTGGGTGGGCCAAAGCTATGATATTAGGTACTTTTAATTGGCAAAATGGGTTTCACGACCCTTTAAAACTGAAATGGATGTGTCATTCAAGAAGAATTGTAGGATTCTGAGGTTAGTGTCAGACCAACATCCATTGTCAAATATGGTACCTGTATTACCTGTATCTGCTGTTAAGTGTTATGTTGTAGTTCTGTTTCTACTTTTTAAGCCTTTGCAGTTCCTATGTACCCTTCACTTCTGACAACATTTATGGATTTTCCTTGATTAGTTATCTTTTTATTATTATCACTTGCTAGAATCCTGTGGAGACATCATATTTTCATCCTTAAACCAAATGCATATTTTCTGTGAATGGGTCTTTTCTTGCTGACATGATGCTAGGCATGTTTGTGTATTTCCTTGTCCATTGAATGTAGTCACTGATCTGCATCTCTTACCATGTGTCTCATTTGTGTTTGGGTACGGATGCACTTTTGTTAAAGTTTCTCACAAAAAAGCTCTATGAATTTTTGTGCTTTGATAAGGTTAACATTATTTTCTTTGTGGTTGATATTTCACACCAGGAGAATGGAAATTTACTCTGGGAACACAGTATTGGAGATCCACTAACTTCATCTGCTTATGTAGATGAACACCTGAAATTAGTGTCTGGTCTTTCACATTTCGCTGGCAGGTAATTAAACCACATCAAAATGATTTAATATACATAGAGTCACCTTTAAGATTATGTTTACTTCATCTTCCAGGTTCATATGTGTTTGTGGTAGTTCTGGCTGTATCTATTTACTCCGAATCGATTTGGGAGAGGAGAATCAACATAAGACAAAAGTGGTGGAGGAATTTGCTAGGTTTGACCTTCAAGGAGATATATTCTCTTCGCCGGTGATGATTGGTGGTAGGATTTTCGTGGGTTGCAGAGATGACTATGTGCACTGTATTGGGGTTGAGGGCCAAATTTCTGTGGTACCATGAAGAGTTCCATATCTTATTCCATTTGCCAGGTTCCATGGAATTGGAACCTAGAGTACAACCTGGAACTGTGGCACAAGTAACCCATGCTAAATTTGTCAGCTCGGATATCCAAGCACAAAGTCAACAGACATGGCATTTTGTTTTATGCAGTTATGTAAGGTTCCCTCTCCATACAGGGGACATTTTCTTTGGGCTGGGGGTGGAGGAAGTATATAAGTAATATATATATATATATATATATATATATATATATATATATATATACATATATATATATATATATACATATATATATATATATATATATATATATATATATATTCTGAAAGTATGGACTGCAATGCAAACTCTTATAGTATTGCACTTCCAAAATTCTGTTTTCACCTCCAGAAAGCCAACCTCATGAACTACATGGCTGAGCTATATTTGGGGAGCTTCTGAATTTTCTTTGAAAGAAATCCTGCTCAAGGCAAAGAGAATTGCTTGAGAGCTGTACGGGAATTGTACAAGTTGGGCATATATGTCAATTAGGCAATCAATGCAGCGTTGTCATATTCCTTCTATCAGATGCTTCCACTGCCCAGATGAGAGCTATGATGATGTGTTCTGCATTTGAAGTATGGCTCACCTGCCAGAATATATATTTGTGAGTGCCTTCCAGATAAATGTGTTAAATTGTGATGTACTGCTGTTGATTATTTCTAAGCAAGTAGCATGTGCAATAAACAAATTAGCACTTAGAGATCTTACTGACGTAGTATTCGCTTCAACATGTTGGTATGAAATCATGTGCATGCTTCCTAAGATATAAATTCTTGAATTATACAATGGCTTTTGTAATTACCTTCGTATAGCATTGGAGTGAATGCATCCATATCTCCGCATTGACGAGATCTATTATGGTAAAGCGAGAGTAACGCAAGCTTGTGGAGTGCGTTCTCTCTCCAATAATTGTTATTTGCTCAATCGATTGTTTGCGTGGTTCCGCTGTCGCACAACAAAAACTAATGTTAAAATTATTATCCCATTCGTACGAGTAGCTTTATTATGGATTATGTTAATACTGTTGGTGCTCCTGCGAGGGTTGAACTAATTAAGAGTTTGTAGACCATTAGTACTTCGGGGAGTTTATTCTTCATACTTAAGTTCAAAGAAATATCCAGCTGTTTGCATACTTAGAGAGGTAGCATTTGTTCTGTGTTTTGTGAATACCATGTTTTTACTTCTTCTCTCTCTGCTCTTAAGTTCTGAACTCCTTCTCTCTGTTTTTTGTATAATCTCTGTGTGCTCCACTGATCATCGATGTTGTAGTGCGTATGTGTGCTGTAATGTTTGGTCTGATTCAGTCATACTACAGATGGTTCCTTCTTTGTGCACAAGAAAGGTTTGATATGATCAGTTATATTGAATATGCAAGTTTCTCTAGTTAGTGTATAGTTTGAATGCAAAAGTGAGTGATATGAGGAGAGTAGAGTCAATGAGTGTGTATGAGTGACTGATTTTCTGAATATGGGTTTGATGAAGTTTGATATAATCAGTTCTATTGAATGCATGAGTGTCTCGTAGCGTGTGATTATATGTGTTCGGTGTCAATGACACAGTGAGTGATATGTATGGAAGTAGATTTTCTTTATTCTGCGAGTGAGTAAATCCTGTGAATATGTATCTTATTATGAACTTATCATTATGATTATAGTTTATGTTCGTTTGTAACTTGGAGTTTTTCATCTGCTCGTTTTCATTCCTGAGGGTTTATATCAGATCCTATAATATTTTGCTCCTTTTAATCACCTCCAAGTCCTTCTTTGCTGAGGTTGCTCAGAAGGATGAATTTGTCAGTTTATCCATATCTAATCATGAGGACACTGGCATCCAGGAAATGCGCAGCTGAATAAAAGGAGGGACTCCCACCAATGGCTAAAAACCAAGATTTGATGCAACATTTGCATTTCACAGGGTAAGACATCTTCCACATCACTTTGGGTTGGCATATGACCAAGTCGATGAGACAACATTGTACATCGAAGCAGCTGGTTTTAAACATCACCAAATTGCCAGGGAGATGAAGATTCTGAATTGGGGGTTAGTCACCTTAAGAACCTTTAAGTATGCTCATGTTGAAATGAAGGAGAAGATTTTCTATCGTTTAATTACTTGCCATTTTGTGCATGTTGAATCATTATAAAGGAGTTTGCTAGCAAGCGGCCCTTAAGGCACTTGTTGATGATCCATTAATAGAAATTTTTGGCATTGGGAATCAACACCAATGTGCTGAAAACAACCTTCACTACACTGATGTTGATTTCTAGTGCAAAAAAATATTTTCCATCAACCGAGAAAGACACCTCTTATTAATGGATTATTGTCAGTTTCCTTAGCAGGACCCTTAAAAGAAATGATGAAAACTACATCTCCCTTACGCGAAAAGGTAATTTGGATATTAAAAAGTGATTGCATAAGAACTTTGTAAGTTTGTGCATAGTTTTAACATAACTACATGCGCGGACTTCTTTGACTCAGAAAATTGGATATTTGGATGTCAAGGATCGTTCTAGGATCTTCTTAGAAAACATTAAAACTTTATCGGAGTGAACCTAACTGGAAACTTTCCGCGTATTGCTTAGTGTACAATGATAACTAAAGCCCATTATTTTGTTGGAGTGAAACTAATTGGAAACTTTCTGCGTCTATTGCTGAGTGTATTATGATACTGTTGGTCGAAGATGGCCATGGCTAATTGAGTCCATTGTTCATAGCTGTTAGGAGTGAGGCCAAATATGTGGTTGGGTCTGAGGATCAGTATCAAATTTGGTGAAATTTGCTATTCAGTTACAGCTGGTGCAAAGTAGTTACTATGAGACTCTCTTACCCATTGGAATTTCACACATAACTTATTAGAAAATGTTGTAGACATTTGGAACTTCCTCCAAGATTCGCTAACTCTAATATGGGGTTTGTTTGTGCACAACTTACCCCCAACCTCTCCCCAATCATCAATAGTTGGTTGGCACATACCCGAAATCTGCAGTTCATATAGCAAACCTGCGAAACACTTGTTTAATTACATTTGACGAACTCTATACGGATACTATTGAATCACATTTTTGCAGTTCCTTCTACTCCATATTGCCCCAACCAAATGTAATTAGCTGGCTTGGGTCCATCTATCACCAACAGAATCAATATGATCACAGCAAACTTATGACAAATTTTCCATCCATTGGCAACTGTTTCTGAAGATAAACGTTCTTTTTTGAGGATTGATTCATTCGTTGTTTAATTTTGGGTACCTCGCTGATGTCATCGTTTCATTATTATCACTATTTCAGCTTCATTCACATTTGGAGAGGGGGGGAGGGAAGAAAAGAATTAAAAAAAATAATAAGACTTCGTCCATCCTGTTAACCCAAATCACAACCCTATCCTTCTTTGTCGTCACTGGAACCGTCAGTCAAATCCCTAGAACCTTTGCCTCTAAACTGATCCATCTGATATCAGCAACATCTCAATCAATGTTTCCATCACCTTCCTTTGCCGTTCATGGAACCCTACCTAGCAAATTTACCTCACTTCTGCCAGTGCTGCTGCCTTTTAACTTGCAGAAGCCAATGCTTTGTAGTCCCAATTGCTCTTCCGATAGATACGACTTGGTCCAACAGAAAACCCAAGCCTGAATTCTTGACCTAGTATTTGAACTGGCCCCTTTACCGTATTGGATACCAGTTGGACGGAAACCTGAACTGAAAGAGTTTTTGTACACCCTGAGTGCGCTCAGACATATAACCCCCCCCCCTTCCCCCGTCCCAAAAGAAATTCTCAGAAACTAGGAGTTTCTTGTCAGCTTTCAGAATGTCATTTATCATTTGGAAGAGTGTGCAAGTCAATTAACTTCTATAAGTATCTACAATGTGGGTAAAGGTTGCAAGAAGACTATTATTGATAATGCAAGCTCTCTCAATATTATCTTCACCAAGGGAAATTGAAGGTTGAATCTTACTGTTGAGCCACATCTCTGTTTCTGTCTGTTACACAAAAGTGCTTAGTTCCAAGTGATATTGGTTCTTGTGGAGCATGTGGTGTGATAACTTGCTGAAGCAATAGTAAACTTTTAGTTATCTATTTTCGGTATTGTACTCCCTCCATTCCAAAATGAATGTCCTTTTTAGTTTTACCAAAAAATAAGGAACTTAAGCCATTTTTGTAGTAGATATACATGAATACCCTCAAGGTTCACACTGGATTGCAAATACGCATTGGGACATGATGTATAGCAAAGATGAATTTGATAACTTAATACGAAAAGGGACACTCATTTTGGACAAATTTTTCAACATTGAGACCTCAATTTGGGACCGATGGAGCAATTATTTTGGGGTGCATTAGTAAAAACATACAATTAGTGTTAGAATGCAGGCCTATAAATTGTTGTAACTTGTGGATTTCCTTTGGTGGAATACCTGGTTGTGTGTGGTCGCATCCTCATGGAGTTTGGATCTAATAGTCTTTGCTGATCGACTTTGAGTGGTGGATCTTATAGGCCGTTCTACATCGAGTGGTGGATCTTATTGACCGCCTACATCGCTTGTGCTTGGGAATTAGGAAACACATTTTGGATATGCCATCTACACCACATCATGGGGTACTCGAAACTCGTTACCAAAATTGGATTTCTCTAGCATATATTCTCCTTATGAACATACTCGCTGCTTGATTTGACGCGCAAATCTTGCAATTAAAACTGAGTAAGTTGAAACCTTCTCAATGTCACCCTAATATAAGTGGTCTTTTAAAAAAAAATAAAAAGAGAAAAAGAGAAAGAATGAATGAAAGTATTCAAAAGTTACATGTTTCATACAAGAAACAGGTACAGATCAGGGGTATTTTTGACCTTAAACAAGTCATATCTACTGGGTAAAAAGTGCAAGTTGATGCGCCTTTTTGAACTTGAGCTTGGCCCTGGTAACTAATTAAGCATAGGACCTTGTATTAACTCGGGTCCTTGTAAGTTACATCATGTGGTGGAACTACGTTTCTCCTCGCGAGCAACCTGGTCCTATTGGTCTAGCTGTCCTATTGAAACACATGTTTAGAGGAAAAACTAGCTCTACTTTGGTAGTACTGCAGCATTGACAATTCCTTGTTGTATGTAAGACTACAGTCTATCTGATGAATACAAAAGATGTTGCTTGATGTTCTGCTTTTGGAGACCTGGGGCATTTCCTGCGGCATTATATCTTTGCTGTAATTTAATTGCTTTCTCCACACGCACACCCACACCCACACCCACATATCGTTGGAGTTGCTTTACTCATGAAGACAGATATGTCGTATTACTGTTCTGAGTAGCAGGTTATACTTACTGCTAATGCATAAACTGAAGGATATTTAAATCAAAAAAAAATAAAAATAAAGCGAAGGATATTGTTTTTCTCTCGTCTTTAAACTTCATGGTGTTAAATTGGGTGTATGCTTCTCGTAGGCGGCTGCTCGGATTGTACTTGGGATTCTTAGCCCCTATGATGGTGGAGTCCGCTAGTATTTGGCTGCTCTCGTCAAGTATCTGGAGAAACTTCATGGTGTTAAGTTGGGAGTATGCTTCTTGTAGGCAGCTGCTCGGACCATACTCGGGATTCTTAGCCCCTTTGATGATGGACTTCGCTAGTATTTCGGCGCTCACCGCTCATGCACCTGCTTCAGGTACTGCCCAAGAATCGATTTCTTTTGAGCAGTAAGAAAATCGGTCACTTGCATGGGGATCATGTGTTCCCAATTCCAGAGCAGCTGCCCAAATTACAATCTGAATTTAGTTTTCTAGATTGGCGGTTGACCACATACATGGTCGGGCATCCTTGTTGAGTAGAGCCATTAGCAGTTAGCCTGCACTTACAAGAGTTACAACCTTGGATGGAGCTCTTTAGATAGGATTCAGTCACAGTAGTAACGGCCAAAACAAGGTGGTGTAACAAAACTGCTTTTTCATTATATATGACATCATGAAGAAACTTACAAACGCACAATTCTTCCTGCACCTGTTTGGTTAGCCGTATCTTGGCATATTTACCATCTTTCTTTGTTCTTTGCTGCAACCTATAGAGGTCTTATGCCTGTTTCTCTTCTCATATTTTCTATGGAGTTTATGATTTTTATTCCATGTTACCATACGATTTCATTCAACAGAGGTCACGTCGTTTGGGAGCACCTGTTTTCTTGTCAACAGAGGTTAGAATTTGGAACATTAATCTGTTGTGGCTATTTGGATCGGTAAAGTTGGAATACTTCAGGCCACAATGAAAATGCTCAATGAAGCAAAAAGCTCAAAGCCAGGTTACAAGAGGTGCACTTACTTTCGCATGTTCTAAAGCTCATAGCCTGTGGTTCTTGCTACGAAAATGTGTTTATGTTACTTCTAGTCTGAATATCCGTTTCAATTTGGTGCAATTTTTATTTCAATTTTGTGGAAGTATAGGATGCCAATTCCATCATATAGTACAATAGCATAAAGCAGTTCTTCCGTCAATAGAGTTAAGATGATCTCTGGCTTTAATGATACTTTGCAATTTGCCTTTTCAACAGTCTATTTGCTAGCATCAGCCTGTGTGGTCTAGTTGGGTGCAAAGCGGAGATCATGTGGGTCCACCTGGCCTCACTGAGTAGGTTTTGAAGTCAACCATTAACACACATGCAGTATTAGTATCAGTATTCCAATTTTCCCTCTTTGGTGCCATTCCATGGAAGAGTAAGACGAGGCGAGGCACACACCCCTTTCTTATCATGCAATTGCATGCTACTTGGTATTTTTCTCGCTGGTTTTTTTTTTTTTTATGTCCTAAGGGGGCGTAGGAAGGGATCGAACCTGTGACTTCACGTTTTGTGAAGTCTCCGCTCTACCACTGGCACGCACTTAACTTGTTTTTATCATAGATAGGCTCGAATGTACGGGCCAATGATTGGTAAAGAAAGGCAAAAGTCCAGGAGCCATATTGTATATTATACGATATAAAAGAAATGGGGGGGCTGTACGAGTGAGGAAGAGAGAAGGTTCTGTGTACTATAGGTGCATTAGTGCATACATTTCTTCAGATTGGTAAAGGAGGTAGGGACATGTAATAATCGGCATGGCGGCATGCATCATTCAAGAGACTAGAGATTTAGTAGCTAGTGTTAATGTCTGTTTCATTTATCAACAGGTAGTTACATGTTTAAGTCTGGTACCTTGAATGATTATAGATTTAGTAGCTATATAAAATGTCATTTCGTTTCATCAAGGGGCAGTTGCAAGTTTAAGTCTAGTACTAGCTAGGAGGAAATGGTTTGAGTTGGGAGAAATTACTCACAATTGTATAGACTAACATTGTTGTTCGAATAGCAACAACAAAGCTCAATCTGCTGTGAATGATAGTGTATGTTTGTGTGCGCGCGCTCTCTCATAGTTACTCATTCACTCATAATTGCATAGCTTCACAACATATTGATCCGAAATTGATGGAAATTAGTGTGGGAATGATTCTGGGTCTTGTTAATGATGCACATAGTTGACCTTTGTGCGTGTGTGTGTGTGTGTGCATGTAATTGACTTTTCTCTGTAACCGAAATATCTGTCCTCTTTTAAGAACTAGTAACTAGACTCTCGTTCTACCTTAGGAACAAGAGTCATAATATAAGAGGGATCATTGTATAGAATTTTTAACTTTTTAGTGGTGCAACAGTCAACAGGGACTAACTGAACAATTGGTCGTGCAGCAGCCAAGGGTTCCGTAGCCTCCATATGATTTGTTAGTTAGTCTGCAGTTTTGCTTATATAGTTGTAGACTCGTAAAACTTGGCACAATCTACTGTTATGTGGCTCTTCTTATGTTCTATTGGATTCAGGTGGCTATATGACCTCGAGAGCGAGCTACGCATGAATATCTCATGAACGGATGTTGGCCGAGTTTTTGCCCATGTTCCAAAGGCTTAACTCATTACCGATTCACGAGCTCGTGTTGAGCTCAAGTAAGCCAAAAACGAGACTCAACTCTCAACTCGCAACTCTCAACTCTCATCACTTACTTAGGGTAGGACCATGAAGCTAACCCTATGTGTATGTATCTTTGTGTACAGGTAACATATCCACATCATATTGGAGACTCCTTCTAATACGTTAGAATTGTTTAATAAACTCATTGTTGCATGTTATCAGCTACAGCTAGCATAGTCAAATGAGCAAAACACAACATATGTTGCTCTCAAGCTCACTTCATTGTGGGCCCTACTAGACAGCCTATAAGAAAAGGCCACCTGAGTGAAAGACGGCGGAGATGGCAACTCCTAACCCTACAGATTCCTTTCCGTAGGTTGGCCTCATTGGGACTAGTAGCCAAATTTATTTTTATTGAACAATGTTATGGGTACAAATAAGTCACAAATTTTTTTTTACAAAATCTTTATTAGCGGTTATTAATTGGTCGTATAGTTTATGGGTCTGCCACGACTAATGAAAAAAATCAATCAAAAATTGACAAGGTTTTTGTGATTTCATTGTGTCTAAAGTATTACTCATTTTTATTATGTTGAATATATATATGATTACTAAGGAATAAGACTTTGTTATTATCCGAGCTAGTGACCAATTAAATTTTAATCTTCCAATTAAGCAATTTATGCAATTTCTTGTGAATTACTCTCTTTGTTTCACTCAAACAGTTCACGTTTGAAAAATCTAATTATTAAGAGATATATTAGTGTCATTGGAGTTGGTCATAACTACAAAAGTATTTAAGCACAATCAAGTTGATTACAACACAGTGGAGGGTAAAGATGAGAGATTATAAAAATTATAAGTATAATTTTTTAAAAGTAAATTATTTAAATGACTCATTTCTAAATAATATAGTAATTTTTTACCCGTAAACGGAGGAAAGTATATAATCTGCATTTAGCAGTTGGTTGTTGGTAAGTTGGGTGTAACCACTTTAAAACAACTCAATCTTATATAGGAGTATACTACTAAGTCACCATCTTATTTTTTTATTTGCAAAGGTGATGGGAATCTTTATATATATATATATATTATATATATATATATATATATATATATATATATATATATATATAGCTCAGTTCTAATTAAATCGTTTAATCGCCTTCTCGGAACGGAGATAGAAAATACGATCACATGCAAATAAAATTGAGTGTTATCTTCTGAACTAACAATTTATCCCAACAAGTTTTCAATATGATATTGAAAAAGCTATAAAGATTTGAAAATATGTAGTACAGTACAAATTAAGATTGTACAAGTTTTGAAAGCTTGCAATACATGTTTGTATCTGTATTAACATTGTTCATAATCAAATGTACATATTAATTCCTAGCCCTAATTTTGAACTATATGTGTCATTAATTAAGAAGAGACAAGGTTTTATATTTAGTTTCAAATAGTGAAATCATTAAAGATCTATTATTGCTTGATAATTGCATTATATAAGAAGGGTTTACAAACAAAAGGGCAATTTAAATTTAAAAAGTTGTTTTTCCATAAATTTATTTACGAGTTGGGATTTAATTAATGCTTAATTAGAAGGAGTACCTATATATATATATATATATATATATATATATATATATATATAACGACTATTTCAATTCGTGTGATGATGATATATCCATCTAGTAAACACAAAATTATAGTACGAAATGATGTTTAAACAACCAACTATTAGAAAAAGAAAATAATATTTCATTCAAAAAATAGAAAGATAGTTCGAAAATCACTCTCTCTATGCTTGTCACACACACACACACACACACACACACACAATTCCAAGGCATTAGGCATGCATATGTAAAACGTATAAAGTACTAACAGCTATATATCTAATTAAATTGGTTGTATATTTCATTTTCAAAGAAATAAATTCTCTAATTAGGAAGGACAGCTGTGAGTGAGTGAGTGAGTGAGATAATTAATTAAAAAGAATAACAAATTAAATTAAAAGGGTGGTTATAGTTAGTAGCTTCAAAGAAACGTAACCAAATTGTTAAAGATCAAAAGACTCACACTTACCTGTCACCATCAATCCCCACCCCCACTCTCAGTTCCATATTTTTCTAACGTCAAATCCCACTTAATTCATTAGTACTAACTTTTTTTTTTTTTGGTTTCATATTTATAAAAATAAATAAATAAATAAAAGAGCAAAAAAAAAAAAAGGGCAAGTTGGGGTGATGTGGTTGTCTGTACATGTGTGGTCTGTGATGAATCAATGATGATAATCTCTTTTTAGAATGCAAAGTCAGCTCTCTATCATCATCGATTATCCTTCCAATTATATGCTTCCAAGAAAGAAAAAAAAACATCAGAAGGAAATTATAGTCCATGAGTTTCATCACAAGTTATATAAAATCAATACAATTTTTGGGAGAGGTTCCTGTTTAAACTAGAGATTTTGTTTCGAGCCCTTGTATATGTAGAATTTTTATTTGGAGAGGTCCCGTTTAAGTGCCGAACAATACTTCGAGGAGGGTTAGTCTCAAACTTTCAAGCCTAAGAATACCTTTGGAAAAAAATCAGGACAATTTTTGGAAAAATACTTGTGACCCAACTTGTCCATACCAAGGGATAACTTTGTCAATTGAAACATTATTGTGATTTGGAATCTTAATATGGGTCTTGAAATTTTTCTATATATCTTCTTCAAAGAGAGAGAGAGATAGGTATCATAGAACATAATACACTTAAAGAAAAGAATAAAATAAAGGTCATGGTTCCATAAATTAAAAATACTACTTTATTTTCTCAACTTTGGCCATGATCAATTATGAGACCATCTTGGCAAGTTTGATGGATTTATCCCATCTGATATTTGATGTGGCTGAGGCTCATATGGCTAAGAAAATTTGAAAAATTGAGTTTTGTTATGCTTTGTGACGTAACAAAAAAAAATAGGTAATTAACCGGGGTTGCACATCATTTAAAGAGAAAGATTACTAGAAGAAAGAAAATCGTGTGATAACAAAGCTTAACCAAATAAATAAGTTTAATCTATGTATACAGTCACAGATAAGAGTCATGTCAATCTAGAAAGGAAGATATGAAAAAGGAAAAGTTATCCTTTAGGTGTGTAGCCGACTAGAGGAGAGAGATGTAACAATTAAAGGGTTTCACTTAATAAATGGCAACACAATAAAAATGGTATTAAGCAAAAACAGTTTTGAATATTTGAATTTCTTTGTCAAAAAGATCAACACGGGAAGTATGAATAGGTCAATTATTTCAATAGTCACATTGATTAATATATGAAATTTACCTAAATACCCCTGCTTTCTCCTCTTTCTTCAGGCAAGTTATGTTTCACCGGCCACCATATAAAACCTTGTTTCTCTTTTTTTTTTTATTCCTTCTCTTACACCAAATAAACCTATTCAAACCACTACACCTCTCTCTCTCTCTCTCTCTCTCTCTCTCTCTCTCTCTATATATATATATATATATATATATATATATATATATATATATATATATAGACGCAAAGAGAAGCAGTGTGTTGAAACATAAAAAGAAAAAGAATGGATTATTACTATTATTATCTCTCTAGAAAGATAATACCCTTCTCTCTTCTTCTTCTTCTTCATCTTCATCATCAACTTGCAAATGCAACGAGCTTTAACAACGTACCCACAATTTCATTCAAGAAAGGCTTCACCCCTCTCTTCGGCGATTCCAACCTCCTTCCTTCCTCCGATGACAAGTCTGTTCATCTCCACCTCAACCAATACACAGGCATGCCTCCCTGATCCCATCAAGTCTCTCTTTCGCTCTCTCTCACACACACAGTTCTGCTCCCTTAACTTTGTAGCTAAGAAAAGCATGCAATAAGCTCCTTTTTTGGTTGGTAAATTTACTGTTTGTTTATAATTAATTAAATTCAAAGGTACTGTGGGTTTCTTTCTTTTTTCTTTATAAAGACAGTTAATTTGTTATATATATTTTTAACCTTATATATAGTGGTGTGTGTACAGGCTCTGGATTTAAGTCATCTGACCTTTACAACCATGGATTCTTCAGTGCTAGAATCAAATTACCATCTGATTACACTGCTGGAATCGTCGTCGCCTTCTACGTATGTTACTATCTATCTATCTATCTATCTATCTATCTTTCTTTCAATTAATTTTACGTAATAATATGATCATCATGCACTTGTGTCATCGATCACTCGTACAATTGCAACTTTATCTATTCAAAATAAATTTCTTATTTTGAGATTGATAAGAAAATAATTTCAAAAACATATACGTCGTATTACATAGATATTAAGCTATCAAATTTTCGACTAAACTGATTGTACATCACGCATATATGGTTGTACCAGTAACATTAATTTTCTTGATCGAGAAGAAATATAATTATTGAATATGATCATCAGTAGTCATGTTATAACTTATATCCCAACTACTAATTTTGTAGTAATATATATCATCAATCAAAGATACTAATTAAAGTGTGAGTGATTCTATATAATCTTTTTTTTTTTACATGACAACAGACTACGAATGGAGACATATTTGAGAAAACGCACGACGAATTGGACTTTGAATTCTTGGGAAACGTGAAAGGAAAGCCATGGAGGTTTCAAACGAATTTGTATGGGAATGGGAGCACAAGTAGAGGGAGAGAAGAGAGATACAGCTTGTGGTTCGACCCTTCCAAAGAATACCATCGCTATAGCATCCTTTGGACCACTAACACAATCATGTAAGTCAAAATTCTCACGCACACTTAATTTACTTGCATGGTTTTTAATTAATCAATTCCAATCACCAAAACCACCTGGCCTGGCCACTTTAATTGAAAAGGTCAATTTTCACATTCCTGTGTACGTGTTCTAAATATTTGACCGACCGGCCATTTCAAGCTAGAACTCGATTGTACGTGTTTTAACTATATATGGCTCTGTTTTAATTATTTATATCAAATGTAGGTTGGATATATATAGTAGCTAGCTGCTCCGTAAAGTTTAAGATTATAAAAATTGAAGTGCTATATAATAACAATTCCGGCCCGAAGTTGAGATTATTGAGATTTCTTCCTAATTAGATATATATATTCTCAATCAAGAATATATAAAAGACAAATTAATGGAGAGTTGTTAAAGTTGGACTCTTGTAAACAGCATATTTAATATTTTTGGTTAGGTCGGCTTCTTGTTATATTTATTAGATTTTGTGAAAGTCCAAAATGAAGAAAAAGTGATACTATTCCTAACGTACACTTTTGATTCATAGATTTTTTTTTTTTAGGGAAAGAAAAAGAAATGGTAAAGATGTTTTCCTTGAGCATGAGAAAACAAGGGGAAGGAATAGTCATGACATGACATCAATATATTCCTTTGTATTTTTCTTTCTTTTCCCTTAATTTCAAATTCTATATATAAGCCAACAACCAAATTCCTCCATAGACTTTTCGTTACTTTACTCCAAAACTCGTAGATGAATTCACGCTTGAAAGAAATTCTATATAAACGATTTTGTTCAAACAAATACTGCATTATTATAATATCGTACGTACGTACTTGTGCATGGTTTGTTCAATTTTCTATTTCACATGTCGTGAGTATATAAAAACTATTTTAATCATCATTGAGAAGGTCTATTGTAAGACCGGTTTACGGAAGGACAGATTCACTTTTGCCTTTAAAACTGTCAATTTGCATCTTAAATGTTATTACTTTTTTTCTTGAATAAGTGTAATTATTGGCCTATAAAGGACAATTTATGGGCCAAAAGTAACACTTTTAACGTCAATATTGATAGTTTTCAGGAAAAAAAGTGAAAACATTTAAGATAAAAAAATGATACTTTTAAGGCAAAAAATGACACCGTCTTACTAATACAACTTTTTGCCATCATGATTTGAGATGTTGTTACCACAAAATTATCACTTTAGATGTGTTTTTGAATTGAAATTCTAATTATTTTTGTTAATGCATGCAGCTTCTATGTAGATGAGACTCCAATAAGAGTAATTGAACGTAACGATGAAATGGGCAGTGACTTCCCATCAAAGCCCATGGGCTTATATGCCACCATATGGGATGCTTCAAACTGGGCTACTTCTGGTGGAAAATACAAGGTGAATTACAAGTACGCTCCTTTTGTTGCCCAATTTACCGATCTTGTCCTCCACGGATGCGCTGCCGATCCCATACAAGAAGTGTTAGCCACTAGGTGCGCTCAAAAAGACAACCAACTTGAAAAGCTCAATTATGCTAATGTCACGCCTAAGCAACGAATGGCCATGAAAAAGTTTAGGGAAAAGTATATGTATTACTCGTATTGTTACGATACGCTGAGGTATCCTACTCCCCCTCCAGAATGTGTGATTGATCCGGTACTTAAGCAACAATTTAAAGATACCGGGAGGTTGAAGTTTGAGGGAAAACATCGGAGGCACTCAAAGAGAAGAAACCAAGGTTCGAGCAATGGGAGCTACGGGGACCAAGTGGAAGAGTGATGAGATACAATTTTTTTTTGTACAGTGGATTGGATTGGATTTGTTTTGATTATTTTTCATGTGTTTACAGCTATACTTGTATACCAAAATAAATAGATTATCTAGTGAATAAAATGGTATATTGGAGGGTGCTCAGCTCTCCTCCATTTCATGTTTTACTCTATCACGTATATTCCACTTTATGTGTGTATAAAAAGTCGATGTTGTATGTGACGTATATTAATTGGTGCACTTGAGTCTAGTTGCTACAACATGTGCCCACTATATAAGAGGGCAATTACTCATCGTGAGGGACTACTTCTTGCAACACTTCTTGCTACTGTCATACATATTCTAATCATAGATTAAACTCCGTAATGAAATTGACAAGTATGTCATACATGATAGTTCACAAATGAAAATTAATAATTTTATTAAAAAAATAAGAACTCATTTCGGAATTTTTTTATGAAATCATTATGGAAGGGAATGAGTAATAAAGATCATATCTAATTTATTTAATTTTGGTTAACTCACTAGTTCCATGCCTCCATCCCCTACTTGGATTCGATGTTTATGCATGGTCACTATTGCCAAGAGTAATGAGAGTATCTACTCGGTCTTAATTAGGCCAACTCCAACGGTAAGGATATTTAGCGTCATCCCACCAATTTGGTGTAAAATCTTCCTCCAATGGTCACACTATCTTTTGCGCCATTTTGAAAATGGCTGATTTCCACGCCAAATTTGGCGCAGCAATGTTCGTGCGCTATCTTCCTGTTCTCTCTCTTTTTTGTTTTGTTTAATATTACTTTATTAATTTGTAAAGTGTAAACCTCTAATGTATTATTTAATTTTAGTGCATTATTTTAAAGTCTTGTATTATTTAATTTAACATTATTTTTAATTATAAGTCTTGTTAATTATAAGTTATTTGTATTATTAACATTATTTTTAATAAAATTTATGAATATTGAAGAAAATATATAAATATTGAAGATAAAATTTATAAAGAACGGGAATTACATTACATTTTAAGATAAAATCACACGACATAATATTTTAACATTAATCCTAATACAAATTACGCAATAACTAACATTATTTATAATAATCCGATAGATCATCACTGGATGGTCCAATATTATTCAAAAACTGTCCAAACGGATCCATATATATATTATTCGAGTCTTGCATGTTTTGGTCTTCAGCCGCCCTTTTTCGCATAATTCTTGTCTGTTCACGTTCAAAATATGCTTGTCTAGCTGGATTCGAAATAGTGTCGAGAGATCATTTGTATTTCAATTTCAGCTGTATTTTCAAGTGTTTTGGTCTTTAATTATAATTTGTTAATATTTTAATTGTATTTTAAAGTATTTTGTTTTATTATTTAATTTTAATGCATATTATTTAATTTAATATAAATCGTATTATAAAAAATAAAATATACTATTCAATATAAGACATATTTGTTTTGCTAATATATTAACATAAATTTAATGAGATAAAATATATGTTTTAAATAGAATAATAAATAATATTTTTAGAATATTCTTTTTAGTGTAAAGTTTGAAGTAGGATGGTTGGAGATGGTGAAAGATATTTGGTGTAAAAATTGCACTATTATAGTGGGATAGTACAATTTTTGCACCAAATGGTTGGAGTTACCCTTATGTAGTGAGCTAAGTCGAAAGTGCATATAAATTAATTTAAAAAAATTACCTTAACACGATCAAATCAAAAAAGTAAATTGCCTTAACACCAGTGCTCATTAAGTAAAAATTAATGAGTAATACTACATTTACAGAATTCACCTACATATTTTAATTATATCCAATTTTTATGTGTGATACTGTATAATTGAAATGAATGTTATTGAAATCTGTAAATAAGTTGTGCAGATGTATCATTTTCTAAAGGATAATACTATGGGCATAAAAAAAATCACAAAAATTGATCACAAAAGCCTTATTGTCAGTTTTTGATTGATTTTTTTTATTAGGGACAGACCCGTAAACTATACAACCAATTAAGGGTGGCAATTGGGTGTTACCGGTTAAGTTTGGATAAAATCATTAACTAACCAATTAAGGGTGGCAATTGGGTGTTACCGGTTAAGTTTGGATAAAACCATTAACTACCCAATATAATTAATTGGTAGTTTTTGGTATTATCCAATAACACCCATTAAACATTAATGGGTATAATTGGATAATACCCAATTCTCTCAATTAATAAATGAGTATTATCTGAATATATCTAATAAACTTGGTCACCTTTTAGGGAAAAAAATAATATAAAGGAATTTATTTAGAAAATGTTTAAAGGTAGTATCTCATACAACACTTCATGCATTACAATATTGTACGATACAACAGGTTAAAACAATTTCCGTGCAATTCTTTACAAAATAATTTTTTTTTTGTAAAAGCTTATATCCATCATAATCATAAATAACAACCAAATAATGCTTAATTAGAAACAAAATTATAAATATGTTTATCCTAATCATCAATTTTTATGATTACTAGTTTATATTTGTAATAAAATTCAACAAATTATTTAAAGAACTAGTCTAGCCTAGTGGTAGCTAGTTTTAGTGTAAAAAAATTGTTCTAAGTTCAACTCCTGCAAATAGCAAATTACATACAATCTTTATTTTTTAAAATAAATAGCATATTGTGGTAGTGGTGATGACAACGGAACTACGTGGGAGGTGGTGGATAGCTAGCTTGCTCTCTTCTCGCATTTAGAATGCGGAGGTTTCCCTATTAGAGAATGGTGACATTTTTATGCCAATAGACTTCTTCAAGTCATATTTATCTTCTTCTATTTCCTTCTTTCCGTTACGAAGAGTCTAAAGAGTTCCCTGCAGAAAGCAAAGAGCTGAAAGAGCTGCCTTCTCAACTAGTCCCTCAAGTCAAGCTGTTGCGTTAGCATTTCAATGAAATAGCGAATCAGTCATATTAGGAGATTCTTTATTTAGCCTCCTGCCTTTAATCCTTTCTTCATTCTAAACTTCTCCTTCATTTTAGTAGACTTATCTCCACATCTCGGTCTAATAAGCTTGGGTGGTTGGAGGCGGTGGTTGACAGCACTGGTAGCCAGAGGTTATTGGCGGTGGGGGATGGTGGTGGTGTGGTGGGGGATGGTGGACTGTAATTGTAGTGGACAATGGCGGCGGGGGATGGTGGTGGTGACATTAGTAGGTAAACCAATGTATAATCGGGTTAAAACCCACATTTATCCATTTTATTATTGGTTATTATTGGGTAATCCATTTAAAATCTAATAAATGGTTAAACCCAATAAGTATTTTATAATGAATATATTTGATATGTTAATAACAATGACGCACCCAATTGTGCTAAGCGTCACTTTTTTAATGAATTTTTATAAAATATGACGAAAGTGCCCTTGATTAGTATTATAGTATATTATTAAGATTGGAGTTCATATTAGAGTTCATATTAATGGTATTGACAAATAAATATATTGGTACAGTTCGGATAAATTTAACGGAGGGTGTACTATTTAATGTACTGTTTATTTACACAAACAAAGCCTTTATTATTAATTATAATTAAGATTAGAGTTCATATTAATGTTAATGACTATTTCACGGTACATTTTTTTCATTTATTTCATTTAATTAAGAATTTTTTTTACTGAAAAATAGAGCCGGCCCGGCCCTATAGGATATAGCTGGCCCGGCTATATAACAAAATTCCAGCCATTTGTTATATAGCCGGCCCGGCTATATTCAATAGTGCCGGCTCGGCTCTCTCCTAAATGTCAATCTTATTTTTTAAAAAATAAAATTGTCTTGGCCCTATTATTATTATTTTTTGCTAACCAATTTTGTATGTTATATTATTTGTATTTAAAATACAAATGATACCTCTTTAAAAAGAAAAAAAAGGCAAAAAAAATACAAATAATACTACACACTTTAATTCAATACGTGTCTAAAATAAAATTGTATTGGCCCTATTTCTTTTTTTTTTGCTAAAGTTTTTATGTTATATTATTTGTATTCAAAATACAAATGATACCTCTTTAAAAAGAAAAAAATGGCAAAAAAAAAAAATACAAATAATACTACACTGTTTAAAAAAAATACAAATGACAAAAACAATTACAAATTAACAATGTTTAAAAAAAAAACAAGGCCAATTACAAATTAACAATATTTAAAAAAAAAAGACTGGTCCGTCATTTTAAAAAAGAGCCGGCCCGGCTCTATTAAATAATGTCGGGTCCGACATTATTTAATAGAGCTGGCCTAGCTCTTTTTTAAAATGCTGGCTGATTTGTTGAAGGTTGTGAGAGTGGTGAGAGAGAGAGAGAGAGAGAGAGTGAGGTGAGTAGGGCGAGGCCGATTGGGGGTGGGGTGGGATTAGTTTATTTTTTGATTTTTTTTAAATTAGTTCAATGGTAGAATAGTAATTTGAGCATAAGGTGTAATGTTTAGCGCAATTGGGTGTAATCTTTAGCATGACTCCTAATTGGTAAAAAATTGCCACCCCTACAATCAATTAATAACCGTGAATGAAAATTTTGTAAATTTTTTTTTATAAAATATGACGAAAGTGCCCTTGATTAGTATTATAGTATATTATTAAGATTGTAGTTCATATTAGAGTTCATATTAATGGTATTGACAAATAAATATATTGGTACAGTTCGGATAAATTTAACGGAGGGTGTACTGTTTATTTACATAAACAAAGCCTTTATTATTAATTATAATTAAGATTAGAGTTCATATTAATGTTAATGACTATTTCACGGTACATTTTTTTCATTTATTTCATTTAATTAAGAATTTTTTTTACTGAAAAATACGGCCCTATAGGATATATGGCGGCTATATAACAAAATTCGAGCCATTTGTTATATAGCCGGCCCGGCTATATTCAATAGTGCCGGCTCGGCTCTCTCCTAAATGTCAATCTTATTTTTTTAAAAAATAAAATTGTCTTGGCCCTATTATTATTTTTTTTTGCTAACCAATTTTGTATGTTATATTATTTGTATTTAAAATACAAATGATACCTCTTTAAAAAGAAAAAAAGGCAAAAAAAATACAAATAATACTACACACTTTAATTCAATACGTGTCTAAAATAAAATTGTATTGGCCCTATTTCTTTTTTTTTGCTAAAGTTTTTATGTTATATTATTTGTATTCAAAATACAAATGATACCTCTTTAAAAAGAAAAAATGGCAAAAAAAATACAAATAATACTACACTGTTTAAAAAAATACAAATGACAAAAACAATTACAAATTAACAATGTTTAAAAAAAAAACAAGGCCAATTACAAATTAACAATATTTAAAAAAAGGTGGTCAGTCATTTTAAAAAGAGGCCGACTTATTAAATAATGTCGGGTCCGACATTATTTAATAGAGCTGACCTAGCTCTTTTTTAAAATGCTAGCTGATTTGTTGAAGGTTGTGAGAGTGGTGAGAGAGAGAGAGAGAGCCGAGTGAGGTGAGTAGGGGCGAGGCCAGATTGGGGGCGTGGGGTGGGATTAGTTTATTTTTAATTTTTTTAAATTAGTTCAATGGTAAAATAGTAATTTGAGCATAAGGTATAATGTTTAGCGCAATTGAGTGTAATCTTTAGCATGACTCCTAATTGGGTAAAAAATTGCCACCCCTACAATCAACTGGGTAAAAAATTGCCACCCGTACAATCAATTAATAACCGTGAATGAAAATTTTGTAAAAAAATTTGTGACTTTTTTTGTACCCCGATCATTTTCTCTTTTCTAAAATTAAGTAATCAAAAAGTGTTTGTAACTTAAACTTCCCAAAGTCCTAACTGGGCTTGACCATCTCGCTCCATCACTTCTTGCCCACAGTTCAAACTTCAGACATTCCCAAAATCAAAAACACACACAAAAACTCCACTTCCCTCTCTCTCTCTCAATCTACACAGATACCACCAACGATGACGGAATTCCTGGACCTTGAAACGCAGGATGCAGTCCGAATGCCATGGAATGTCCTGCCCGGCACTAAACAAGATGCCGCCCAATGCGTAATCCCAATCTCCGCCATCTACACTCCACTCAAACCCCTCCCCACCACCACCCCTACCCTCCCTTACTCCCCTCTCCGCTGTCGCAACTGCCGATCCGTCCTTAACCCATTCTCAATTGTCGATTACTCCACCAAAATCTGGATCTGCTCCTTTTGTCTCCACCGCAACCACTTCCCACCTCACTACCACTCCATCTCCGATGACAACCTCCCCGCCGAGCTCTTCCCTCAATACACCACCATCGAATACGAATCCTCCCCCAATGAGAAACCCAATTATACCCTTCCCCATGTGTTCTTCTTCGTCGTTGACACGTGCTTGATCGAGGAGGAAATTGGGTATTTGAAGTCTGCTCTGTTTAGGGCTATTCAGGAAATTTCCGGGAATTCTCTTGTGGGTTTGATTACGTTTGGGAGGTTTGTTTGTGTGCATGAATTGGGGTTTGGCCAAATTCCTAAAGTTTATGTGTTTAATGGGGCTAAGGAGTTTAGTAAGGATCAGGTGTTGGAACAGATGGGTTTCTTTTTGAAGAAGCCTAAACCGGCTTCGGGTGTGGTTGCTGGTGTCAGGGACGGGCTTTCACAGGAGAGCATTTCCAGGTTCTTGTTGCCAGCTTCTGAGTGCGAGTTTACTCTCAATTCGGTATGTACTTCGACTTGGTATACTGTTTCTCTTTGTGTCATTTTGGTATATATAAAATTGTTTCTTTCTACTACCGAAATTGTATAGATAGGCACGGAAAAGAAGAAAAACCATAAAAATGCAATAATGACATGTTTTGGACTCAATTCAGTATATCTTTGAACAATGTATATGTAAATGTTGTTTACATGTTTTAGTCCCATAAAAATTTAGGCTCTGAATCCACTTTCACATATTATGGATTAAAGCACACCAATATAGAATCTGTTGAGTTTGTTGTTTAGGTCTATTAGAGTGGTTACTATCATATATAAATTATTGCCTAGCAGCCTTCCTGGAGATTAGGCTGGTGTTAGATGAGACCATTTCAAGGCCAGAGTGCGTTTTTGGGGCAGCAAGGGTCACGTGCTGCACCTTGGGCGAGGAAGGATTTGAATCATTGGGTGGGAGCAATGGCACGTTCTTTGGTTTCATTTTGAGAAACCATATGATAGGCTGAAGCCGCTGAGCCATTATTTATTTATTATATATATATTTTTTGCACTTACTTTTTTCTTGCTGGGCATCTTTCATTTGTGATTCGATGTTCCCTCTCTGTTAATTAATTTATTCTTTTACAATGGAAAAAAAAAAAAAGATTTAGTAAGCCACCAGATAACATTTGATTGGTGTATCCATGTAGCTTCTAATACTAAAAGCACTAAATTTTCATTAGAAGCACTAAATTTTCATTTTACATTGCTTATATGATGGGGTATCAACCACGTAACTCCACCTAGCTTAGAGTGCTGCTTCTATGGGGCATAACTTTGTTAGCTGATTTATTGAATTTCAACTTGCATGGTCAAAATGAAAGGACTGCGTCATTGTACTGTTGGCTTGAATAAAGTTGAACATGAGAAAAGTTATGGAGAAGTATAAATCTCTAGAAGTGAATGTATATGAGTGGCTATGAGTGTCATTTCTCGTAATTTTTTTGTTTTGGTAACTGATATTCTGATTGGTATTGACCTTGAGGTCTATGTTCTGTATGTAATGAAGAATGACTTTTTTATTTTTAAAAAAATATTTTTGAGCTATCATCATTATTACCCTGGAGGTGAGTAAATTTGCTTCATCAGGAATGATGAAACCTTCTTTTCAAATTTAAGTTTTTGTTTGCATTATGGAATCTTTGTTACTATATCATTTAAACTTTTCCCCGCTTTTTCATTTTTATTTTAATAAGGTGCTGGAGGAGCTTCAGAGAGATCCTTGGCCCATTCCAGCTGATGAAAGGGCTTCGAGGTGCACTGGAACGGCACTGACTGTAGCGGCTCATGTGTTGGGAGTGTGTTTTCCTGGTTCTGGGGCTAGAATTATGGCATTTTTGGGTGGGCCATCGACGGAAGGGCCAGGCGCTGTAAGTTCTCTTTGAGATGCTTCAGAAATGAAGTCACCAACCCACCTGTGTGAAATATATCTTCAAACTTTGTCACTGTTTGATCGAAATCATGCAAGAGGTTAAAAATTCTGTGCATGAAGGATTTACTCAGTTGTAGTTATGTTCATGATTACGAGCATATGAAGCTTTTAGGGATCATTCTTTGCCTCTACATCTACTGACGCATAAGGTGGTCTACCTGGCTTTGCTATTACCCCCCTCTTAATTTTGGGGATACGTTATGATTACTTGTAAGAAGCGTAGCTATTTTGGAAAAATACCTAGGTCAAATTGCAATAGTAAGACCAGATCCGTCATTGAATCAGTAGAAAAAAAAATCCATTAAAACTTTATTTGGCATGGCGTAACTTATAATATCTTAGCTGAAAATTTTAACAAAACAAGAGTGCCTTGTTCTTTTAAATTTCTGGCTCCAGGAAAATATTTAAAAAAGCTATAGAGGTCACTTTTGAAAGAAAGCTTTTATAGAGAATTAACATGGGTGGACGAGAAGCAACCCCTTTATCAAAGAAGAAAGAAAAAAAGACAAGCATATAGAAACAAAACAAAGAAAGAAATAAAGCATATAGATGAAGAAACAAAAAAAAATGAAGATATACTCTCCCGTTCCACTGAATTTTCCTATTAACTCTCTGTCACTAATGTGCCCTTTCTCTAGATTTGCTGATTTATCTATCAAGCCACTGGGAGTTTTGAGTGTTTGAGGCTCAAAAATGGTTTTGTAGAGTCGGAAATTAAGGTTGCCTACTTCATCACAGTGATCATTTTGCTTTGAATGAGCAAATATATTTTATTTCCCCTTGAATACTTTCTCTTGTGAAAAGTAAAATATTGTTTACTGAAGGGAAGGCTCCGGACCCATGATATAATGTATGAGTATTTCCTCTGATCCCCCCCCCCTCCAAAAAAATAAAAAATAAAAAATAAAATAAGAAACAGGTATGAGTATTTCAAGATATTGTAGGCTTGTGTATCTAGCACTTCCATTATAGTTTTATGTTCTCATTCTTATGAATCACAAAATTTGTAGATTGTAAGACCGAAAATGATTTGTTGGTGGTGATTTTTGAATTAATATTATGCTAAACAAAGATGTCTCAAGCTTATTGCTTATCATGCTATTAGAAATTCTCACAAGTGTAATTCAAAGTATTTAAACAATGTTGAATAGGCTCAGCAACCCAATTAAACTATGAATGCATAGTGTACCTACCAAAAGAAGATTGAGGGTGGATCTTGGCAACATTTTGGTATGAACTGGAGATTCTTCCAGGAAATAATGTGGATCACTAAAATTTACAAATTATGATTACCAATAAGCAAAGCTGATAAATGATAGCCAGTAGGTAACACTATCAACTCTACAACATCCTCTTTTCCTCTTTTTTTTTTTTTTCATCCCCTTGTGTCTCTAGCTAAAGAAAGGTTTCTACGTTCCTTTTATAATGATTGGATACAACTCAACTAAACTCAAATCATCTATTGTGCCTCTAGGTGTCAAGAGGTATCTAGCTTCCTTTTATAAATAGTTGGATACAACCCAACTCAACCCTTGTCCCAACTACTTGGGGTTGGCTACATGACGTTGTTGTGCAGGTTCCTAGGAACTCACAAATCTCTCCTGTTATCATAGTCTCATAGACGTTTTTGACATCTATATATCTTACTTTAACTACATTATTCTCTACTACGCACCAAATTCTCTCTCTAAGCACTCGATCCTACACCTTTTTTAAGTAAATAAAAACCAGATACAGGTCCTTATTATCCTTTCTATATTTTTCCCTGATCACTCATTAGTAAATGACTTCCATAGTTGACTTCCAACGCATAACCCCAAGTTGAATCTCAGATGTTGTTGTTCAAATCCTAGTTGTTTCTCAATGACTCTACCTCAAAGTTCAATCATGACTCATTAAGCTCATAGCATGATAGTTTGTATAACTTTGCGTCTCCGTAATTCCAGTAAATTGTTCAAATCCTAGTTGTTTCTCAATGACTCTTCCTCCACCACTTATTAGGCCTGAATTAGTCCTGCTTCTATTGCTCCATTTCTTCAAATGCATATTAGAGGTTTTGGGTGAGGTGAGGATGGTTCTGTGTTGTGGCAATGTGGAGTTTTTGCAATTCTTTGGTCCATTTGGACGGAGCATAACTCCAGAATTTTCAGAGATCAGGCTTTTTCATTGATGCTTTTGTGGTATAGTGCTGTAGTTCTGGCTTCTCTCTGGGTGTCAGCGAGGGGAAGATTCTGTGGGTTTTCTTTTCCAGAGATTTGGCGTGATTGGAACACTTTGCTTTTCTAGTTTTCTGGCGTATTTTTCCTCTTTTCTTTCTTTTCCTTCTGTTTATGTTTTGATCGACTGCTTGTCTCTCTTCATGGACTTTCCTCTAATTTAATCTATTTGATTATTTTCTGATATATAATTTACTCGTTCTTCTCTGGCTATATTTCGTGTGTGTTTCTCAGTTAACAATTTCTCATTTGATGTATATTCAAGAACATCTAAATTGGTGTACAGTTTTTGTTTAAGTTCTCTGTTGACAGAAAAGTGTTTCAAATATGCAGATTGTGTCGAAAAATTTGTCTGAACCTATACGTTCTCACAAAGATCTGGATAAAGATTCTGCTCCTTATTATCATAAAGCTGTGAAGTTATATGAAGGGCTCTCAAAGCAGCTTGTACATCAAGGACATGTACTTGATGTTTTTGCTTGTGCTCTTGACCAGGTGATATTTTGCTGTGTCTTTTTGATATATTTTGCTTTGTATAGTGTTTTTTGCTTATATTAAGCATTATCTCTATTGAGATTTTCTATTGTTTCCTTAGCATGACTGCTAATTATTTGCTAGGTCGGGGTTGCTGAACTTAAAGTAGCAGTTGAAAAAACTGGAGGACTAGTTGTGCTAGCAGAAAGTTTTGGACATTCTGTTTTCAAGGATTCACTAAAACGAGTTTTCCAATCTGGTGACCAAGACCTTGGTCTAGCTTCAAAGTAAGGTTTGGATGAACTGTTGTTTGTCATTTGGTCAAAAGTGGATACTTATTTGTTAACTGCCGCTGTTGCTTGTCTAAATTTATATTAGGTTTCTGGATGTTAGAGTTACTAGTCACTTGCTCCAGTATGGGTTCTTGTATCTGCCTTTTAGATTGAAATTGAGGAAGATCTTTTGAAATAATCTCGAATTACAGGCCAGAGATGGCCCATGATTAAGAGGTCAAGTGTTGAGCAATTTGTCAACAGATGTTGTATGGTCCTGTTTTATCTTTCTGAAAACATATAAAATTCATCTCTCTCTCTCTCTCTTCATATCTTTCTGTTAATCATTCGTTGCTGGATCATGTTTGTTTGAGGTTAGTAAATACTAGAGTCACTGGTTTGTCCTCCAACTAGTCTTAGCATCAGTCTTCTAGGTAGATATTGGAAATTCTTCAACATTTTGTCGAAGGATAAAAAATTGAATAAATGTACAAATCCTATCATTTAAGTGATATTGTGCAAATAAAAAATTGAAAATGTAATTTAATATTTACATTTTCTCACTCCACATGTTATTTCGATTTTTTTGTTCTGTATCTCTCATGTGTGTTTCCATTGTTTTTAGTCGCCCCCCCTCTCCAAACCAAAGTTTACAGTGAACCACTAGGGATTCTTCCTTCACAGTCCTAGAAGTTGAGGCCTGGAGAGAAGTGAAAAACCAGACCACTGCCATAAGAAATTATAGAATTTATCCTTCTTGAGGATAGTCCTACAGACTTGAGGAAACCAAATGATCATGCTGCATAAAAGCATTGATATTGCAGTTCCATGGTTATTGTTTGCCCAAGCTGTTTTATTTCACTCCTTATTAGAGTGATTAGCACTTGGAGATTGATTTGGTTAACCAATTTGTTTACATCATGTCTTTGTGAGTAGAATATTTGTTTTTGCCCCCTTATAGATTGCTAGGATGTTCATCAAGTGCTGATTTTACTTTCAAACTTATTGCAGTGGTATATTTGAGGTAAACTGCTCAAAGGATATCAAAATTCAAGGTGTTATTGGTCCATGCGCCTCACTTGAAAAGGTTAGTGTAGCACTCTGCAGAAGGATCACTCTTTTATGCTGGCTTTATTTAGATGTTCATTAGCTGTTGTTTTCGTGCAGAAAGGCCCGTTATGCTCTGAAACGGTTGTTGGCCAGGGTGGCACCACTGCTTGGAAGATGTGTGGCCTGGACAAAGCTACATCTTTATGTATAATATTTGAAATTGTAAAGAAGGAAAACCTAGATGCTATTCAATCAGCAAACAATCAGTTTTACTTCCAATTTTTAACTTAGTATGGACTTGTTGCTCATTCTTTTTGGCAAATTTAGTTATGATCCTCTTCCGCTTACAATATGGAGCTTCTTTCACTAATTAAAGATATGTTGCTCCAGTTATCAGCACAGCAGTGGACAAATGAGGCTTCGTGCAACTACCCTTTCCAGAAGATGGGTTTCTGGACCAGGAAGCATACAGGCAAGCTTTTCTTTAGTTTTTGTTTAATTGTTTGGAAACACTGTTGCATTACATGCACTTTTTGCCACTAAAAAAATTAAAAATCATATTGCTGCATGTACGGGAATCAATAAACTGAAGCTACAGATTAATGCCGATTTCACGTGCATGACCTGTTCTGGGCTTTATGTTCAACCTTCCTTTTTCATGGGAATTTCTGTAGTAAATGTCGCATGTAAGGAAATTAGTTCTTGCCTTGTCAGATGAGGTAAAAAAGAACATAGAAAAAAAAAAGGAGTTGATTCTTTGTGAGATCGCACGTATTGCGAAATTCTTGACTCTGGGGACGTGAGTAACGTATACAAGAGAGCAGCATTGACACATGTTGATTCTCAAAATTTGGATTTTCTCAGTAGTAGAGCAACCCCAGATGCAGTGGATGGTGGAGAAGACAAAGCAACTATTAGGTTGTGAAAGAACAAGAAGACACTTCTTATGAAACACTAAACCCCAGCAACATTAAGCCCAGTCCCCATTATAGACCTTATATCAGTGATAACACAGCAAGAAAAATATAATCTTGATCCTAAGAATTGTTGTTGCTGCTCGATGCAGTTGCTCTATTTAACTATGTGTGTGTGTGTTTTTTTGTTTTTTGAAGAAGCTTCTGGGTGTATATCAACAATGAGAGACACTGGCGCTCTATGTATGTTCAAGATATGTTTGGTCCGTCTAGAAATGGTTAAATTTAATTTATTAGAGTGGCTCTTATCAGAAACAGAAAATATTTTAGAGTGACACCTATCTGATATTTGTAGCAAACAAAGCTGCATTTTGACAATTATTATCACGTTAGTCCTTATAATTATGAACAGATAATTCAATCTATTTGATCTCAAGTTAAATGTTGTGTGACAATTCCTCCTTTGGGAATATTTGGGCCAAAGCAGAATGAGATTTTAGAGGCATGCTGTAAAGACCCGAGCCCGAAGGCCGGTCCACCACGCATAGTCCACCCACTAAACACCCGGGTCAACTGCCCATCACAAGATACCCAAAAGTCCATGGATAGGTTGGTGCCCAATGGTAATGGGTGGCCACTTATAAGGCACACAGAAGTCTCACATCTATTCGATATGGGATATCACAATCTCTCCCACTTGAATCCTTGACATCCTCGTCAAGATCCAAAGGAGGCCCAAAAGATCGGCACCCCTGGCGATGTGTTCCAACACATTTCTTGATGTGATTCTAAACGGAACCCACAAGTTATATTGAACTTGGAACCACGTTTTAGAAGACAAATCTCGCAGAAGACAATCCAAGGACTTGAATAACAATCAAAGAAACCGCAACCCCTAACTCATTGTAGAATTAAGAACCTTGGTATATTCGAAACCCTTAACTATGAATAATTAAGAACCACGAATTAAAAGTAAATACAAACTTAATCCAAAGTTTGCAAAATTCTAACAAAACTTAATTTGTCAAAAAGAGTTGAAAACTCACACAATTTAATTTAATTAATAATAATCCCCTTACAAAGTAAAAAGGGATGCCTTTATATAGGCTTAGAAAAACAAAAACTAATCTAACTAGGATACTTTTAACTACTAGAAGACTAATAAAACTCTAAGGAGCCATTTGGTAGTTAGGATTAAGGCCGGATAAGATTAATAAATCGAATTGTCGAATATTTGGTACGTAATAGGCGGTCGGAACTATTAGCACGAGTTATCCGGATAAGGTCCTTATCCCCTCACTAATAATACCAAGGGAGAGGGTGGTATTATTAGCACCCTCACTAAAAAAACATGTGATTAACATTTTTAATTCCAAAATTACCTCCTATATATAAATAGGGATTAATAGCGAGCGCTAATAACACCGGGATTAATAATAATGCTTTATCTCCGCCTAACTACCAAACAACCCCTAATAAAATCTGAATAGAATCCTAGTTAAAAAAAATAAACAAAACACGCTTAAAAGTCAGAGAAGAAAACAAAGGAGTAAGTCACGGCCAAAGGACTCCTTTGAGGGAAGGAAACACGGTTTCCCCTTGCTTTCACACCTTGCAAACGGTTTCTTGCTTTCACACCTTGCACACGTTTTTGGACAGCTTGCACATGTTTTGCCAACTTGCTTTCACACCTTAACACGGCTTGGACTTTGTAGGCATCAATTCACACAGTTTTGTTAGACCTTTTCACATGGTAAAACACAGTTTTACTCTTTTACATTCACACACACAGTTTCTTTAAGGTTTAATCAAGGCCAGAAAAACACGGTTTTACTGAAAAGGAAAAGTAAAACACGTTTTCCTCCTTTATGTTCACACTTGAGAATACGGTTTTAAGAGTAATTCATGGTTAAAACACGGTTTTTCCCTCTTGTGATCACACTAGGAAACACGGCTTTAGGAGCTTTCATACACCACACGGCTTCCTTCCATGTGTTCACACTCTACACGGCTTCTTTGGAGCTTTCACACATGGCTAGGGCAGCAACACTCCTTCTAGAATCCTTTAGTGGGCTTCCCTCTTTGGGCTTGAGCTTGGACTTGCAAAATAAGGCTTGATTCATCTTTTTAACCCTTGATCTTGTCATTGGCCCATCCTTGATCTTCAATGGTTCATTGGACTTGCTTAATGGATCCTCATTGATGTTGCTGTTGTCTGATGGTTCTCCATCATTCCCTCCTCCTTTGAAAGGATTTGTCCACAAATCGGCTTCACTTACATCAAATGGACGCAACTCAGAAATAGAGAAATATTCACTAACATTATGCTCACCATGTAATTCTATTTTGAAGGCCATGTCGTAGACTTGTTCACGATCCCCTTGTTTTCGAATGATTTCTCCATCAAAGCTCGCACAACTCCAATCACCGGGATCAAAAATCAATTGAACTTGACTTGCTCTAACTTGTAGAAGAAACACAACCAAACAACACAATGCAAGATGATCAAAGTTGTTAGCATAATTACATTATATAACAATTGAGCACACCTCAAAGACAAACATCCCTTATGCCTAACAATCTGATCATAATCAACATTCTTAATTGCCAAGCTATCACATGTCAAAGCACTCTCAAATACATTCTCAACATGAAACACACAACCCTCCCAAGTTTAAGCATGCTTAAGAAGAATTACTTTTAATAAACATGATTTAGCCCTAAGAATGCCATGCAATCCATAAATCTTGTGAAAGAATAATGTATCATGGAAACCATCTTACACTTTTGTGACATGTATCAAAATAACTCATCGGAGAAAATTCGTGCATACTCACAAGCATAGAACTCTTCGATACTCCCAATACATAATTCAAATTTATCAAGCCAATCTTCAATGCACCATAAAGACTTATCAAGTCAACCTTTAATGAATATTCCATGAATGGATCAACATAAGAATGACTAGGGGCATGCAATGTCAAGTATAGTCCATCATTAATGTTCTCATCAAATTTCATCCAATCACTTAACCCATGGTGACTAACCAAATTTTGCAATTCAAACTTCTTAGGCATGTCAAGTGGTCTAACAAGCTTTCTTGTGAATGAAGTACCCACATGACCAGTCAAATCACTAATACCAATATCTCCACGAATTTTGAATTCCCTACTAAGGTCATATGACTTGACATGATTGTGAAGTCCCAATAACTTAGTATCATAAAAAGAAGGCAAGCCAAACCTATGAGAATGTGTATATTCTACAACAATTTCATTATGCGGATCATATCTCCACTTGTATCTTTCAACCTTCTTACTTAATTCGAGAAACACATCAACAAAAATTTGTAGAGAAGAAACAACACATGGAAGAGAAAATTGGGGTGACATGTTAGTATAAAAAGATTTCTCTTTGGAAAAGAGAACTATCTCATTATGCTTTTCCCACAGCTCCCTCTCAATCTCCCCACTTATTGCATAAAAACTCTCCTTTTTTTTTTCTCCACTCAGATTTTTCACTCAACTCATTTTTTCCACTCTTTATCTTTTCTCTAAATTCTGTTTTGTCTCTCTTTTTATTTTTTCCAACACTCTCACTTTCTTTTTTTTCTCTCTTTCACCTCCTTCCTCTACATCAAACTCTCCTTTTTCAATTTCTTTCTCTTTCTCTTTCTCTCCCTCAACTTTTTTTCTTAATTCACTCATCCTCACTTGATCTTCCCTTACTTTTTGTGGAGATAAGGGAGCAAAAACATTCGTTTTCCAACCAATCTTGAAAGAGTACTTGTTGGTGTATCTATCAAAAGAAACCTTTCGGTCAAATTGCCATGGTCTACCCAACAAGAGACCACTAACTTGCATAGGCACAACATCGCATAACACCTCATCCTTATACTCCCCTATAGAAAAAACAATCATCACTTGCATAGTCACTCTCAATTCACCACAATCATTAAGCCATTGCAACTTGTACGGATTAGGGTGTTTCAAGGTAGGTAGGTTAAGCTTTTCTACCATCTCTGTGCTAGCCACATTAGTGCAACTCCCCCATCAATAATGACCATGTACACTCTCACTCACCAAACATCTAGTATGAAAAATATTATCACGTTGCATCTCCTCAACAGCTCGCACTTTCATACTCAACAACCTCCTAACTACCACGTTTTTCTCAAACTCATCACTATTGGCATCACCCAATGGTAGCATAGTAGAAGAAACATTGTTTCTCTTATTCACTACCTATCTTTTGGTTTCAACTCCATAGAATTCTCGCACCTACTTCGAATATGTCACTTAAGAATTGCATGATTTCTAGCTTTAGGAATTTCAACCTTGAGTCTCTCAATGAGACCCTCAACACTAGATCTCCTATTAGCATTGGAACTAGAAATCTCTCGAATACTACCCCTCCTAGGTCCTCACTATGGTGGTTCATTTTCTTCTAACCACTCATCTTCCTCAATGAGTTGTCTATTTCTTTCCATTCTCACATTTTCATTAGGTGGTGGTTCTTGGTGGACACGTTCCATCCTATCTATCCTCTCATTCACTTGCCCAATCTTCTCCCTCATCATCCTCCTTATCTCTCCCAACAAATCTGCCATAGACATGTTATTAGGTATTCCCTTCTCCTCTACAATATTTTTTTCTTTATCTTGAGACATGAATTTAAAAACTCTTACACATTCCCTTACGTGTATCCAATCTGACTTTTACCTCCCCTCTTATGTGCTCACCACTCTTATGTCTTTTTTCACTCACAACTCTTGTGGAAAACAAGTAAGTTAGAACACAACAATTTTGGAGATAAAGTTTTTGAAGACTCAAAATTTTGTAGAACTTAATAAAAACAAAGAAAGAGTTTATGAAAAGATAAGAAGAAGGGCTTATAGAAAAGAAAGAAGGAAAGATTCGATTTTTATTCTTGAATAAAAAATGTAGGGAGTTTTGGTTTGAGAAGAAAAATGCTTTGTAGCTCACGGCCCAAGCTTCTTTTGCTTTCTTTGATTTTTATTTTTTTGTCTATGTCTAGGCGAATTAAGCAAGGATTAATTCTGCCTTGTTTTCATTTTTTTTTTGTATGTGGACCTCTTTGGTACGGCTTTGGAGCAAGAATAGGAAGAAAAACTCTGGGGCACAAAAGATGGTTAGATGATAATATGGTTTTATGGATTGAAAGACAAAAATTTAAGAACAAGAATAATAAATAGGGATAAAAGATTGTTACCAATAGCCTTGTAAAAGATTGTTACCAATAGCCTTGCTTTGATACCAACTGATGTGATTCTAAACGGGACCCACAAGTTATATTGAACTTGGAACCACGTTTTAGAAGACAATCCAAGGACTTGAATAACAATCAAAGAAACCGCAACCCTTAACTCACTGTGGAATTAAGAGCCTTGGTATATTCGAAACCCTTAACTATGAATAATTAAGAACCACGAATTAAAAGTAAACACAAACTTAATCCAAAGTTTGCAAAATTCTAACAAAACTTAATTTGTCAAAAAGAGTTGAAAACTCACACAATTTAATTAATAATAATCCCCTTGCAAAGTAAAAAGGGATGCCTTTATATAGGCTTAGAAAAACAAAAACTAATCTAACTAGGATACTTATAACTACTAGAAGACTAATAAAACTCTAATAAAATCTAAATAGAATCCTAGTTAAAAAAATAAACAAAACACGCTTGAAAGTCATAGAAGAATACAAAGGAGTAAGTCACGACCAAAGGACTCCTTTGAGGGAAGGAAACATGGTTTCCCCCTTGCTTTCACTTCTTGCAAACGGCTTTTCCTTGCTTTCGCACCTTGCACACGTTTTTGGACAGTTACACATGTTTTGCCAACTTGCTTTCCCACCTTAACACGGCTTGGACTTTGTTGGCATCAATTCACACGGTTTTGTTAGACGTTTTCACATGGTAAAACACAGTTTTACTCTTTTGCATTCACACACACGGTTTCTTTAGGGTTTAATCAAGGCTGGAAAAACACGGTTTTATTGAAAAGGAAAAGTAAAACACGTTTTCTTCCTTTGTGTTCACACTTGAGAACACGGTTTTGAAGAGTAAATCATGGTTAAAACACGTTTTTCCCTCGTGTTCACACTAGGAAACACGGCTTTAGGAGCTTTCATACACCACACGGCTTCCTTTCATGTGTTCACACTCCACGTGTTTTATTTTTCCTTTTTAGTAAAACTGTGTTTTTTCAGCCTTGATTAAACCCTAAAGAAACCGTGTGTGTGAATGCAAAAGAGTAAAACCGTGTTTTACCATGTGAAAAGGTTTAACAAAACCGTGTGAATTGATGCCTACAAAGTCCAAGCCGTGTTAAGGTGTGAAAGCAAGTTGGCAAAACATGTGCAAACTGTCCAAAAACGTGTGCAAGGTGTGAAAGCAAGGAGAAGCCGTTTGTAAGGTGTGAAAGCAAGGGGAAACCGTGTTTCCTTCCCTCAAAGGAGTCCTTTGGCCGTGACTTACTCCTTTGTTTTCTTCTCTGACTTTTAAGCTTGTTTTGTTTAATTTTTCTTAACTAGGATTCTATTCAGATTTTATTAGAGTTTTATTAGTCTTCTAGTAATTAAAAGTATCCTAGTTAGATTAGTTTTTGTTTTTCTAAGCCTATATAAAGGCGTCCCTTTTTACTTTGTAAGGGGATTATTATTAATTAAATTGTGTGAGTTTTCAACTCTTTTTGACAAATTAAGTTTTGTTAGAATTTTGCAAACTTTGGATTAAGTTTGTGTTTACTTTTAATTCGTGGTTCTTAATTATTCATAGTTAAGGGTTTCGAATATACTAAGGTTCTTAATTCCACAATGAGTTAGGGGTTGCAGTTTCTTTGATTGTTATTCAAGTCCTTGGATTGTCTTCCGCGAGATTTGTCTTCTAAAACGTGGTTCCAAGTTCAATATAACTTGTGGGTCCCGTTTGAAATCACATTAGTTGGTATCCACACGGTTTCTTTGGGGTTTAATCAAGGCTGGAAAAACACGGTTTTACTGAAAAGTAAAACACGTTTTTCTCCTTTGTGTTTACACTTGAGAACACGGTTTTGAAGAGTAAATCATGGTTAAAACACGGGTTTTCCCTCTTGTGTTCACACTAGGAAACACGGCTTTAGGAGCTTTCATACACCACACGGCTTCCTTCTATGTGTTCACACTCCACACGGCTTCCTTGGAGCTTTCACACATGGCTAGGGCAGTAACACTCCTTCTAGAATCCTTTAGTGGGCTTTCCTCCTTGGGCTTGAGCTTGGATCTTTTTAACCCTTGATCTTGTCATTGGCCTAATCTTTAATGGTTCATTGGACTTGCTTAATGGATCCTCATTGGTGTTGCTGTTGTTTGAAGGTCCTCCATCTTTTCCTTCCGGGACCCACTCTGATACCATTTGTAACGATCCGAGCTCAAAGCCTGGTCCGCCACGCATAGCCCGCACTGGCCCACTAAACACACCCGGGTGGTCGCTTCCACCACGAGCAACCCAAAAGTCCATAGATAGGTTGGTGGCTAGTGGGAGTGAGTGACTCTTATAACGTACACACAAGTCGATGTGGGATATCACACATGCTCTTTCAGATTTATAGAGATACTGATGAATGGTCAGACATTAATTCTCATACTCTTTGTGTTTTGTGCTCAAATTTCCATGAGCACTCATTCTTTTTCTAGTGACAGTCTCCACTGTCATTGTTTCATTAGATTCTGCTAATCAAATTAAATTCAAAAGTATGAGATTCCATTGCTTAAGCTTTCATGTTACAGTCTGTAAACCTTGCACTAAATAAAAGTTAAAAAAAAAAACTCATAAACCCTTTCTAGTTTGGCCAGGGAATCGATAACAATACTTCAGAAACCAATTTTAATGGAAGTAAACTGAAAATCCAAGTACACGGGCTGAAACCATTGAATCATCTGAAAGGTTGGAGATCCCTTATCTTGGGTAACCTTGTTACGTTGTATTTAGAATGTTTGAGAAAAAAAGAATCACTTAAAAATTTTAAGCTCAACCAGAGCGATATGGCTGGAAATACAATGATTTCATTTGTGGGACAAACTTGGGAGGGGTATATGGTATAGGTTCTTGCAAATAGAAAGAATAAGAACCAAGCTCATTCTCATTAAGTAATCAACTCTCACTAACACAACTGAAGCTCATTCTCAATTAAGTAATCAACTCTCACTAACTTTGAGGCATTACATCCATATAGGCCAAGACTATGCTCCTAATAATATTATGCTCCTAATAATATTAGGACCAGGGCTAGAGTTAAACTGATACTACTAAGATTAGGATAATTACTAATTAAAATATTCTTAACTATAAAACTACTAATATATAATAATACCAACAATAATCAATCCTAATCCCGCAGGACTTCTTTCCAGTAGACCAAGAGGGCTTGTTTGATGGCACGCGATCGTTGGGCTTTGGCTTGGTCTTCCAAAGTCGATCATAATAATCCATGAAGCTGTTGTGTTCTACATCAATAGGGAGTGCACAAGAAATAAACGCACTTATACACCTATACTGACAGCATGAATCCTGAAAATTCTATGGACTGGTCCTAAGCCCCCAGATAAACCAGGGTGGCTTAATGCTGATCGCCAGTCACACTGAAGGGGAAGCTGGAACATCTCAAACTTGCTGAATGACGCACTCCCACTGGAGCAGAAACTCCCAAGGGTTAAGTTGGAGTCCTGTTAATATTCAATCTATATACTGTCAAATATATATATATATATATATATATATATATATATATATATATATATATATATTGAAGGTCTGGTTGTTACTTCAAGGTTTTTTTTTTTTTTTTTTCCATTTTTAACCTTCTCGAAGTACTGCAAGGAAGTAAAATGGAGAAACTTATAGTCTTGAGACCTCCTCATCCACCTATTAGTTCAACCTATTCGCAGGCTACTTTAATCGCCAAGAGATATTGGTAGAATTTATTATGGTTGCTTTGGTTCCTTGCTATATGTGGCTAATCTTCTTGAATGACATATATGTTATGTACCATATCATTTTTTCAAAGCCATTTTATTGTTTCTTTATTTATCCGCAGTACTTCCCTCCACCCCTCGGTGTAGCGCTAAAAAAACTGGGTTCTGTTGCGCAGATATTAGTTTATATCTTGATACTGACAAATAGTGAATTGCTTCTTTTTATAGGATTTAATTGCTGGATTTGACCAAGAAGCAGCCGCTGTAGTCATGGCACGTCAAGTTTCTTTTAAAATGGAAACCGAGGTAACAGCTTACTGATTGTACTTTCTTAGTTGTTTTTTTTTTCCTTCAAAGACTGAAGACATTTATCCTTTGGCATTGTTCTGCTGCATATTTCTGCTTCAACCCTTTGGCATTGTTTATATAAATTATCTTCTCTTGCCACCAAATACTTTTCTATCCCTGAACATGCTAGAGGTAAATTGACACAGATGTCAGAGCTCTTAAGAACTTGAATATGAGCATTTGAATACATATTGTTTGCATTAACTTCTAATAAACCTGAAATTGAAGGAATATTTATTGAGCATTGCTATTTACACCCGGGAAAACGCCGAGTACACCCATAGCGGTGTTCGGCAGGGGTGCCGAGCATCACTTTTGTGGCAAAAGTGATGTTCGGCAGGGGCAAAAGTGATGTTCGGCACCCCTGCCGAACACCGCTATGGGGTGTACTCAGAAATTGTCTGGGTATGAATAGCAATGCTCATATTTATTATGTCACGGCGACCAATAATTTTGAGTATATTGTGATGGAACCACATATGTGATGGTTGTGGTGGGCCTGGTGAGAGCTGTGGTGTCAATGGCGGTGATAAGACCTGGCATGATGGTGACAGTGGTCTGCAGTGGTGGTGATAATGGCGGCACAATGATGTGTCGTCGTTGGAGGTGGCATAATGATGGCAGTGCGATTGTAGAGGTGCTTTGGTGGGGCAAGGACCATGGTGTTCGTGATGAAATGATGGTGGTATGGTTCAATTGGTTGTGATGGTAAGTATCAGACATTGTGTAATCCAATAGCCTTACCATATTTAAGAAGGCTTGGTCCACTTTGGATTTAATTTTTATTGAATAGTTTATGGATTGCATTGAAACATAACTCTGTAGCTTTTGGTGCATACACAAGGAGGTCGAGCAATGCAAATACCCATTTAGTCTCCAAGCAATTTTAGAAAATTGATCTTTAGTAATTCAATACAGGATTTCATTCTGTGGAAATCCGATTATAAGATAAACCCTTACTGAAATCTCCCACGGAAGACAATTTGATTGTTTAGGAGAGTTAAATCACTGTGTATGACCTGCTGAAAGTACTGTAATAGGGTTTTGTTTGTAATTTATATATGTGGTTGTTGGGACTTGGGCGTAAAAATATGTTATGATCGTCTTGTTATGTGTTATATGCTGTGTATTTTGATAATTTATGGTCCTTGCATACCGATACAACTAGTAGCTTTCTTTGCTTATTGACCAGCTGTGGCTACTATGTGCAGGCCGAATTTGATCCTATAAGATGGCTGGACAAATCATTAATACATGTATGTTCTCGTTTTGGCGATTACCAGAAGGACAGCCCATCTTCTTTTTGCTTATCTCCTCGGTTTTCAATAGTTCCTCAGTTCATATTCCATTTACGCCGTTCTCAATTTGTCCAGGTATACATGACTAAATTAATTTTGCTCAACTTATCTGGCTTGTACAATTATATATGGCGTATCATAATTTTTCATTTCCTGAAGCTTCATATCTGATACTCTTTCCTTTCTTCCCAGGTCTTCAACAACAGCCCTGACGAGACGGCATATTTTAGAATGATCCTGAATCGCGAAAATGTTGCCAATTCAGTTGTTATGATTCAGCCTTCTTTGATCTCTTATGCTTTCCAGTCTGGAGCAGAACCTGCTCTCCTTGATGTTGCTTCCATTGCTGCTGATAGGATCCTTCTTTTAGATGCATATTTCACCATTGTTGTATTTCATGGGTCAACTATTGCTCAGTGGCGAAAAGCTGGATACCAAGATGACCCTCAGCATGAGGTAGTAACCTAAATCTGACTGTAAACGCATAGCTCCACAATACTGATAGCAGATCAAAACTTCTTAGGAGGATTAAAAAAAGAGGAGTGGTATAAATGTTGGCTCAGTAAAACTAATGCAAAGTATTTTAGAGTCAGTTATTAGGCTGACAGTTTAACGGTCCTGTTAAAGAGTGCCCCCAGGGCACTTGTTAAGGATCTAGATTCTGGAATATTCTGCATCGGAAACGAGCTCAAATATAATTGTGAATGTTTCCAATGCATTGGTAACTATTCCCAATGCTAGTCTTTTCCAAGGATAGAACCGAAACAAATATCCCGGGGGTACTTGTTAGCATTTCCCTTACTTGAAATCAGTTTTTTTAATATCAAGAATTGTAGTTAAGCAACTAATTGACATTTGGGATGTTTCTTTCTTATTAACTATTTATGGTTGCTATATAACTTCAGATATACTTGCCTTTTCCTCTTTCAAGTTTTTTCGTATCCACCTTTCTATAAATTATTGGACCCCAAGACAAAATCTCTATCAGTTATATACACGATAGCTACCTATTCTCAAGTATTCCAAATGTTTTGATCTAGGGCCACTTGCTCTATTATCAGCAATTTGATTTGTTGTAAATAACCCAAATTTTAAGCACCGAAGTAGTTTTCTTAACTTTAAGTCTTATCTAATAATAAGAAAATTTGGAAACTCAAAATTAGTAAGCTTAGGTTTTGAAAATTTGAACTCGTCCTTGCTTCACTTGCTGTTTTCTTGGTGCATGGAGTCATTGCTGTCTTCAGTTGATTCTCTTGTAGAGTTTTTGCACAGTTTGTTGTTGGTCAGGTTCTTTTGATTGGGTATTCTCCTAGTGTACACACGCCATGTCACCTGTTTTGGGACATTTTGTTTATCATAAACTCATTTATTTGTCAAAAAGAAAAAGAAAAAAAAGGAATATCATGAAATAGATAGAATGACTCTTCTGTTGGAACAAATCTTATCCAGAAGGTACTCTTCCATCTACTTTTATGCCTAACTAGGTTATAGGGGATTATTTTTTTATTTTCTTATATTTTTTTAAGGTTGGAGGAGACATAGACCTTACCCCAACTTTATTATTCTCATCAATGCCTTTAAAGGCTACGAAGTATTTGGATAGTGCCATATGGCTTTATAAAGTACCTAAATTAGGCTACTTTATTATTATCATCAATGCCTTTAAAGGCTACAAAGTATTTGGATAGTACCATATGGCTTTATAAAGTACCTAAATTCGGCTAGAACAACATTGCTGTGGCAAGGCTTGAACACCTGACCCTCTATTGAGAGAAATGTGCGGACAGAAGTGAGGAGTACCAGTTCGGAACTCATTGGTGTCTATCATGGAGTAATCATTTATCCTGAGAGATAACCGTAATATGTGCGCTATTGGAGTTTGAGACGTATCATCTATCTGCTTCACATGAATAATCATATGAAAGAGCTATAAACTCTTCTTGTTATAACATCCATTTCAATCCTCATCCGCAGCTTGAGTTCAGTCTTGTTGGATTATGTCATGAAATTTTGTACTTTTATAGAGTAGATAACTCAGTCACTCTGTTCTCTTTTATAATCTAATCAGTTTTGCTTACCCATTACAAAAGCATTTCGAAATCTGTTATAGTCATACGTAATCTTGTAGATGTCTCAATTAATGAATTTTTCTAACCCATGGATAAAGCTGTTAGGCAAATTCTCTAGTCACCTGACAACTTGTATCATGTGGCATATAGATCAATTTAAAAACTTGCATTTTCAGGCTTTAATTTGTTGCTTAAACTCATAGTAGTGATATCGTCCTGTACGTGCTCATGTGCTCTACCTCTCAGGTATTTGCCCAGCTGCTGCGAGCTCCTCGAGATGATGCTGATGCTATAATAAAGGAACGATTTCCAGTACCTCGTTTAGTTATTTGTGATCAGCATGGATCCCAGGTATTTAATTCTCTATACCTAAGGAAGTTTTAAGCAATGGACAATGATTCATTAATGTTTTCATAAAGATAAAGGAAGGAAAAAGATAGATGAAACAAAGTTGTAATTTTCTCCAATTCTTCAAAGAATGACATCTATATTGACGATAGTTCTCAGTTTCCATGTAGCCTTCATTGCTGGATCACTGGATGTTGGTATATTGCCTTGATTGCTCCAAAAGTTGTTTGCTTATAATGGAGGTTATTAAAGATTTGAGATAGTGAATCTCAATAACCAAGGATGTTTTTGCCTCTTAAGTCACTTGATTTGCGTGATACCGTTTTTCTTTAGATGAACTTCATTAGGAGGGATTTGGTACCTTTTTTTCTCCTTTTAAGAAAAAACTTTATTAGAAAAATTCAAAAATATGGACATAGAAAGTCTTCAAGTTATGGTTCCTTCAAACAAAATTATATGTCGTAATCCTTGAGTTCCTGCTTGCATCAATCATTTCAATTGAAACTCTTCTTCAGTCATGGCCAAGAAAGTAACCTATGTTGGTATAAAGTTGCATTAGTATTAGAGTCGCTTGCATATCTATGCTATTTACATAATTAAAGATAGATCTGAATACATGTGGTTTGCTTGAAATTATGCAGGCTCGTTTTCTTCTCGCAAAGCTAAATCCTTCTGCCACATACAATTCTGACGGTCCTGCTCCTGGAGGAGATATCATCTTTACAGATGATGTCAGCTTTGAAGTATTCTTGGATCATCTTCAACGATTAGTTGTTCAATAGATTTTTTTTTTCTCAGAGTCAAGTTAGAGGTTAGCAGCTTACCGGAACATGTTGCGGCATTTCTCCAATTTTGTAAGATTTTTATCATTTGAATTGGTTGTACAGTAATGCATACAAATCTGTTCTTAATATCTCAATCTCAAGCTTGTCTTGTCTTGTAGTACTTGTTCAAAAGAAACAAAAGCAATAATATAAAGTGATAGATTGATCGTGTGAAAACTTAATAAAAATATGGGTGGCTCTGTTACTATGGAATTTCTCGCGTACATTGTTTTGTTTGTCATACTTTTATTCTCCGATTTGGCACCTCCGAATTTCGTATGCATCATTCTGTTAAATTTTGTCCAGAAAGAGAGAAGTTTGTTTTTTTGTTTTGTTTTTCGTCAGGAGCTCTAGTGATCCCTAATGGTCCATTTCTGTGTTTTACTTGCCCTGTTGCAGCATTTCAGAGTTTTCAGTATACATTTTGCCAATGAACAATTATTATTTGTCTTTATGCCACTAATTTTTTTTTTTTCTGCAATGTTATTTGTCGTTTATATAATTATCAGTAACGTATTCGACTGGTTGTAAATGCTAGAAGCTTGCTCTTCTAGCTTGGGTTGGTTGGAACTGCTCAAAACTTGCTATTCTAGCTTGGGTGCCACATATCGGCGAGGAATATGCATATTGTAGGGAATTCATTCTATTATCTATCTCAGCCTCGGGGAAAGATGATTTTTGAGAATTTGTTTTTTTTCTGTTTGTTTTTACGCTTTCTTTTTCCCTAGACTTTTTTCACAATTCCAATTTCAGTTCCAGTTCCAGTTCAAAGGTTATCAAGTTTTGTACCGTAATCTCATGGGTCAGTCTCTACTCTAGGTATAGAGTGCTTAATTACCTCTTCTATATGTTAGTTCCTGATGAGGCATACAGTTTCTGCCCCACTTTTGTGTGCGTGCGTGTGTGTGTGTGTGTGTAATTATGGAGGGAGGGAGGGTTAACCGGTGAAGACATTGTGTTTTCATTCGAAAAGTACTAAATATGCCTCTTATTATGACATTATCTTGGAAGCTTTTCTTTCAAGCTAGGAAACAAATCCCCAAATAAATGAAAAAATATATATTGCGAAAGATTTACCAGCAACGTCAACTGCCTATGTTTGGTTTGAGGCTAGTCTGGCGATCGGGGTGGCTTTATGTGGTGGTGCCGCTGACTTGTAGATCACCGGAAAAGAGAAGAGAAGAGAAGAGGAGAGGAGAGGAGAGAGGGCTTGCTTGCTCCTTGCTTTGTTGCTCATGCTCACACAATATACACTTGAGGAGGAGTGAAGAAAATCTATTGCCAAAATCAATGAGAGGAGAATATTTTTTGGGAAAGATTAATGGGGGATGAGGAGGCTGTCGAGAGAGAAAACGACACACCCAGACGCGAAGAGAGAGAGAGATGTAAGAAGAGTCTGATACTGATTAGATAAGAACGATGGTAAGCCTACTCTCGGATTTTCTTTGACACAATTTAGAGAATGTTTAAGGGAAAAATTTGGGTAAGTTTTCAACCGTTTTAATACTTTATATTTTTTTTCAAACCGGAAAAAGACACTTTAATGCATCGTGAATCGCAATTAAAGTTTTGTGCATCGCGATGCATGAGCGATTCCAAATTGATGCATCGTGATGCACAAAAAGTGCATTTTTCCGGTTTGAAAAAAACATAAGGTACTAAAGCGGTTGAAAATCATCAAAGTGTACCGACCCGCAATTTTCCGAAGTTTAACTCGTTGCAAATACTATAAAATATGGAAGGCAGTGTAAGGTAGAGATGAAAGGAACTAGTGTTTTGAGGGAGAGCAGTGGAGTAACCTTGGCATCCCTAGCATTTCCTTGTGTATAAATTGATCGAAGACATTTTTCTTTAGACAGTTGCTATTTACACCCAGACAATTGTTGAGTATACCCCATGCCATATATTACCAAAATGTCATTATAAATTTTGACTTAAATACCCATATTTGTCCGGTAAGGGTGCCGAACACCACTATGGGTGTTCGGTAAGGGTGCCGAATAGCCATAGTGCTGTTCGGGAAGGGTGCCGAACATCACTATGTATGGGTGTTCGATAAGGGTGCCGAATGCCTTAAAAAAAAAAAAACTTAACAAACTCGTGATGGAGGCGGGATTGACGGTGTGGGTGGGGGAAGGAGGAGGAGGAAGGAGGGAGGGGGTGGCGGGAAAGGAGGGAGGAAGGGGGTGGGCTTGACCGGTGTGGTGGGGGGAAGGAGGAGGAGGAAGGAGGGAGAGGGAGGCGGTTGTCTTGGTGGTGGTGGTGGGGGGAAGGAGGAAGGGGGTGGGTTGACCGGGTGTGGGGGGAAGGTGGAGGAGGAAGGATGGAGGGAGAGGCGGGCTGCCGGTGGTGGTGGTGGGGGAAGGAGGGAGGGGAGGGGAGGCGGGAAAGGATGGAGGAAAGGGGTGGGTTGATTGGTGTGGGTGGTCGGTGGGGGGAAGGAGGGAGGAAGGGGGTGGGGTGTACTGGCAGTGGGAAGGGGGAAGGTGGAAGAAGCAGAGTGGGGTGTACTCAGTAGATGTGTTAATTTTGAGAAAAATATTGTAAGCGTATAATAGAAAATTGAGGGGGGGTGTACTTAGTTTTTTAAGTGGTGAAAAATATTAAGGTGAAGTGTATTAAGTAATTGAGTATACTCAGTAAATTAATGGGTACAAATAGCAATTCTCTTTTCTTTATTAATGGAGAACAATGAGGCTTACTCGTCGATGAAGACATTTTTCTTTGTTGTGCGTTTAAATGAAGATTGTGCAATTTGTTCGTTATAATTACTCTCTCCGTCTCAAAACAAGAAGGATACTTTGACTATTTTGGTCAACTTTTCTGTATTTTTACAGGATGTTTAAAATATATTTATTTAGTTAGAGAAAGAAAACTATAACTTTTGGGAACTACCCTGTAAGTACTCCATTTGTATTATGGCTTTGGAAATACAACTAAATTCTTGTCAAATATCCATTCAAAAATTGGTCAAAATTTTAACCAAAAAAGTCAAAATGTATCTCCTCTTTTGTGACAGAGGAAGTATATTACCCCATGGATCTAGTTTTTCCTAAGAGAGCAACTTAAGAGTATTCTATTCGGAAAATTGCTGGCAGTTTCATAAAATTATTTCTAAAATGTCATTGTGAATCTTTTATACTATAAACTCTATGATTTCTTCTTAAAATATCTCTTGTAACTCATTTATTTTAGACATTCGTTGAAAACTCGATCTAAAATACTTCGTCTCTGTAATGGAAAATGCAATGCCTCAGTTTGTAATATCTCCTGTAACTCCTTTATTTTACAATCGATCTAAAACACTTCGAATGATCATGATTGCGTAAAATGGTGTTGTTGGCCAAAATTTTATCAGTTAGCATTATATCAAACGATTTTTAAAATCAAAATGCTTTAAGCTACGGATTGAATAGAGGAGGGTTACTTGGTGATTCTGTTTCTTTTATCCCACCTTTTAATTCAGCCGATGCTCGAATTGGACATCGCGATGCAACAATTAATAATCCCTATGCATGAATTGTGCATCGTGATGCAAAAATTAATAAGGGCCTTAAACTACTTTGATTCATCGCAATCTAATATTTGGGCATCGGGATTATGGAATTAGGCTTGGCAATGCTTTGATTATGCATACCGATGTCTGAATATTAAGGGTATATTAGTATTTTCGTTAAAAAATAAAAGATAAATGCATCCCTATGATATGCCTTTTACTTGGGCATCAGAATGCCAATATGATTGAATTCGATGAACATATCAGGCATCGCAATGCATAAAATTAAGTTTGAATTTTGGGTTGCACAAATCAGGCATCGCCCGCCAAATTCGATGCACATATCAGACATCGAGATGCCTTGGGTTAATGATGCGCGCGTGTTTTTCTTTCATTAAATTGGGCATCGAGATGCCTTAAATTTGGCATCGAGATGCCTTGGATTACTGATGCGCGCATGTTTTTCCGGTCTTAAAAAAAGTATCATGGACTGGAGCGATTACAAATGTCCAAAAGAAACTGGCGTGTAATTCACCATATTCTATTCGATGTATGAAGTCCACTAATTCTATTTTCGGTAGTTGTTAGCATGAATACATTGGTGGGCTTCATTTTTTAGAGTTTAAACTTTAATTGGCTATGAGGGAGTACTCATTTCATAGTAATACATTAAAGACCCCAAAACAAAGAAAAAAAAAAAAAACATAAGAAGGATCCCATATATCTATTCATCTTGAAGTCTGAAGATTCATATCCAAGGAGTCAAGTTCTCATTTTATCACAAATTCTAGACACTTTATACTGTAAAGGAGTTTAATCAAGTTAAGAGGGGAATGTTTAATTCTTCTGTATATAGTATGATATATATGTTGATATGATTAATACGAAGGTTGCTTCATAACTCATACAGATGATACTAATACTTAATTAGAAAGAGAAACAAATTTCTTGTTTGTTCGAAGAAAAAATAGACTAATACAAGATAAAAGCTTTTTCATAGTGGCAAATCTGGCTGATATACATACAACAATGTAAGAATTTAGTTCATAGCCTTTACAGATAATAACTGGTGGCATTTTTTTCAGTTGCCATTTTATTCTGTATTTAGATTGTTCAGCAATGGCTGAAGCTCGCAAAGCAAACCAACAGAACATTTGTGTTTCTACGAAGAAATGGTTAGGGCGAACAGCCATGTATCAGTTGATTCCCTTCCGAGTGCATCTTCAACTACCCTTTAGAATGCATTGACAAGTCATGATAGAGCCTTGCTTGCCGCACAGTTCTTGTAACAGCTCATGAATTTTGCTATGAACTCTGGATAAAAGAGAAAATGATAGAAATGAATACTAAAAACAAGTACCCGAGTAAGTGCATAGCTTGAGTACATGATCATGCCCGTTCTTTGCTAATTAAAAAACAAGTTGTTCTTTTACCTTCAATCCTCATGAAATGCTGGATTATTTTTTTCCCTGGATCAATAGGTTTTGTTTCGTCAGATCTATTGCGTGTAAACTCATGAAGTTTTACATTTTCTTCAGCCTTCTGGACAAAACAGAAGAGTGGTTTACATGTGTCACCGTCTAATAATTGGAATTTTTAAGTTAGCAAGTTGATGTTTTAGGGTACATACATTATACTCCTTGTACATATTGTCTACTGTTATATGTAAATCCTCGGGTATATTCTTCTTTAGCTCTTCCTTCAGAGTCTGCATATTAAAGAGAAATTAGTTAGATATACGCTAGAAATGAAATCGGGAAAGTGTTGAAATGGTTATATAAGAAAATTTCATGTTAAAGAACTACATGTAGGTCTAAAAGCTCTTACATCAAAAATGAATACAGGAGATACATTGTGCTCTATGAGTTTTTGGAGTTGTCGACGGATGTCATACAGCCTGTAGGGACAAACGAAGTTGTGTGTTGGATTCAAGTTAATGTGTTAGAAGGCTTTAACAAATAAAGTTGTCTGTTTCCAAGACATAATTGCCTACTTTTTTGGGCTTTGTTCTTTGACTATATTTTTGGCGATGTTCGCAATCTCTTCTTCCCACCCGGTCAAGATTACTTGATCTTCCATCAAGATAGGACTGAACATGACATTACCAGGCATATATAAATTATGCATAAAGTCATGAGATCGATAGAAAGGTTAACATATCGAGAGAAAGAGAGACTAAGCAGAATGGGTATAATTGTATTGCATGTATGACTGAATGAAGATAGATATTACTTGGATTGTATAGTAGCTTCAAATGAACGTATGGCTTGCCGTAGGTTGTTCTTGGAGTTTTTAGCAATTTTTTCTGCCAATTGGTGAGGCAATTCTATTGCTTCTTTTGTTGCTATGAATTCCAAAACTTCAACAATCTGTAGAACAGCAACAAAAATGACAGAAAATTTTCAAGTAACTAAGAAATAGATTATATGATGCTAGGTTGATTTTTCTTGCGTGCCCGAACTGTGAGATTCTCACCTCTTTGTCAGAAGGCGGAAGGAGTTGAACGACAGTGCAAATGGACCTAATTGGCTGAAGCTTTGATACATCGTTACAGCAAAAGAAGACTTTATTACACCCTTTATACCTCTCTAAGAGCCACCTTATATATAGGAGAGCGTCTGTAGAAAGCTTGTCGGCCTCATAGAGAATGATAGCTACATGTGTCATACAGGAGGCAAAAATAACATCATCTGCTTTTGCATTATGTAACTCAATGCTTGCAACTTTTGATTAGAATTTTACCTCGGCAGTTATCATGGCTGCATCCCGTGCCTTTACTGGCTAAATTCGTATTTGTCTCTTTGATCAACTCAACTATAACATGCTTCTCGTACCCTTTTAGTTCTGACAGATTAACTTCTACATGTTGAGATGATTCTTTCACATTTACAACGATACTACTTACCGCCTCTCCCTGCAATGAGGTTGCTCACAAGTTACTTAAAATGCAAATACAAGAAGTAGAATAGAAGCAAGGTGTGCTAAGCATTTTGGAAATAATTAGACTTGTTTTTGCCGCCTTCTTTTTTTTTTTACTTCTGTCGGGAGCATGTGGAAGGAGTATGGCGCCGCAGAAATAATCATTGTCTCTATGGTAAAATAAATTAATGATATCTGATTGAAATATTGTTGAAACTGATCTTTTTTAAATCGTCTTCTGTACATGTCGATAGACCAGATCATAGGATGAGATCAATGTAAACAGAGTAGAGCAATTAAAGATCTATGCGGTGTGTACCTTCAAGTCAAATTGCTTGCACTCTTCTCTTGCCTGTGAAAATGATAAATCAAGGACAACAGCGATCAGTTACGGAGTCGTACGGATGTTCAGTCATGTTTGGATTTCCAAAAGAACATATAGTTTGCATAAGCCTGTGTTGTTTCCAGTTCTGATTTTATTTGCTGATTAATGATTTTCTTTTTTGTTTTTCGTTTAAATTGAACTGCTTCTACTGTAGAATACACAATGAAACATGTTACCTGTACTTTATCTGCACCAAATGTTTCACGAAGCAGAGCCCAAATCATCGTCCTCTTTCCAACGCCTGGCATTCCTTCAAAGATGAAATGGCAACACTCTTCTGATTTTGCCTGTGAGATTTTTGGTGTTACGTTCATCAAATCTTACTCGTGCGTGTTTAACAATGCAGATGAGATATTGACAAAAAAAAAAAAAGCCAAAGCATAACACAACATTATATTACCAGTGAAATTAGCTCCATCGCTTTATCTCGATTGCAAATGAAATCCTCGAGAGCTTCAGGCCTATACCTGTCTGCCCAAAAATATTTTCTAATTTCCTCCTTAGCTTCACATGTGTCTTTCGCGTTTAACACTACCCTTTTCGTTGGCGATACTGGCTCCGCTTCCTGTGGTTGTGGTGGTGATTTCGGCGGAAGCAGAAGTGGCGGTGATGTTTGAACTAGTGGTGGTTCGACAAATGTCACTGATCCTCTCTCCCTCAAGGGCTCCTCCTTGTTCAAGAAGCCGGTGCTTGAATATACGACCTTTTCTATTGTTGGGGTTTTCTCCTCCTTACTTTTAAAGGTAAAGCAAGAATTACCCCAAAAATCCTGCATCTTATTCGCGAAACTCGATCTAGAGCTCGTGCTGATAAAACTCCCTGCATGGCTCTCTCTTCCAGGACTAGTCGAGGATGGAGGAAGTTTCTCTCTATTGAGCGCAAGGGTGAAGTCAGTCAGCCCTTTGTAGTAAGGACTTGTCGTAGGGACTTGGAGATAAATGGTTGTTGGAATCTCTTTTTCCGGACTGGTGCCACCCTCGAGTCTTTCTCCCTTAATAGCAAGAGAGAAGTCGGTGAGCCCTTTATAGTAAGGGCTACTAGTAGCGTACCTCTTGTCCTCTAAATCTGCATTTCTTCGGTTAAACTCCTCGAGGCTTTCTTCCGTCAAGTTAGAATGACCTTTCTTTCTTGTGACAAAGCTGCCAATTCTCTCTGTCCAAGCCGTTTTAAGGGAGTCGGTTGAACGAGAAGAAGACTCGTCCAAAGGAGGAGGAAGAACGGAGAGGTTTGACTGAGATAGTATGTGAAAATGATGAGGTTGTGAGACGTGGGGATCAGAGATGGAATGCGGGATCGGTGGGCTCGGCATTGAAAGAAGGCTAGAAATTTTATCAAAATTTCTAAATCTTCCTGGAGGAGACAGGTTAACTAGGTAGGAATTCTAGTAATAAGTGATGTTGAGAGTGATGTTCTTGGAGCCTTATTTTCTGGGAAAATTGATGTTTTTTTGGAGTTTCTTGAGGACTAAAATTATGGGAGTTGTATCCAAAGTTTAGGATGTTTCATGGTGTTAATAACAATGGTTTGTGACACTGATATAGAGTCTGGACATGGTGAATCAAACTTTTCTAGAAGAGGAGGCCTTATGACCATGGAAGTTCAACTTTCCTTGCACATGGTACAACATGCTCTTTGATAAGAACACAACTTATTTTTCGAAAGCAAATACATTTGTGTTAATTACTGATAATATTTAACTTTTGACAAGTTTTTTGATCCCCTCAACTAGGAACCCTTTTAAGCAACATATCCATCCTCTTCCCCCGAAATATCTTATCTTTGAACCTTCAAATAAGATTATTGTTTTTACGGGCAAATATATATGACACAAGATATTTTATTTTATTTTTTTGCATAACCCTATTATCCATTTTATAGTTCATGAATTTTCATATGGTTTTTGTCTTTTGAATATAATGTCGGTGATTTGAAATATTATAGCATTTTAATCAGTAAATTTAGAGCTGGCGATAGATGTAACAAATGGAACAGGGAGAAATACACGTTTTTTTTTTTTTTGCGAAAGAGAAAAATATTAGGTTACATATGTTTGCCTTGTGACCTAAATACCTACTCATGAATGTCTTAGCTCTCCTTAGATTACTTTAGTTCTGTAATTAGACGAGCCGTGAATTCTCTCCTAAATTATAAGTTTGAACCCTACTCGGTTGGACCATTCATAAATCCAAATGAAGCCGACTTTGATTCGCCGAATAAAGAGACCCTAGAGATTGGCTGAAAGCAACTTCCTTGACCTTAAAATTGCGTAGGTAGGTGAACATCACTATCAACATTGTTGTCACTTGTAGGTAGCTACTAGCTATATATGTTACTTAGATGTTCTCAATGTAACATAACCTCGTACAAACTTAACTAAATCCAAATCCAAAAGCTAAATACACATATCCACTTCCCCCCACCCGCCCCTACCCCCACACAACCCCCGAACAATGTACAACTGTTAGAAGCATGTGTTACAAGACATCATTGCATCAATAACAAATCCATTTGACATTACGAAGATCAACAGCCATGCTGGATAGATTATAGGCAGCTCTCAACTTAATATTTCGATGAAAAGTAAATAAAACTAAACAATTATCCTAGATTTCAAACGGTAACTATCATAAGTCTACTAGACCTTAGAAAGTAACGGCTCGCTGTCAAGTATTCAATAATCTATAAGTAGCTAGATAATTATATAAAAATTTCGCAATCCAATTACAGATGATCGAATACTTGTTAGGGGTGACCCAGTGATAGAGTTTGGATTTCATAAGAAGTGAAGTCTAAGATTCAATTCCGACACTAAAATAAAATAAAATCATGTAATTATGGATTTTGGGACAATGCTTGTTTTCTTGCATTACTCTTCCAAAAAAATATTTCAAACAATAATTACCCTACTACAATAGTGATGTAAAAAAGGGCAGGAGGTCCACCCACTTGGAGCCCAACAGTTGGGCTCAAGCCCTTAGGCTTGGCTTGGCCTAAGGCCTTAGGCCAAGCTTGGGCTAATGATATATAGTCTTGGGCTAGCTCACTAGCCGATCACGAGATCCAGGCCTAGGCCCCGCCTATTGACCCGCCTTCCGACCCATATAGCCTAACACACATCCCTAACCAAACACATTCAATAGTATATTTAGGGTGAGGCTATTCACACCCACCAAATTGCTCCATACACCCCCTAAAAATATTTACAAAAATGTCATTATACCAAAAGACAAAATAACCCTTTAACACAAAAACACACAAGGGAGCGTTTGGCCTAGGCTGAAGGAACACACAAGGGAGTGTTCGGCCTAGGCTAGACGAACATGCCTGGGTGTGTTTGGCCTAGGCTGGAGGAACATTCCTGGGAGTGTTCGACCTAGGCTGGAGGAACACACCTAAGTGTGTTCGGTGACCCTTAGTCGAACACACCCAAGTGTGTGTTCCTCCAGCCTTAGCCGAACACACACTAATGTGTTCCTCCAACTAGAATCGAATACACACCAGTTCCTTCTTCCATGGCTGAATCGAGATGTCAACAATTTAATCCAAGTAATTTATAGAGGTTGAAGACGAATCAGAATTGGAAAGAAATTTATTTGATATGGAAGAATTTCTAATTATGTCAATCCCATCAGGGCATTTGATTTGAACATGTGTTTCCTCGATCAAAAGAATAAAAGATTAATCTTACTGGTTGCTATTCAATTAAATGGCGTGGTATCCTACTTTTGTTTCTTCTTCTTTGTGTGTAGTTTTCTGTTAGTTCTTCAACAGAGATAGATGTTTTGTATTTGGTTTCATGGGTGAGGGGTTGTGGGTGTTTGGTTTTGTGCGTGTTGCTTGGCCTAGGTTGAAAAGGGGGTTGGGAAGGGGGCTGGTAGTAATTAATTGAAAGGGAAAGGGAATTAATTTATGGGTATATGTAAAAGGGTAGAATAGGGATAATGGGGTGGATGCATCTATTGAGTAATTGGTAAAAGTTAATATATATTTGGTGTGTATGAAGTAAGTGGGTGTATAGAGTAATTTGGTGGGTGTGAATAACCCCACCCATATATCTAACCAAAATTATTTGAAGTGCAAAGACTTGAACTCAAGTAAATGTATTACAAGGAAATTAACCAAAATATTGGGCTGTAGAGGTTGTTGGGTAATAAAATTGGAAAAACAATACAAGTCAAAGTCTGAGGCTTACAACCCAAGCCTTCCCCATGACACGTTCTTAGGCCCAACCCTAAGGCCAATCTTTGACTTGAATATTGGGTGAAGTTCGGGCCGGTCCCTTTTGATAAATTTTTAATTAGTATAGACCTCTATACTTGTTTCAAACTAGAAAAAGACACTTTTGTTGTGAAATGCCGTCTATGCTCTTAAAAAATACGGAATAGGCACGCGATGCATCACAATTTCAAATCGATACATCGCAATTCGAACAGGTACGTGATGCATCGCAAATCCAAATCGATGCTTCGTGATTCCAAATTGATGCATCGCAATTTCAAAATTGATGCATCGCAATTCCTAAATCAATGCATAACAATTCCAACATCAATGCATCATGCATCAATTTTTTATGCAGCTACCATTATATCTTTTATATAACGCAACAAACACAGTTGTTGCAGTGGAGATTTTAGAGAGAAACAAACACTGCTGCTGCTGTGTCGATTGCGATATTCCATCTAAAACACAAATTCAACAAATCATGAACTGAAAATTGAAAACCCACAGAATTAAGAGAGAGAGAGAGAGAGAGAGAGAGAGAGAGAGAGAGAGAGAGAGAGAGAGAGAGAGGAAGATGTGATCGCAAACACAATCTAATCAATACCTGTAATCTTCAATTTCATAACTACTGTATGCGTGTGTTGTGAAGAGAGAGAAAGAGGAAGGGACCGAATGAAGGAGAGATGATCGGAGGCGGGATGGTCGGCGAAATTGGATCGGGGTCATCTATCCACCAAAGTGAAAATTTTCGGTTTGAAACAAGTATCGGGGTCTAAACTGGTTCAAAATTTCAGAAAGTGTAGCGACCTGCAATTATTCCTTGAATATTTGGTTGAGCCCAACCCAACCTAACTCACTCTTTGCCACCTGGTGCAATGGTCAGCCCAAACCCGCCTTAGACAGACCCAAGTTAGCCCGACTCGACCTTGTTGCTATCATTATTACCATTATGCTTTTTCGTTTTAAGTTAATACTAGGGTGAATTACAAACCGGTCCTTTTTTGGCCATTTGTAACCGCGCCAGTCCGTCATACTTTTTTTAAAACCGAAAAAGGTATTTTTGAGGCGAAAAGACGATTATGCCATTAATGAAATTTGATCAGACACGCGCTGCATCGGGATTCAAAGCCAATGCATCGGGATGCATCGCGATTCAAAATCGATGCATCGCGATTCAAAGTCGATGTATCGGTGCTCGCCCTAGCGTGGGAAGGGGTAAGAATGAAAAATTGAAGATTCCGGTGCTGGCCTCACGTGCTCGCCCTAGCGAGTGGGGGGACTCGTAATTCAAAGATCATGCATTGCGATGTAAACATAATTCAAAATCATGCATCGCGATCAGTTTGTGCATCGGGATGCATCGGTGTCACTAGCCAAAATCAAATGAGTAGCTTGAGGACCACCATGGATGAAAGGAACAGAGAATTTACGTTCTACCTCTAATGTGCATACCTGCAATGAATAATGCATGAAAATGGTTAACAATTTCAAGGCTGCCTTCTCTTTTAAGCATAATTGTTCTTGATTATGTAAAAGAATATAACAACTTTGAGCAGATGTTGACTTCGGAACTGCCGAAAGTTCTGTAGCTGCAATTGCTTGAAGCATATATAGCAACAAATTATCGGGAAAAAGTTATCGGGAAGATTCACCGGAGAAATTTTACGAAGAAAAGAAGATTCACTGGAGAAATTTCAGGAAGAAGCTACAGTATATGTTATTGCGGGGCATTTAGGAACAATTTTATGAAACAATCTTTTAGCGGTTAAAAAAAAAGGATGGATTGGAGATAAAAAAGCGTTATAAAAGTGGACCTGTCAGCAATTTCCCGTTAATACTATCAGAATTTGCCCCGATATAATTTAGAGGCAACAATTTTTATTTTCTTTGAGAAACTTACATAAGGTATGAGTTATACTTTCTTAAAAAAATAAAAGAAAAGTATGTGTTCTTAATCTATTGAACATGCATGTATGCTTTTGTGTAGGTGTGATTTAGTTTGTGTGTGTGTTTTTCGCAAGTTTCACTTAATTCAATTTTGATCTCAATTAATTAAGCTCCTACGTACGTACTAATTAGTATTTTTACTTGCTATATATATTAATTGACTCTACTTTTCAAACCTCTCAAGCTAAGGGAATTTTTAGTAGCAGTACCTCTCTTTTTCGCTTATCCGACTCTAGCTAGCTCTAGCTATATAAGATGACATATTGCAGGCGTTAAAAAGTGTTTATTCAGTTGTCCCTAGCTAAAAGAAGTTGATATAATTAGTATCCTGATCGATCCAACCATATATCCAGATGCCCAAGTAGCCCCTCGAAACCCTAGCTAGCTAAGCATGTCTTATGCTCACGACGTGTGACGTTGTACATGAACCATTGCATGTTGTTTACTGAGAGTGAAGGATATGTATATATATGATTGAAACTCGATATATATCTATCCTTTTCCATAATACGGATTTTTCCTTGCTTGCTTTTGTACGTCGGTAAGGCAACAAGTACCCCATAAATCCTCCATCTTAATTATGACTCTAAGAGCCGACCTCGATCCATTTAGAAGAGGTTGCATGGAGGAGGTCTGTCTCTATTAATAACAACGGATCGACAAGTCTTTGAGCCCTTTATAATAAGGTGCTGCATGCAGAAAAATGGATGTACGTAGGAGATGTTTCTTTCTCAAGATTGGTGCTCGAGCGTTTCTCTCCGTTGACGTTGATAGCAAGGGATAAGTTACTGCATGAGTCCTTTATAATAAGGAGAAGGGTACCCTTTTATAACTCTGCATTTCTTCTGTTGAATTAAGTCCGCGAGTGTTCACTTAGAATCTTTCTTTGTTGGTATGAAGTTACTTTCTGTTTCCAAATCGTTTTTGGAGAGGTAAATGAACATGGAGAAGACTTGTCTCTGAGAAGGAACGCATGATTTGTGGACACGACATTGACGAGATGGAGAGAGTATACTAGACATAGGTAAGGATTCAGCGCCCGGGTGATTGTTCTTGTGATGTGGACGGAATAGATGTTTCTTGGAATTTTTGTTGGACTACACAGTTGGGAGTGAGAACCAATTTAGTGTAAAATGTTTTATGAAGAGAATACCAATGGTTTGTGACAATGATATGTGGCCAATTTCTGGAAGATACCCATTCTTGTCCTTGGAAATTAACCTTATTGCCGGGTGGAGTTCATCTTTTTTTGCACAAGGTACAACACTTTTTCAAATACTACTCCGTAATTATTGTAGCAAAAACAACAGTGTTACCCTGATGCCATTTCCTGATTCCTGAGTCTTTCCTTCGGTTACAGACGTGCCTTGGTTTTAAAGGTAAATCAAGAAGAAGTTCCCATTTCTGCATCTTATTAACAGCCAAACATTATTTGAAGGAGGCTGCTGGAGGAAATGATCTCTCTGTATCGAAAACAAGCTGGCTGGCGTCTGTGCCTTTATTATAATAAGGATTAGTAGCCGTCTATGGCAAAAAAAAATTGTCTATTGTAAAAGGCCTCCCTTTCATTAGTACTGGTGCTCGAGAGTCTAGAGTTTCTCCCTTGATAGCAAGGGAGAAGTCACCGAGTCCTTTCCAATAAGGTTTACTAGTAGAGTGCCTGAGGAAAATTAGGGCTGTAGAAGGTCTCTCTTTTTTCGTTGTAACTAGAAAGAGAAGGTTTCTTTCTCTTGACACAGGATGGTTGAAATCAGTGAGCCCTTTATAATATGCATCTCTAGTCCTGCATTTATTTGGCCGGAGAAACTTGGGAGTATATCACTTATATGAAGTGCCTGTTTATCATTAATCTGTGGTTACGTTTGATAAAGCTAGGAAGATGTGTTGGAGGATGAGGAAGCTAAATTACAAATATGTAATCAGGAAATCATTAAGTAGACAAGTATTTTCCGGATGATGCAAATGAACTTTGAAACTTCTTGCTCTGGTGATCACATCGATACTTAGAACAATCACGTCCACAACATAACTTTGCATACGTGGTCCGACTTGTTTTATCATAATATTACAGCTTACTGATTATTGCCTTTTCAAAGATTTGTCTAAACAGATGTCCATTTAGACAATCCTAGAAAATTAAACAATAGAAAAGCTTGAGTTATTTACTTTGAAATCCCGAAACCAGTTCATAGCTTTGTGCTCACCTCGTGACTGGGTGAACCCTGCATCTTGTCATTTACGTATAGAAGTGGACGACATACTTCCATGGTAGGGGATTCTTCTGCTGCCTTGCCTTTGAAGGTAAAGCAAGAAGAAGTACCCCATTTCAGCATCTTAACATCCAAACCCGACGTAGAGGAAGGTGGAGGAAATTTCTCTCTATTAATGATAAGAGAGATGTCTGTGAGCCCTTTATAATAAGGATTAACTGCGGGCTGCTGAAATGAATTGGGTATCGTAGAAAGCCTCTCTTTCTTAGGGCTGGTGCCTGAAAGTTTCTGTTCCTTGATGGCAAGGGAGAAGTCAGTGAGCCCTCTGTAATAAGGATTAGTTGTAGGGCGTCGGAGAGATATGGGCGTAGGAGGGATCTCTTTCTTATTGTTACTGAAGGTGCCTTGGTGTTTCTCTCTCTTGATAGCACGATTGAAGTCGGTTAGCCCTTTATAATAAGGACTGTTAGAATGGTACTTCTCTAACTCGGCAGCAGTTGTTCGGTTGAATTTCTCGAGTGTTTCTTCTGTTAAGATTTCCATGGAAGCAGGTGGGCATGGAGAAGACTTGTCCAAGAGGGAACAAGTTCTAGGTAGACTAGACATTGAAGAACTTGGAGATTAATGAAGATTTGTAGGGAGGCATGTAGTTAACTAAGTGGAGAGAATAGATGTTTCTTGGAGTTGTCTGGGGGGCTATATTCTTAATTGGGAGTTAGTAACCAAGTGTAGGATGTTTTATGGAGGGAATAACAAGGTCATAATTTCAGATGAGGTCTGTTGCTAAATTGAAACAAAAACAAAGTTTTGTTTGTAATTGCTTGGTAATCGTCGTTTGAAGTCACGCTAATTAAATCACATTTCGAGTTTCGATGCTAACAATCTTCAAAAAATTAAGCAGTAGATCAATAAAGCTCGATTTGTCAACTCCCCGAATCTGGACAAGCGTACATAGTCCACTTTGCGCTAACTGTTTGACAGCGTAAATTTGTTGTTTAATTAATAGTATAAATGCCTAAGGACATATGATTAGCCCATTTGCAAACAAATATGGATACCATTTTGCAATAAGCACACTAGCTTGTAATATAATGTATAGAAGAAAAGGTTAACATTCAAAGTATGAACAGCTAGCATATATATTTTCCACCAAGACCAAGAGGGTCTAGGAACAGAATGTACAGGTCATTAATTTCATTGGCACAGTCATACATACAAGTTGTAGATAGTACCAGTGTACAAAACTGAGAGCCTGAAGTACAGCATTTATGACAGGCTTATCAGAAATTGCTGCTCTAGCTAGATACAGTTAGGTTAATGACTTGTATAAACAAACATGTAGCTAGGTGTGTGTGTTGGGGGGATAAAATCTACAGGATCAAGAAGCTGAAGAAATATATGCCATGCATAACCACAAGTAGGGCTGTAAGTCTGACCAAACTACCCGAATACCCCACTCGGTTCAAGTACGCTATCGCGTTTGGTGGTGATTTTCAGCTCGGTTACGTAATCGAGTCTTCCCAAGTTACTTGTAAGACTGGACTCCAACCCAAATAAGTAGTATATAACCACAAATAAATGGAGAGAGATAAACAAACACATCCAGAATACATATTTGTGAATCTATGACAAAGCAGGCATGCTTCTATGGACCCTGCCTGTCCAAATCAAGGAAAAAGGAATAAGTTTGACCCAGTAACTTTGCCATATGAAACCTTCATAAAGCACAAAAGTGTACAATAAAATTATCTAAAATTAACTTGTTATAATGTCTCAATATATATGGAAAAACATCTTCTGTTAAGCATATATAGTTCATTAATTGGCCATGCATGCCACACCATTAGATATATCTAAAATCAGAATGCCCAAATTAACCTCTGTTACTGTCCATCTACTACCATCATTATTTGTATATACTACTTAATTAGTACTCTTTTAACTAAAATCAAAATATCCAAATTTGAAGACTTCCCCTAGTCCCTAATATATAGCTACCAGCAGGTTGACAAGGTTCCTTGATATCTCCCAACTCCATGTTGATGGTCAAGCCTCAAAAAAGCGTCACACTCAACTCTGCAAAACGAAGATGTTGTTGTATTAGTTTAACAGAAAATTGAATAAAGGAAAAAAGAAAGATTACAGAGTTATCGTATAAGAAGATTTAGCAGTAGTGCTGATATAGCCATAAGTAAGAAAAAGAAACCATTTAGGAGAAAGAAAGCATGCATATGTCCGTGTCCCAATAATAGATAACGCAGGAAAATAAATTCCTATTACGATGATTAATTTTGGGAAAACCCAATAAAACCAAGTAATTAAAATGTCAAAAGATCTCAACTTGAACTAAGACAAGCTATACCTGTTGAAAAACCAAGATAAGCACTAAGAAAGCAGAATGTGCTATATCTTTCATAGCATATTGTACAGAGAGAGAGAGAGAGAGAGAGAGAGAGAGAGAGAGAGAGAGAGAGAGAGAGAGAGAGAGAGAGAGAGAGTGGGGGGGGGGTGGGAATAACACATGCAGAAAACATAGGACTTTGTCCTATAAACTTGTTTTACAGTGAATGAATGGCCCAAATTGGCAATAGAATCCCCCAAGCAGCTTTCATGGAGTAGTAACAATATGCGCAGGCAGGCATGCAACAGGCTTGTATGTCCACATTTAGAAACATGTCAACAACACATTTACTGGCAGTTTTACTGTGAAATTATGAAAACAAAGCAGTACAAAGACAATCATTTCCAGTCATAGGGAATCCCTACTAGCAGTTCAAATTATAACTACCGGACTAATCGATCCTTTATTGTACTTGTATCAAATGCTCCACAAATTGTAATGTGGCGTGTCCCAGTTAAAAATGGGGTGTTAATAGCGATTCCCGTATAGAAAGTCAGTCTAATCCTAAAATATACGAAGGGTTGTACCTAATGCAGAAGTAAATGTACATTTATCATTATACATTGTTGAAATAAAAATTGACTTGTAGAGTATTGAGTTTGGAGTAAGTGATGGATCAATTGGCACTGCATCAAACTTTACTAAAACCAAAAACTTGCACTTTAAGAATAAATAGAACTAACTATGCCATCCTCATATCGTTTCGAACGCTCCTTTTTAATTTTTTATTTGTACATACGTTAGTAATATTAGCGATGAAAATAAAATTAGCAAGTATTTGGGAGAGAAATAAAATACAAGAATAGAAAGTTCATAGGGATTCTTACTTTGTAGCTACTAGTTGCTGGAATAGCTGCATACTGTCGATCCACCACCTCGATGAGCTTATTTGCTATACCACTTGCATACACAGAAGACCCTTCACATATCTGCAAAATTAATCACCAAAAGAAAGTATGTAGAATTATGTCCAAAACTTGCCACGGATAAATAAACATATACTTTGGAACAAATAGGAACAAATCATTGAATAAATGAAGCCCAAGACAAGAAAGGAGAATTAATCGGCCAAATTACTACCTTGGTATTGAACAGAAAGCTGTAAAAATCACCAATCATTCCACCAGCAACATGGTGAATATCCAACTGAAGCTCATCAAGAACCTTCGACACGAATAACAAGCAGTTGATTCTCTTCTGCTGAACCAATTTAATGGTCACCTCATCGTCGACGATACGAACATCCACCTCCGTGTTCTTGGACTTGCGTTGCAGCCATGAGCTCCTCAGTGAAGATGAGCCATTATAGGCCTGACCGTCTGAATCACCACCACCAGCATGACCCCTCATGCTAACATTGCTCTCTCCATCTACAATCGTAGAATCTTCATCGGGCGCCCTGTGCCTCTTGTTCCTCCCTCGCATGCATCTTTTCCTCTCCACTAGAATAGTGAGTTCCTCCACTGTTCTCTTCAACTCGTTGATGTAGTCAATCGCATCTCCCACAACTGATGCTCTATCAGACTTCGTAGCCATTTCCCCCAAAAACAAAATGAGTTTAAAATGTTAGGATAGTTCATTAAATTACGGGTTCAAGATCATGTTCAAACACTCTCGCACACACACACACACACACACATGCAGAGATTGGATTTCGGTACCTTGGTGGAAATAGGAACCAGACTTTTCAAGGCATCATACTTGCTATTCAACTGCACCCTCCTGTGCTTCTCAGTCGTATAATGCTTCGGATCCTTACTGTCCCTCCCTTTACCAATACCATTAATCTCTCCCCCAAACTCGAAAACCCCATCTCCCTCGGGGTACAATTGATCACCACTAGCCTCTCTCTCAATATCCACCCCACCGAAAATTGACCCACTCCTTGACCCATTCAAATTATACCCATGTGGCAATGACTGAAACAACTCCCTAAATAAAGGAGGCTGTGGAGGAAGGTTCAGTGGCAGCAGTGGATCAAACATAACGTGATTTGACGACGAATCATGGGCCTGGTTTGCGAAGGAAATCGAAGAATTAGGGAGTAGAGATGAGGTAGAGCATCTTGGTAAGTGGAATAGATTGAGCAGGTCCTGTGTTGGAGGGTAAGGCATGTTTGGCAATGAAGAAGAGTTGTTATTGATAAAGTCATTATTATCAATGTCAACTTCATTTAGATGGTCTTGTTGGTGGTGGTAATGGCTGTTGTAGCTTAAATCCCAACCGGGTTGTTGCTCCATCTCCAGATTTAGTTGCTGGTGTAGCTCTGCCTCGGCCGCGGCAGCAGCTGCGGCGGTGGGTTCTTCAAGGGAGAAATTTGTTGAATGGGGGTAGTTTGGGACATGGGTGTGTGAGAAACTATCCTCAGCAAGAGTTTCTTGCATAGAATTGGGATCAAAACAAGCACCACCTTCATACATTTCTGGGTTCACCAACATCTATCCTTTTTCTTGATTTCTATCTCTTTTCCTATTTCTTGGGTCTTAAATTTGTCTTGTCTGCACAAGTTTTAATACAAGAAATCAAATGATAACTCGAAACAAGAAACTCAAACAAGAATCATAGGCAAACAAACTGAGCCAATAAAATAAAAAATAAAAAGACAACAAACCTTAAACGGAAAGCAAAAGGTGAAGCCTTTTTCTATTTGTCTTCAAGATTAGAGCCCGAAATAAAAAAAATTCACGTTGGTAAATAAATTGTGCTTAAAGAAAACCCAAAAGGCCATTAACACACAATCAAAGAATCAAGAATTCAAAAGTGTGTGCGTGTGTGAGAGAGAGAGAGAGAGGAATAGAAAGGTAGGTTGGGGTAAGGGGGACTGGAAATGAAGACATATATATATATATATATATATATATATATATATATATAAAATCATAAATATTTATTACTTCAAAAATGATTTGCTTTTTGCTAAAGGAGGGAAGGTTGTTACTGGGGATTCCTTTGTGAGTGGGGCCCAGTACTCACAATCTCTGTATCTCTGACACTTATAGTCCCTGCCATTTTATTTTGCACTCACCCAATCATTCCTTTACCTCCAAGAAAATGCTCTTCTTCCTGTAATTCCCCCATATATTTGTGAAATTATTACTTATATGCCATTGCCAAGTTAAATTTTTCTAGCAACATACTCTTCCGTTTCAGACAAAGAGTCTACTATACTATTTGAGGATGTTTCACTTAGAGAGTCTACTTTAAAAAAATTATGCTTACAATTTTCATAATCTCTCATCCTTACCCTCCACTTGCGTTGCAATCATCTTGGTTGTACTTAAGTATTTTTGTAATTATTATCAACTTCAATACCTTAATATATCTTTTAATAAGTAAACTTTTCAAACGTGGACTTTTTGGGTGGAACGGAGGGAGGGAGTATATTGCTATTTCTGTAGCATCCATTTACATTGAATTTCAGAAGATTGAACAACTTGTTTCTATCATTTTATATTTGCTTTTTCTGGGTTGTTCATTGACAGAAAATGGGCTGATAGAATGAGAATATTCAAGCATGCATTCATTGGTTTGAATGAGAGTTATCAAAAAGGAAACATTTATAATTAACAAGATTATTCAAACAGAGCAATAAGGTGCACTTGGCTGATGCCTTTAACCAACCATCAGAAAAGTGTTACCAGATAATTTATTTTAAGAACTTGCCAGAAATAGAATTTCATGGAGGAATGAATTGCACTTAACGAGTACCGGTGATGATATTGCCGAGAGAGATATTTGCGATCGTCTAACTAACGTTCAATTGTTGTTGCATCAGGTACAAAGATGTAGAGACCAAAAAGAAAATATCAAGTTAACTGAAGGTGGAAACTAATTATCTAACAACTTATCAAAACAAAACCAACTTTTCCCTTTAAGTTCTAAATATGTGAATTTTTCAATTTAAAATTGAAAAAAATTATTTTAACCCTTTCAATTTTTGAATTTAAACGAGGACTGTTTAAATGGAACGGAGAGAGTATCATAAAGAACTATGCACTATTAATTTGAAACACACTGAACACTTAGAATTTTCTCAGATGGCATGCGCGATTGCTTGACCCCGCTGAATGAATGATTTTCTTTCTGCAAACCTTATCATATACGAATGGTAATGGCCATCAGACTTAGATTAAGATATTAAACAAAATACCAAAAAATGAAAAAGAAAAAATAGAGGCCGGCTAGGTGATTTGTTGGGAGGATGATGTATAGTCCTGCTTAATTTGAGGTACAAACTAAAATGTGACCAAGTCCTTCCAACTGTGACTCATTGAGTTGTCCTTGCCATTATCTCTCAACATCTCTCCTTTCTATGTTCTATAATATATATATATATATATATATATTTTATGCAGAGAGTCTACTTTTCTTTTTTAATAGTCAATATGTGACTAAATCAAATCAAAATTTTACATACTTTACATATGTTTTAGGAAATAAAATTTTATTAATTAAAAACTATTTCAAAAATTACAACTTTTATAACTTTGCAAAAATCACTAAATTTATATTAATTATTGGTCAAACTTTAACTAAGTTGACTCAAAAAAGTTAAAAGTAGACTATTTGCCTGGAACGGAGGAAATATATATATATATATATATATATATGTGTGAAGTTTTCAATGGTTACTACATCACTAACCATTGGTTACTATTATTATTATCCATTAGATCAAAAATCGATAGCTAAGATTTAATAGTTGGTTAACATTATGGAAAGATAATATATATATATATATATATATATATATATATATATATATGGAAAGATAATGTTAACGTAGCCCCTTGATAACGCTGGCCGGATTTGAACTTAATATGTACATCAGTGATCGAAATGAACCTTACAAAGTCAAAAGCAATACTAGTGTCGTTGATCTCTTTATATTATCTATACTAGTTAATACCTGTCCTATGGACGGAAAAATTTAAAAATAATGCATTTCATATTTTAGCATAATCACGTACCTAAAAATATACTATTTTTTAAATTAATGCGTATTTGTTTCAAATTGAGATAATATTAATCTATTGTACAAATTGTTTGTTTAAAGAAATACATACAATATATTTTAAGTAAATACATAAAATATACTCCCTCTGTTCCACTCAAAGAGTACACGTTTGAAAAGTCTACTTATTAAAGAATATATTAACATCATTGGAGTTGGTAATAATTACAAAAATACTTAAGCACAACCAAGATGATTACAACACAAGTGAGGGTAAAGATGAAAGATTATGAAAATTGTAAGCATAATGTTTTGAAAGTGGACTTTTTAAGTGAAAGATCTCAAAATAATATAGTGGACTCTTGCTTGGAACGGAGAGAGTATTTAAATTACTACTTTTTTATAGAAATATATTCCGATCACTTTATATAACCTTAACTAACCAAAATAGTAATTACAATATATATATACATATATATATATATATAAATGATTTTACAGTAATTAGAAATAGTTATAAATGAAAAAAAGGTTTTATTGATTTAGGATACGATTAAAGTTAAAACAGTAATTAGAAAAAAAAATTACTAGTAAAAAAAAGAGTTTACAAATTTAGGGTAAGGTTAAAGTTTATTAGAAAAATTACACATGTAAACCTAACCGTTATAATTTTTTAAAAAAAGTTACAACTAAATTTTTTTACTGAGGTTAAAATCAAAACAGTAATTAGAAAAATATTACATGTAATTTTTTTTTTTTATAGATTTAGGATAAGGTTAAAGTTAATTAGAAAAGTTACACTTAAAAAAAGATTTTATTGATTTATGATAAGGTTAAAGTTAATTAGAAAATGGCCAAAATATGAATTACCCCCAAGGTTTTCGTCAAATTCCAAAGTGCCCCCCACATAAGGTTTGCCTCAGAAACCCGTCTGATGTTGCCAATTTTCCCAGTTAGTCCCCTGACCGTGATGACCGTTAGAAAAGTAACGGGAATCCATCACGTGTCTTGCACGAGGGGGGCAATTGGGTCTTTTCATCATATATACAAAATACTAACTAAAGGGGGTCAAAGTGTCAAAAAATTACTTAAATTAAAATTTCCTTCTCCCCCTTCTTCATCTCCGGTGCTTCCAAGCTGCTGGTGCTGCTGCTTTCTCTCCCAAAATTTCCATCTCTCAATTCTCACCATCCCCTCTCCAAATACAACAGCCTCCATAGCCGCCCACCTCCTCTTCCACCATTCTCTTTCCATCAATCTCTCCATCTTACTTTCGTCTTTCTCTAGTGCCGGCGTCAACAGTGAAACCCCCCCTTAGCACCAATTCCGGGCCAAATCTCCATTAAATCCGGTTGCTCTTTTTCCAACTCCGGCCGAGGCAGCACTATCTCCGACCAATAACCTTATTTCCAATCTTCCTCTGTTGCGGCGACCACATGGCCCTTGCACTTCAGCAACCCCAGCACACCTCTCTTCCATCTCTGTCTCATCTCCTAGCTCAAACTCCGTCCTCAGTTCCACCCCCAGCAACCGCCTCCATTCCGGTTGTCTTCCTCGCTCCGGCACTCCAGGGCCCTGCGCCGCCATCCCAGATCCCGTACGAGATCAGAATTTGTTTTCTCTTAGGTCTTCTTATTTGGGCGTAAACCTCCATCAGTCAACAAGCTAGGGTTTCAAATTGAAACCAATTTTTTTCAATATCAAGTAAGATCTTTCTAAAATAGGGTTTGGAAGGGAAAATTGTATGAAAGGGCAATTAGGGTTTGGAACCACCGGAGATGAAGAAGGGGGAGAAGGAAAATTTAATTTAAGTAATTCTTTTGACACTTTGACCCCCTTTAGTTAGTATTTTGTATATATGATGAAAAGACCCAATTGCCCCCCCTCGTGCAAGGCACGTGATGAATTCCCGTTACTTTTCTAACGGTCATCACGGCCAGGGGGCTAGCTGGGAAAATTGGCAACATCAGACGGGTTTCTGGGGCAAACCTTATGTGGGGTGGGGGCACTTTGGGATTTGGTGAAAACCTTGGGGGATAATTCATATTTTGGCCTTAGAAAAGTTACACTTAAAAAGATTTTATTGATTTATGATAAGGTTAAAGTTAATTAGAAAAATAATAGAAGTAAATTTAGTTGTTGGGCGGGAATGTTTTTTTTATATAAAGCAGCCACGTTTACAGTGTGAGGGAACAGTGGTTTTTGTTTTAGTTATTTTTAATAAATTAAATTATTAAAAACTAATTGTGCAATTTTTACATAAAATGTTTTTTAGAGACAAAAGTAGCCAAACTTTGAACATCTCTAAAATGTTCTTTCAAGAACAAATGGTATTAATGTAATTATTTCTGCAACTTGATTGCATTCACACAATTTGCAATTTATTCTTCAAAGTGAGTTTGTTCTGGGCCCACACTAACCAGTAATTCCCTCCATGCAAACTGCCCATCCTAACTAACTCATATAACCAATTTTTAAACATCAACTAGATGATGAAATTATGTACTTTCTTTTCCAAATTAAAGAAAGTAAAAAAGGTTGTAAAAAATTAGTTGTAGTCTGCCAATGGAGTTCTTAAGAAAAACAAAACTAAAGAAAACAAAGAAAATATATCTATTTCCGAAATTATCGTACGACGAAAAACTCAAGTTTGTTGAGATTCAATAGGAAATGGAGTCATGAAAAGTTGATGTAATGACTTATAATGCCTACTTTGATTTTTATATTTTTCCTCAATCCTAATTAGTCTAAGTAGTTTTGTGCCTAATCTCTACAAAACCACAAATTATATTGTACATTCTTATTTTCATATTTTTGTACGTACTATATACCCTCTCTCAGCGAGTCAGGTCTGGGCAAAATATATAAGCGAGCTAGTACCAGTACATGTAGCATCATCAAAGACGATGAGGTTAAAGACTATCGATTATGATTTAGAGATGCTAGCTCGTACGTAATCACTAAAAATTTCTTTTAGAATATTACAATTGTGCCTAAGTAAGAAAGTTTTTTTTTTTTTTTTACGTGTAAAGTATAATCCCATATATATGATTAATAAAGAGTTTTAATTAAGGTCATGCTATCAAACTCCTCAAAAGGTTGGTCTGGTTTACAAAAGCTAGCATAATAGCCAACTAGTAACATCTATATATATAGACGTGTAGATTTAGTCAATCAATTGTTCGACCCCTCGACCTTCTGTTTTCCATCATCCTAGCTAGCTACGCATATCGATCAGCAACCCTTTCCGGCAAACTTTACTAAGTATCTTTTCATGGTACGTACATTAATTAATTCCATCTTAATTAATCACACAAACTAACATAAAATTTAATTCTTTATATTTCTCTAAAATGCTCTTAATTTCTTTAGTGTTTTTTGGTTAATTTTCCCTATAAGTGGAAGTTGGGAAATGCAGGACATGCTTCCCAACAACCAAACACCACCCGAGATTCGATTGAATAATTACCTGTGAGGTATTTGCTAGTTAGTTCATGCAACCTAGCTAATTGGTTTAACTGCTGGAATATATGATATATATATATATATATATATATATATATATATATAGAGAGAGAGAGAGAGAGAGAGAGAGAGAGTTATTCTAACAACTTGTAAAAATTCATAAATCATTACTAGTGTGAATTCGATCTCGCAATAACAAAATGCCAATTCTGCATATTAATTTAACCAGTGTTAACGGACACTTACATTGTTTTAAGATTATTCTCTAATTGCTAGATGCAAATATCCCATCCCGTGTGAGCTTAGAATGATTAATATTGAATTACGTATCCGAGAGAGAGAGAGAGAGAGAGCTTCAAATTTCTTTCCCACTAGCTAGATCTCTCAGAGTGTCTGTCTGTCGTCATATATAGAAGTATAATTTGTTTGAACCAGATCATTATAATTTAATGCGTGTTAAATAATCTAACAGAGGTTTGTTAATACAACTAATTAATTCTAGCTTCTTCATATAATTAATAGGCTATATAAGGAGTAATATTTATATTTGTATCTATATATGTCTATGTTAGACGTTTGCTCTGCTAGCTACCTGTGATTAATATTGTTATAAATAATAATTAGTTACATGATCCAAAGGATTACATTTACATACTAAGTTGTTCCATTTTGATGGACATGACCTTGTCGGAAAAGTTGTTAACAATATACAAACTGAATTCTGGCGCCACGAAACTGGATGGTTTGTAGGAGGCAAGTTACGCATGTATGTATGTCTACCTTTTTCTTCTAATGCCGTACGTAGTTGAAGAGAAATCATGCATCCGTGAAAACCAGGACATATATTGTAGATAAACTTAAGCATATATAATACATACAGGAATGATAAAACTAATCATAAGGATGATTTCAATATTTAGAGACATATATAGTATATAACATGCTAAAATTAGAATGATGATTACATGTAAAAGAAATACTACGGATCGAGTATTTGACAATCCCCTCAACCAGATATATATATATTCATTGTACGTACATACTTTTTTATAACTGAAAATTCTACGTTGTAGTTATGTTTTTGGTCATTAAAACAGGTGTGAGAGTGCTAAAGTACTTCCTTAGATGCATAAGTTTTCATCGCCATCTATAATCAATTTCTTAATATTAAAATAAGATAGAATGCTTGCATTAATAGTGTTGTTAAATACACCGCTTAATACCATTTTGGTTTTGAACCTTTTGTTTTTGTTTCTTTTTTGGGCTGAATCTAGTAGCCAAACGTTGGTAGTCAAAATTTTGACCATAAAAATATTTAACTGTTTTTGTCGCTTGTTCTTTTTTCTTTTTCCTTCGTATTTCATATATAATAATATATTCTATGTTTGCTAATTGTTCAAAAAAGACGCAATAATCTGTTCTAACTACCTTCCAGTGTCATACTTAACCAGAATCAAAGGTTAGTGGTGATTTTAAGCCGAAGGCTAAGAAAGTCCTAACTGCAACTCAACTCAACTCAACAGAGCCTTGTGACAGCAACTTGGAACTGGCAATATGTCCGAAGAAGAGGCTATTATATGATCGATCATGTTGAAACCTAGGAATTTTTATGAAACTCAACGTGGAGATTGTTCTGTAATATGGTTTTAAATTATCACATTACAACAGTATTGCTGTCATTCGTTAGGTTTCAAGTGTTGCAAGTAAGTTCGAAACTGTCTTTAATAGACATTTCTATTAAATGATATAGGTTTCGTAGTAGTTAATTAGCCAAACTTCTCCTACAAGGTCTGTTAAGGCAGTACCTAATCAGGAATTCGAATTCCTATTTTTTTTTTTTTAGAGTTTTCACTTCTGGTTTCATTTTATTTGAACCCGGGAATCTCTAGTCCAAACTTATGCCACCCCAATCAGGCAACACAGATACAATTATAAGCTCCTTAGCTAAATTCAGGGCACATCAATGAATAGTATATTCAAGCATTTGCCAAAATGACCTAAACAGGGACGATACAAATAGCATTGGTATGTTATGTTAGGCATCGCATATATAACGAATATATGAAGAATATCCTTACTAAAACAAGTGACCCATTGATTGGAATAATTCCTGCTTACCTCTTACACTATGAAACGAATATCCAATGTCCAAAGAGAAGTAAGAAGTCATCGCATTTGTTGAAGTAAAATAATCCTTATATCCACACTCACAGTGCTGTGAAATTTACTGCACGAGAGAAGTACAAATTATGTTAATTTTAGTAATTCAAAGACATCATATATCAATTGAGACACGAAAGTTTTCATTCTAACTTAACTTTTCAGTGAGACTTACAAAAGGAATTAAGTGCAATAATCAATAAATAATCATATTATAAATCTTTGTTAGCAAACTCAAGAACCATGCATTGCATTTCACTTGATAACTAATTGCTCTTTTCATTAGGAAAAGACTCTTGAAACTTAGACAGGACACACTTCAGATATTAGAACTTATATTGGCAGATGACAACTGATGAGCATAATCAAGTTCAAGAAAGGATGCATTGAATTTAAATAATGAATTACTCTTTATGATGATTTTAAACAAGCTAAAGAGAAATATATAAAATAGACCAAAAAAAAAAAAAAAACTAATCCGTAATGTGGCTAACTGGCTATGTCAGATGTAACCAGGAACTATATCTACCACCCCCAGGCTGTACCAACAACTTTTAATGCTCCTTGCTCTTTTTCAACCACGCTGGCCTCACATAATAGTTCTTATTAGACTAAGAAAACGAAATGGCCATGCTTCATATTCAATTTCCGTAACTTTTCTACTCTCCATTTTATCAATGACATTTGAGGACCCTTTCTATTTCACACCTAAATTTACCTGGTCTAGGATGGTGTTATATACCTGGTTATTCTATGATAACTTAATGAACTCACAAACGAAACCCTCTCTCGATTCACTGTTTCAGAACTGAGAGCAAATAAACATTCCACACAAAGGCTCCGCTTTTCCTACTCCCCAAAAAACCTAGAGACTGAAAGACTATAAAAGTGCAGACTACAGATCCCATGCATCATACCATCTCACAGAAACAGTGTAGTCCTTCTTATATACATATCAAGATTAAAGTACTTTAAGATGAAATTAAAAGACTTTATAAATAACCTGCTTTCGGCATAGATAATGAAGGCCGAAATATTTGCTGAGTTTGGGACTGGATGTAGACAAAATGAATAGTTCAGCTGATTGCAACAGAAAATATCTGATATACTCTGGTCAATTTCAATCTAACGACCAATCAATAAAGTTACTGCAATAAGCAAGCTTCAAGTGACTTGTACAAGAAATAGATCAATCACTGTATCAGAGCTAACTACTAGTTCACTTGATATATTTTGGGATATCGCCTTTTCTTAAAAGGGATAGAGAATACTCAGCAACATCAATAAGATCTTCAATGTTATGGAGAGTCGCTCTTCAGAAGCCACCATGAAGATGGTACGAACCTCGGATTTCTTGTGTAGTCTTGCCGCCAAGTTCATGGGCAAATTCGGTGAGTTGAGACTCTGTAATTACAGAGAAAGAACACGCCCTCGATTACTTGCGAAATCCTTTGCTGTAGCCCATATAAGTTGGCATTGCAACAACTTCAACAGAATTAAAGACAAGTTCGCTTGATGCGTGTGCACTGCAGAGTTCAACAATATAAAAGTTTAGAAACTAGTCATATTTCAAAAGATGACTTGTGCGTCTTTGCACAGTCAACGCTTTTAATCAAAAAGAAACAAAAGGATGAAGAAGGTAGCTTATGCACTTTATCAGCAATATTCGCAATCAGTCTATCTATTCTAAAATGCACATAAAATTTGCAGAAAGGAAAAGGAAAAAAAAAAATTGACAGGGAAGGAGAAATACTTTGTCGACTCGAAAATTCCTGTTTGATATGGGAATGAATGGAAATTCTTCGTACAAGACGCTAAGGGTAATATTTCCAGATACTAGTAGTGTACAGACTGTTGTTTCTATAGAATGGTGACACACACAGCTTACTACTTGACGACATAGAAGAATTATCAACTCTAACCTCCTCCGTTACACTTTTAAGTCTTAATTTCCTTCATAAGATGCTCCACTCAAAGAATTTTATCTCAGAAATTAAAGGTACAATTCACATGAAGTTTTAGCTTTACTCTCATATATGAAATGAAACAGAATGGACAGAACAAGTAATTTCTTTATTATTGTTAATATGACTAATAGTAATTTCATCACTTAAATATTTGCCTCATAAATGGGTACTCTATTATTGTAACTGAGGGAAGCGAAAATGAAACCTTAACGATCACACAGAAAATAGATGATACACTTTGGGACAAGTTACACGAACAAAACAAAGCACCCTCGATATTTCCGTACAAAAGTCTCTTTTAGGTAATCTATCAAACAGGTTATGGGCTTCTTCGAAATGAATGAACCTTGGTGAGCTTATTACTTCAAAAATACTTCTTAGTTCAATGAAAATTTAGAAACTGCCCAAATTTTGAAACATGACTTATGTGGCTTAACATGTTGAGGATTTTGATAGAAAAAAAGAAACAATGATGAAGCAGGCAACAAATACAATTAATCAGCAATATTCACAATCAGTTATATTTACTCTAAATCCACACTTGCAAATCAACAGTGGAAGGGAAAATATGATGTCGCCTTAATTTCCTGTTCAATATAGTTATTCATGGAAATTCTTCGACTTATTTGAGTACAAGGTACCAAAAGAGGGTAAGGGCAATTATTTCCAGATATTAGCAGTGTAGAGACCGTATGTTTCTAGAGAATGGTAACACTCAGAGCTTACGCTTACGACATGTTGCCACAGGAAACTCATCAACTCCGACAAACTCCCACCGTTGCATTCAAAGAGTTACTTTACTTTCGAAAAATGTTCCATTTAAAGAGCCGTATTTGGAAAATTAAACTTGCAATTCACACGAAGCTCCAACTTTAACTCATATATGAATTCAACAAATTGGACGCAACAAGTAATTTGGTCGTAATTGTTACCCCGAACAATGTCCATCAAATATTAGCCTCTTCAAACCGAAACTTTTTTATTGGAACTAAGGAGGAACAACTAAACATTAAAGGTGAAAAGGAGAACTAAATGGGCATCTTGGTTCAAGTTACATGAATGAAACACGTATATGTGTTTCGCTTTTCCACAAGAAAAATCTCTCTTTGAAATTCTATCAAACAGGTAATGGGCAATCATGAAGAAGTAGAAGATAGAAAAACCACCCTCGATGAGCTGCTGATTTCTTCAATGATTTCTGAATTTGATGAACTCATAAATGAGATTTCAACCCATGAGATTGTGAGATTAATAGATGCAGGAAAGGCATACCTTGCTCTTGTTACTCTTTAACACACAATTGTATTAGAAACCCTCATAAAGCACAAAGATGTACAATAAAATTACTAGGTGTATAAATTTATTAGTATTATTTATTATTATAAATTTATTATTAATACTATTAAAATTATTATTATTATTATTATTATTATTATTATTATTATTATTATTATTATTATTATTATTATTATTATTATTATTATTATTATCATTATTTATTATACTACTTATGAGTATTATTTATTCCTATTTTTATTTGTTATTAATATTATTAATACTATATTTATTATTATTATTTACTACTATTATTATCATTAATTATTAATATTATTAATTTTTATTATTATTTTTATTATTATTATTATTAGTTTATTTTTATTTATTATTATTTTTTATTATTATTATTATATTTTTTTATTATTAGGGGTAATTTTGGAATATAAAAAGTTTTACTAAAGAAGATGACTTACTTGTTTTTTAAATGTAGAAATAAGCATCATGGCTAATGCTTATAACTTATGCCCTCACATGTGTCTTAAGTGGCTTGTACATGAGTTATGACTTATCTCTTCATAAGTCAAATCAAACGCTTCAAAAATATCTTATGATAAATCATAAGCAATAAGCACCTCCCCATAAATCAAATCAAACAAGCCCACAATAATTTGGTCTGCTGAAGAAGAAGAACTTCTGTATCAGATTGTTGAACACCAACCTTGTTAAACCACCTGGTCCTTATTACGATGAACAATTTCTCTACTGAAAAATGCGCAACCAAACACTGACATGTTGGACAAAATTGAGTCCAATAATGACCGTTGTACAACACCTAACATGCCATTTTTCATTGCATACATTAATATTATCAACTCCGTTGCATTTCCAAAAGTAGCATTTAAGAGACCCCCAACTGCAATTCAAAATAAAATGTTTACAAATTAGCTGAAAAGATCATTGATTAATCAAATTCACACCACTACAGGATAAGCCTGATTGATCATTAAAGCAAAAGTAATAACTGTAAAATGTGCCAATGAACTAATAGTTAGAAACTCTCTTTGATTTACACCAAGTGCCAAGTAGACTCAGTTTGATGCATATCCATTTTACTTGGAAAGTGATATGAATTCGCCCGATTGATTGGGGTGAATTTGCTCCAAGACCGGAAACGCGGAATATGAACTCAAACACTCGAACGAAGGAAAAACGCAGCAAATACCAACGAAGAAACGCAAATGATAGTTTGATAAGGAGTCTCCCTCGACCCGCGAATCGCAATGATTAGGAACCTCGGGGTACGATTGAGAACCATCGACGCGATTACCAACGACCCACGACCACGGAACGCCACAATCTTCCGACTCTCGAAGATTGATAAGTTCAAGGTGGATTCCTAGTCCAAGAAACTCGATAAACTCACAACTCTGTTGTGAAAACAAGAAATAAACTCTCAAAATGCAATTTAGCATATATCAATGATCCAAGATTCCCATTACAAGTGTTTGAGAATGCCTTTTATATGTCTTTAAGGCTGAAAATAATAAAAGGAAAAGTAACCCACGAAGTTACACAAAGGTCTCAAGAAAAAACCATCAAACTTCCACCAAAAACGTTTTATAGTAGCTCTATTTCGTGGGATCGCAGAAGACTAAGTGACACTAGGCGTGATCACGCCTAACAAGGAGCTAGTAGTCTTCTGAATTTGTTGGGATCGCAGAAGACTAAGTGAGATTAGGCGTGATCGCGCCTAACACGGAGTAGTCTTCTGAATTTGGCCCTCCAACATGCAAATAAATCTCGCTTGATGGCCTTGATCATTCTCGACTTCAATTCGGCCTCTAATCTCTTCCACAAGTGAAGTTAAAGCTGCTCGAATCTCCTTTGCACATGCACGAATCGTTGGGCCTCCGTTTATGCTTAATGGCTCACGAACGTGTTTGGCTTGACCCAAACCATGCTTGCCTTGATTCTCATCATTCCCTCCCTCTTCAAAAGGATTCGACCTCGAATCAACACCTGTGTCAAAAGGAAGGGAGTTAGCAATAGAAAAATATGAACTTACAATAAGCTTACCATGTAATTCTACTTTATAATCCATGTCGTAACAATGCTCAAAATCTTTTTGTTTTCGACTGAGCTCTTTATCCAAGCTCACATAACTCCAATTGCCGGGATCATGAATTAATCGAACTTGTCTTGCCTTTACCTGCAATGAAATCACAACAAAACGATGCACTATAACAAGACCTAAGTTGTTAGCACAAAATCCGCTATCCAACAATTTATCATAAGAAGTACTTTTCTCAAGGTCATGAGAGAACTCAACATCTTGAGCACAAGACTCAAAGCCATGTCTAGGATCTCGATCCTCACTTAAACACAATGAAATCACATCTCCGGGTTCAAATATCAACCTAGCATGCGTTCTCTTTTTTTCAACCATGAGTATCACAATAGTACTATGAAACACAAAGAGAACACAATCATCGTGAAACAATGATCTCAACATAGGTGATAAGTTTCCGGATACATCATATGTTCTATTATGTAATCTCACAAAAAAACAATCCACAGGCAAAACAGAATTATCATGAGCAACATTCTCAAATCTCCAGCTTTCACAAGTCAATGCATTCACTTGCATCATTTCAACACGATACAAACAAATCCCCCATGATTCAGCAAGCTTAAGAAGAAATGCTTCAAATGGAGACGATTTAACTCTTAATGTGTCATACAATCCGTAAATCTTATAAAAGAACAATCCAACATGAAAAATGCTATCTACTTTATGACATGGACTATGACAATCAAATTCAGCAAACACACTCGCATTCACATTCATAGATTTCTTAAGCATCCTCAATGTGCAATTCAGATTTAACAAGACAACTTCCAAAGCACCATATGATTCTACCAAGTCCACCTTCAAAATACCACCCAGATTTACTGAATCAACCTTTGAGGCATGTTCAAGAAATGGATCAACATATGAGTGATTCGGTATATGTAACGACAAGCACAATTCATGGTCATCTAACTTACCAAATCTCAACCAATTCAATCCATGATGATCAATTAAAACTCGAAAAATTGACATTTCACACGCATTACGTGATCTCACAAGATTTCTCAAAATTAAATCACACATGTGATTCGAGAACTCAACCAAAACAACATTTTCAGAAAATTTAAGTCTCGTAACAAGGTCAAGGTAATCAATATGATTATCAAATCTCAAAAGCTGAGTATCACAAAACAGATTGGAATCATACCATCGATCATAAGAAAGAAATGATTCATACTTTTGAGATCGTGTAGGGACTACAACAATCTCCTTACCTTGCTAACCATCACATTTGGATACAACAATCTCCTTACCTTGCTGACCATCACATTTGGATTGCATTGTTTTCTTGCTTAATTCGGAAAGCACTTCATCGAGAACCTGTGGACAAGAAACAACACAGGGCAAAGAAAATTGGGGTGACATGTTAAGGTAAAAAGGAATCTCCGTAGAGATGTAAAATACCTCACTTTGATTTTTCCCCAACTCCCTCATTTCCTCACAAGGTTTGGAATAAAAGATGGGTTTCATACTTTCTTGGCCCTTGGCCTTTTCAACTTTATTTTTTTTTCTTCCTCATTCTCTTGTGTATTCTCCCTCTTGTTTTCTTATTTTTCATTCTCTTTTCTTTCCTCTTCTCTTGGGTTGTCACTCCCTTCCATCAACTCACTCATTTCTTTTTCCCACTCAATCTCACAAGACTCACTTTTCTAGCTCTTTTGAGCAACAAGTTCAAACACTTGCTCACTATTTTTAGATTTCCTCTCCTTTTGCTCGGCTATGTTTTGTTTAACACTTTCTACCTTAGCCGACCTCTCATTTTCATTCTCACTCGTACTCTCCTTTTTCTCGGATATCACACAAATATCTTTTATCACTCTAGCCGAACACTCATTATTTTCCCTCAAAATTTTCTTATTTTGTAATGACTTTACACAAAGCCTCTCATGTACAACTCTAAGACTCTTGTGTTCCCCCACCTTGGGTCTACTAGGTGCGCTAGAAGAAGACGAACAATAAGATGAAAAAGAAGTCCCCAACAATTCCCGGTGATAGTAATTCGGGACAAACTTCCTACGCATTACACGTTTCATTTCTTCCCACGTGCGAATACGTCCCTCTCCTCCTAACCTACTCCGATGTTTACTAATTGCTTCCACCAATCATTAGCATAATCGATAAACTCCTTAGATGCAAGTTTCACCTTTTGAGCCTCCGTGTAGTGATTACGCTCAAAGAAAACCTCAACTCTCCTAACCCAATCTAGGTACTCCTCTGGATCATCCCTACCTTTGAAAGTAGGAACCTTCATGTCTACTCTCTCACTTACCCTTCTATTATGTCTCATTTCATACTCATATTCAATTTCTAACCACTCATCATCACTACCTACCCAATCATCATAATCATCAAAGTAGGCTTCCCTTCTCACTTGTGCATTTTCCTCTACTCTAGCCAAATGTTGACTAGCATCCTCCATCATCCTTATCATACGTTCATAAGGATCCTTACTAACTAATCTCTCACTATGTCCTTGCAAAGGTACTCTATTGGTTCTGCACATTTGTGACAAGTTTTAAGGACAATTCACGCAACTCACAAAATGTATCGCTCGTGTATACACTCACACTCTAGATTTCTTTGATAGTTGACTACCCTTGAAAGTACCAACTATTAGAGTCAAGTATCGTGATCGTTCCGGGAGTGATCTCTTAGGCAAACACAATCAACATCTTAAGATTCTTTGGGCTCATATGATTCAAGGTGAGAAACAAGTTCACTTGAAAGCAAGAATAGAATTAAAAGTACCAATGGATGATGAATTGAATGACAAAAGAGATGATATGAAAAGACAAAAAATTCCAGCAATTTCACAATGATAATTCAACAATGATGTTCAAACTCTCTTTCAAATTTCAACCCAATTTCAACGTAACAATTTTTGGCCCACTTTTACTCTTTTTGTTTTTTTTCCTTATTCAAGCCTCTTTTGTTTAGCTTGATTCACAACTCTTTTTCTCTTCTCTTTTTTTTTTTTTTTTTTTTTTGTCAATGGGCAATCATTTTTTTTTAACTTTTTTTCTTTTAAATTTAGGGCTTGGGTTTCTCAAGAACACACACTAGGCAATTTCTAGAATTTTTCTCATCGAAGAAGAGGAGGAATGATATGAAATTTTCAGATTCAAATAACAATGAACAACGATAAGGAATGATTTGAATTTTCAGGATTTTTTTTTTTTTGAATATCAACGAAGAACGAGAAGAACGATAGAATGAAATGGGTTACCTCTTCGATTGCTTTGATACCAATTGATGTGAATTCGCCCGATTGATTGGGGTGAATTCGCTCCAAGACCGAATCGAAGAATACGCACCCAATAACAAACGCGGAATATAACTCAAACACTTGAACGAAGGAAAAACGCAGCAAATACCAACGAAGAAACGCAAATTAATGATAGTTTGATAAGGAGTCTCCCTCGACCAGCGAATCACAATGATTAGGAACCTCGGGGTGCGATTGAGAACCGTCGACGCGATTGCCAATGACCCACGACCACAGAACGCCACAATCTTCCGACTCTCGAAGATTGATAAGTTCATGGTGGATTCCTAGTCCAAGAAACCCGATAAACTCACAACTCTGTTGTGAAAATAAGAGATAAACTCTCAAAATGCAATTTAGCACATATCAATGATCCAAGATTCCCATTACAAGTGTTTGAGAATGCCTTTTATATGTCTCCAAGACTGAAAATAATAAAAGGAAAAGTAACTCACGAAGTTACACAAAGGTCTCAAGAAAAAACCATCCAACTTCCACCAAAAACGTTTTATAATAGCTCTATTTCGTGGGATCGCAGAAGACTAAGTGACACTAGGCGTGATCACGCCTAACAAGGAGCCAGTAGTCTTCTGAATTTGTTGGGATCGCAGAAAACTAAGTGAGATTAGGCGTGATCGCGCCTAACATGGAGTAGTCTTCTGAATTTGCCCTCCAACATGCAAATAAATCTCGCTTAATGGCCTTGATCATTCTCGACTTCAATTCGGCATCTAATCTCTTCCACAAGTGAAGTTAAAGCCGTTCGAATCTCCTTTGCACGTGCACGAATCGTTGGGCCTCCGTTTATGCTTAATGGCTCACGAACGTGTTTGGCTTGACCCCAACCATGCTTGCCTTGATTCTCATCAGAAAGTGAAACATGATGGTCAAATGAACCTTCTTTGTCCAAATCCTTTGCACTGATAACGCGAAGAAGATTTTTGACAATACACTACAGGTATCATTTGCAAGGGTATTAACCTATGTTGCCATAATCCTAATAGGTACTACAAGTAAATTTAAATTTTTTATTTAATTTAATTTCGGCTTCTGATATTCTGTCCAACTTAAGGGCCTTTCTACTGCTAACTGAATACAACAACTGTCTTTTACTATTACAGATTTCAGTTTCAATTGTCTGGCTACATTAGTTTGCTTGGTACACTAAGTAAACGATAGTCTGCAGGTTAATTATTCTATTTTCACGCAATAACACTAATTAACTCTAAATTTTGCTTATACTTTTATGTGCAGGGAAAGAACGTTAAGACTGATCGTTATTTGCTGAATTTTGTCCTTAATGCAAAGTACAATCTTAATAGAACATATAGAGCACATGAATCTTAATAGTAGAACACATCGCAGGCGGGAAAAAAAAAAAAAGAAACTGAATGCAACAACTGTCTTTTACTACTATAGATTTCAGTTGTCAGGTTACATTCGTTGCTTGGTATACTAAGTAAACGATAATTTGTAAGTTAATTACTCCATTCACGCGATAACGTTAGATTATCTAAAATGAACTTTTTATAATGTCTCTATGTATAGCTAATATAGAAAAACACTTGCCTATATATATATATATGAGCTTTCTTATGCTTCATGCCCTCGAAAACTCAAAATGCTATCAGTCATTCCACGCTTGACATACATATTTATAAGTGTTTTCCCGATCGTCTCCATTTCGATTCTTGCCAACATAAGCACAAACCCACTTCCCCAATTCAAGCAACGCTAAAGTAGTTCAGCAATTGGGCACACAAACTGAAGTAGTAATAGTGTAGTACTATATATCCAGGTTGATACCTCTAAGCTGCATCTTTCTATACTCATTCAAGGCCTCTTTAAATTCCTTTTGTTGAACCAGTCCATCCCTATATCATGGAATTCCAAGAAATCACAATTTTCTCAGGCACCTCATCAAAAACATTACAGAAAAAATCAGCAGAACCACATTTCTAGTACATATATATCCACCAACGCTTACATCAACATCACCTGTATGTTCCTATCCAAACTCAAATCTCCCATTTCATCAGCTCCAATACCTTGTCTCAACATAACATTGAATGAACATCATCTAGGTAACCAAATCTCATTGAAGACTTTCAACAAACACCTTCACTTCTTTAATAACCCTGTCAACCATGTAAACAATGAGTTCACAGCATATAAATTTAACACCAACCTTCTCTTAGCGCTCGCAAATGCTCGATCATCTTGAGAAGAAAAGGGTTTGTGCAATTATCTGGAACCAAGACTACATTTCAAGATAAAATAACACTCATCTAAAGAGTGTTATTATGTTCTTTTCCCCAAAAAGTTTATCTTTTAATGGAGTTGATCTCTGTTAATTTTTAATTTGAGTGAAAAGAAAAAAGCTCATGTCTATGGAGGGTGATTTAGCACAGAGAGATGATTTGCTTATGGAAAGAATTGAATATACTTGGATTTAGCAATAGGGAAATGTGGGTTGTATATAATGAAGGAGAAAGGTTGACGAAGTTATCCATTTTTGTGAAATATGTTTGGCCTCTGAAGCTTCAACCCATTAAAATTTCAAATTAAATGGGTTAAGATGTTTGCATCCAAAAATTAATAACAATATATCCATGACGCTTTGTTTTTCTTGCCAAATATATTCATAGGGGAGCTTTTTAGTTGACATTTGGGGTGCGAACATCAATCATCACCAGAAGGATATATCCTTTGTATCGACATAAACTCGATGCACAGAAATAGCAACTTAAACATTACTTTTGGATGTATGCTCCCAAACATATTATCTTTACCTGCTAGAGAAAGGAGGAGGGAGAGCTCTGGAGACTCGAACCAGAATGAGCATGCACCAATACAAGGCATCCGTTTGCTCATTCCAAGAAATCCAAAACCAGTCAATAGTATTCGTTCATTTCATATCTTCTAAAAAGAAAATGACTGCATCATGTTCAACAAAACAAATTTATAACAGGCAAGGGGCTGCCAAGGAAGTATCCGCAACTGCACAACACATCAATAACCCTTCCCCCCTTGGGAGTACAAGTCTCTTGAGATCAAAACTAAAAAAGTATAGGGAAAGGCAAACACTTTTGATAGTACGACGGAAACGGTCTACCAAGTAAAGTCAATATCCAGTTAAGCTTTCAGTAGTCTGTTGATTTGACGATGTTTTCATAAACCTGGTCATTCTATGATAATGAACGACCTCATAAACAACACCCTCTCTCAAGTCACTAATTTCAGAACTGAGAGCAAAGAAAAGGCCTCCGCTTTTCCTACTCTCTGTAAATCCTTGAGACTGAAAGGCTATAAAAGCTCAGACTACTGATCCCGTGCATCCTACCATCTCAACGAAATCGTGTAGTCCTAATCTAATCTACATATCAAATTAAAAGCATTTACAGGGACAGGATGTAGATAATATGAATAGTTCAGCTCATGACAACAGAAATTATCTGGTATACTCTGGTCAATTCAATCTTATGACCCAATCAAGAAGGTTATTGCAATAAGAAAGGTTCAAGTAACTTCTACAATAAATAGATCATACAATCACTGTATCAGAGCTAACTACTTTTTCACTGGATATATTTTGGGATTTCGCCTTTTCTTAAAAGGGATAGAGAATACTCAGCAACATCAATAAGATCTGCAATGTTGTGGAGAGATCGCTCATCGGAAGCCACGACGAAGATGGTACGAAGCTCGGCTTTCTTGTGTTGTCTTGCAGCCCAGCTCATGGGCAAATCTGGTGAGTTGAGACTTCGTAATATTTGACGATACAGAGAAAGAACACGCCCTCGATTCCTTGCCAAATCCTCTGCTGTAGCCCATATAATTCCTTTTGCCATTGTCACTGGATAAGTTCGGTTGATTCTTGTGCACTGCAAAGTTAAACAATATAAAAATTTAGAAACTTGCCAAGTTTCGATAAATGACTTGTCTCTTTTCATAAGTTGAAGCTTTTAATCAGAAACAAACAAGGATGAGGCAGGCAACATATAGACTTTATCTTCACAATCAGAATATTTACTCTAAAATCCACAATTTCTAAAATTAATAATAATAATCATAATAACAGGGGAAAGAAAAAACACTTTTGTTGACTTGAAATTTCCTGTTTGATATGGGAATGGAAATTCTTCAAGTTACTTGAGTAAGGCATAACGAGAAACTAAGGGAAATATTTCCAGATACTAGCAGTGTACAGACTGTTGTTTCTGGAGGGTGGTAATACTCGGAGCTTACAACTTCTCCACGCGGAAGGATTACCAACTCTAGCCTACACCCTCCATTCCACTTAAAGAGTCCTAATTTCCTTTATACGATGTTCCACTCGAAGAATCTTATTTCAGAAATTAAGTGTGCATTTCACATGAAGTTCTAGCTTTACCCTCATACATGAAATGCGATAAAATGGACAAAACAAGTAATTTCCTTATAATTGTTACTCCAAGTAATAGTAATTTTATCACTTAAATATTTGCCTTATCAAATGGGGACTTCTTTATTGGAACCGTGGGAAGCAAAATTCAAAACTAAATGATCATTAAAAAAGATACAGGATACAATTTTTGGGACAAGTTACACGAACAAAACAGGTATAGGTGTTCACTTTGCCACACAAAAATCTGTCTTAGGAATTCTATCAAACAGGTTATGGGCTGTTTGTGAAATGAATCTCCCTCAATAAGCTGATTTCTTCAAAATATTTCCGAGTTCAATGAAAATTTAGAAACTTCCGAACATTGAAACATGACTTATGTGGCTTCACATGTTGAGGATTTTAATCAAAAAGAACAAGGAATGAAGCAGGCAACAGATACACTTAATCAGCAATATTCACAATCAGATATATTTACTTTAAATCCACATATAAAAAATCAACAGCGGAAGGGACAATATGTTGTCCACCTGACATTTCCTGTTCTAATATAGGAAAAAATGGAAATTCTTCTAGTTACTTGAGTATGGTGTGACGAGAGGCTAAGGGCAATTATTTCCAGATATTAGCAGTGTAGAGAAGGTATGTTTCTAAAGAATGGTGACACGCAGAGCTCACGACTTGCCGACATAGAAAACTCATCTACTCTGACATACTCCATCCATTCCACTTAAATAGTGAGTATTACTTTACTTTCGAAATATGTTCCACTCAAAGAGATGTATCTCGAAAATTGAAACTAATGACATGAAGTACCAACTTTAACTCATAAATGAAATGAAAAATATCGAACCCAACAAGTAATTGCGTCGTAATTGTTACCTGGAGGAATTTTCATTAAATATTTGCCTATTCAAACAGAGACTTTTCATTGGAACTAAGGGGGAACAACTAAACATTAATGGTGAAAATGAAAGCTAAATGGGCATCTTGGAAATGCAATATACAATTTTGAGACAAGTTACATGAACGAAACACGTATAAGTGTTTCAGTTTTCCGTAAGAATAATCTCTCCTTGGAATTTTATAAGGCAGGTTATGGGCAATCTTTAACATTGAAGAAACACAAGATAGAAAAATCACCCTCGATGAGCTGACTTTTTTACAGTGATTTCTGAGTTTAACGAACTCCAAATAGACTATTAAACTGTGAGATTGTGTGTTAATAGATGCAGGAAAGGCATACCTTGCTTTTGATGATCTTAAAACACGAGCGTATTAGAGGATGAAGTTGCGTCAGACAGGATGGATTGTTCCAGGCATAGCTTTTCGGGAATTCGGGCCTTTTATTATTGTAAGCAATCTCTATTAGGCTTCACTGTTTAACTGTAATACTCGCACGATTGGAAATGTCACCAAGCTTTTTTTTTATCCGTCCTTTGCACCATTTGGGATTTAATACTCCCTCCGTTTCACCCAAAAAGTCTATGTTTAAAAAGTCATCGATCCTCACTCTATACTCGATCTTGTCGACTCTGCTACCTAGAGACGGGCTTGAATCAGTCGTTACTCAATTATCACTCTCTTAATCAAAAAGAAGGTTCCAAAGTTGGTTTTTCCTATGAGCAGAATTGCAAGAAAGAGCTAGAGATTAGGTCGATGATAAGGTTATTTAAGCTTAAAACCTTCTAATTGTTTTAGAGTTCAGTCTCTTCTTTGAAGTTTCCAAACATGGTGAGGAGATTGGAATATTGAAAATTTGGAAGTTGAAATTCTGAATGCAGGCATAAATCTCCTCGTAATAGGCAAATCAGTTTGGTAGAGGGCTAATTACCAGGAAAATTAGTTTGGTATAGCCTATAGGGCTAATTACCATGTATAGCCCTGAACTAATTTCAATTTAGGGTGCCGAGGCCTTCAAATAAATAATCAAACAGTTAAGATGCAATGAAGCCTAAAAGAAATTGGAGGCCATTCAGACATAAGCCCCAGTTGAAGTGAAAATAGACTTGGAAGCTCTACGAAATGAAAGAGATAAGACAGAATTACAGCAAAAGTAGATTAAAAAAAAAATAAAAATTGAAATTCATTTAACATTGCCAAGAACCCATCAAACTCAATAGAACTGAAATTTAAACATTTAGAATTGCTAGATTTAAACTTACAGTTGGGTGAAGGAGATGAAACCAAACCCAATAGAACAACCTGCAAACACAAACTGTCAAGATTGAGACTTAACCCTTCTGTTTCTTGAAACTTAATCCACGACAGAGGAGAGAAGGATGAAAATTGGAGGAGAGATAGAGAGAAAGCACTTACAGTTTGGGGAAGGAGATTAAAGGGACTGATCTTCTTTGTAAAGTGGAGAGTGAGAGACAGAAAGAGAAGAGTTGTGCTGGTCCTGTTCGAAGGCACCAGCTACTCGAAGGAGGTAGGCAAGGGTTTTATACATTGTTTGACAATCTATTTTAGTGACATCAAATTGAACACACACACTCTCGAATTGAAGAACAAAGCAGGCGAAAAGTATCGAATGACGATTTGGGAAATTGATAAATGTGAATGACAAAACTAAACTGAATTGGTTCATACAATGAGAGAGTAATCGAAAGGGAGTTCATAATGTTCTAGCCAAAAATGCAAGCAATAAAGAGTCGAAACTCACACCAATCTGAAGCTACGACTCTAAATACAACTCCCATTACGATTCTAAATATAACTCCCATTCATGTTGCTTCGATCATTCGTTTTGCACAGAGAGAGAAATTGACGAAATGTAAATCGATTCGTTTTCCACATATATAACAGAGGGAGGGAGGGAGAGAATGAACCTGCTAAAGGAAATTGTCTGTTTCGCCGATCTGCAACTCCATTGATGTTTCGCCCTCTCTCTGGACTCTAATGGTAGAAAACTGGGAGCGAGTGAGGAATTCAGGAGGGAGGATGAACTGTCGTTCAAAGAATACAGACTTATAGTCGTGCTAGAGAGAGAGAGCCGAGAGGCGAGGAAAACTGGTGAGAGAGGTGGTGCGAGAGAGTAATAACCGTCGTTCACACATGTGAAAGCCCGATTAAATCCCAGCTGTAGAAATTTAGTAGTAAATTTCTGAGCCGGTAGTTATCTTCCGGATTTAAACAAAGAGGATTGCTATTTGCACCCATAAATTTTTTGAGTACATTCCTTATAAAAAATTATAAAAATATTATTATAAATTTAGATTTAAATATTCTTTTTTTTTTAGGTTGTTCAAGCCCTACTGAATATTACGGGTGTTCGGCACCCCTACGAACACTCATAGGAGTGTTCGGTAGAGTCCGAACACCCATAGTAATGTTCGGTAGGGTGCCGAACACCACTATGGGTGTTCGGTAGAGTGCGAACACCACTATGGGTGTTTTATAACCCAGATCGAACAAACCTTTTAAAAAAAGGAAGGGGGTGGGTGTGTGTGGGGTGGGGGGAAGGAGGTGGGGTGGAAAGGGAGGAGGAATGTGGCGGTTGCGTTGGGGGGGGGGAAGGAAGGAGGCACTCTGTTAGGAGGGGGAAGGAAGGTGGCGCTGTGTTGGGGTGGGGGGTGGCGGAAGGAAGGAGGCGGTGGAAGGGGTGGGGTGTACCTGAAAGGAGGAGGATGTGGTGAGGTGTGTTTAGGGTGGGGTGTATTTAGTATTTTGGGAAAAATATTAGTAAGGGTAGAATAGGAAATTAATAGGGGGTGTACCTAGTATTTTGAGTGATTGAAAATATTAGGGTGAAGTGTACTTAGTAATTGGGTGTACTAAGTAATTTCATGGGTGTAAATAGCAATCCTCTTAAACAAAAGTTTAGGGTTTGGATTAATAAGAATTCTTGCGGAATTAGCAAGCCTTCTTAAATGTCTTTCCCAGAACAAGAGGACTGACCCATTGTTGTGGGTTCGAGTTGTCGTATAAGCACCTAAAAATTTTAATTTTTCACGTCGATTACGAGCGATTAAATTTGTCTGTTTATGATTAAACCATACAATTTTCGAGAAATAATGAATAATTTTCTTGGAAAATACGATTTTTAGAAAAGTTTAACATTATTTGAAAGAATCAAAGACCGGGATTCGTACCTAATTGGGATGCTAGTAAGGTTGTTACCGGAGGAGTGTCAGCAGGCGCTGATGCTTTCCGATGTCGGGAACTGGAGATGTGTATCTCTGGGCCCAATGTTATAAATAGGAAAATGGGTGAATTACTGGCAAGTACTTTTGAATTATTTGAATTTGCTACAGTATTTTATAATTTTTTTTAACTTTTTGGAGAAAAAAATAATTATGTTATTAATAAAAAATATATATGCTACGTATACATCAGTAATTCAAGACATTTCGATGCCTAATTTAAGGCGTCAATTTTTGTATCGATATATGATAAGTGCATAATTCCCTATTTATTTTCCCATATTTTATCTTCATTTTCTATGAATTTCAAATGTATTTTGCCCAAGAAAGTGCATTTATTGTGTTCTATTTGTATTTCAGATTTTTTAGGCATTATTGGAGCTTTAAAGAATCATTTCACATACATTATGTGTGCAATTGAGGAATCGAAAGATATCAAAAGTCTTTCGATTGATGAGGTGCAGAGCTCGCAGCTAGTCCATGAGCAGAAATTAAAAAGGGGGTTCAGCATTGAAGAACAAGCTCTGAAAGTGACAAAAAGTAGGCTTGGTAACAGAGGAAGGGGTAGTTCATCACGAGGCAGATGAAGAGGCCATGGAAGAACCACTGTGAACAAAGCACTAATTGAGTGCTTTAAATGTCATAAACTGGGACATTTCCAGTATGAATGTCCAAGTTGGGAAAAGAAAGCTAATTATGCAGAATTAGATGAAAGTGAAGACTTACTGCTCATGGCTCATGTGGAAGGACATCAAGCAAATGGAGAGGAGGTATAGTTGTTAGATTCTGATTTCTCTAATCATATGACCGGAAATAAAATGTGGTTTGTAAGTTTGGATGAAGAGTACAAACACAAAGTCAAGCTCGGTAACAATACTAGAATGGACGTGATGGGGAAAGGAAGTGTGAAGTTGACAATTGAAGGACTCACTCAGACCATAACTCAGGTGTATTAAGTGCCTTGAAGAACAATCTCCTCAGTGTTGGGCAATTGCAAGAAAAGGGTGTAGCGGTGCTCGTGCAAAATAATATGTACAAGGTTTATCATCCTGACAAGGGAATTATTATGCAAACCGAGATGACAGCAAATAGAATGTTTGTTCTCCTCTAACGAATCAACCTGCTTCAAAACAACTAGTGATGAAGAATCTCTCCTTTGGCATTGCCGGTTTAGACATCTCAGCTTCAAGGGATTAAAAACTCTTTATTATGGCAAAATGGTGAAAGGGTTACCCATGGTGAAAACTTCATCAAAGATATGCGAAGCCTGTCTAGTCGGAAAGCATCATAGAAATCCATTCCCAATGCAAAGTCAATGGAGGGCAAATCGAAAGCTTCAGTTAGTCCATGCTGATATATGTAGCCCTATCACCCCGGAGTCAAACAGTAAAAAGAGGTAATTGATCACTTTCATTGATGACTTTAGCAGAAAAACTTGGGTTTTTTTCTTATCTGAAAAATCATAGGCGCTTATGGCATTCAAAAAATTTAAGAACATAGTGGAGAAAGAATCTGGGGAACTGATAGGTTGTTTAAGAACTGATCGTGGTGGGGAATTCAACTCCAACGAATTTAATGAGTTTTGCAGCTTGAATGGAGTAAATAGACAATTGACTGCATCATACACCCCGCAGCAGAATGGTGTAGCGGAACGAAAGAACTGGACCGTCATGAACCTTGTACGAAGCATGCTGACAGAGAAAAATGTTTCGAAAGAATTTTGGCCAGAAGCAGTGAACTGGACAATTCATGTGTTGAATCGAAGTCCTACCATTGCTGTGAAAGGAAAGACACCAGAGGAAGCTTGGACTGAAAGTAAGCCATCAGTTGATTATTTTAAAATTTTCGATTGTATTGCTTATGCGTATGTTCCAGATAAGAACAAGAACAAAGCTTGATGACAAAAGCTTGAAATGTGTGCATTTGGGAGTAAGTGAAGGTACTAAGGGGTATAGATTGTATAATCCAGTTACAAAAAAGGTGATTGTGAGTAGAGATGTTGTGTTTGTTGAAAATGAGGGTTGGGACTGGAACGAGACTGAGACATCCAGCAAGGTGTTTATTTAGGGCGAAGAGGATGTTGATAGAGATGAAAAAAGAGAAGAAAATGGTTGTAGGGCTGGTGAGTTTAATGGTGATGATGCAAATCAAGGGAGGAATGGTATGTCAAACGTCTCAACTAATTCTCCTGTTATTTCTAACTCAGAGAATGAGCAAGTTCAAGCAAGGAGAAATAGAAGACCATCTACGTGGCTTGATGATTATGTTTCTGGGGAGGGCCTTTCGGAAGAAGAAGAAGACAAAAGCAACTTGGCTTTGTTCACCGAAATCGGAGATCCAAGCGTGTTTGAAGAAGCTGCACGCAGTCCTAAGTGGAAGAAAGCTATGGAGAATGAGATACAAGCCATAAAAAGGAATGATACTTGCGAATTAACAACACTACTAGCAGGAGCAAGAGCCATAGGAGTAAAGTGGTCTTCAAAAGACTCGTCGCTAAAGGTTACTCACAGAAGCACGACATCGATTACAAAGAAGTCTTTGCCCCTGTTGCTCGCTGGGACACAATCCGCATGATTCTTGCACTAGCTGCCCATAATAACTGGTATGTATTTCAGTTAGATGTTAAAAGTGCATTTTTATATGGAAAGCTAGATGAAGATGTTTATATTGAACAACCTCAAGGATACGTGAAATGCGGGGAAGAAGAGAAGGTTCTAAAATTAAAGAAAGCTTTATACGGGTTGAAACAAGCCCCACGGGAATTGGTACAGTAGGATTGAAGCCTATTTTTTGAAAGAATGGTTTGTGAGATGTCCAAGGGAGCACACTTAATTTACAAAATGCAAAGAAAATGGGAAGTTACTGATTGTAAGTATATACGTGGATGATTTGTTGTTCACTGGAAACGATGCACAGATGTGTGAGGAATTCAAGTCATCAATGACTCTTGAGTTTGATATGTCAGACTTGGGTAAAATGAGGTATTTCTTAGGGGTGGAGGTTGTGCAAAATGAAGATGGCATTTATATTGGACAAAGAAAGTATGGGCAGGAGGTTTTGAAAAGGTTTGAATTGTTAGATTTTAATGCCGTGAAAAATCCTATTGTGCCATGCTGTAAGCTCATGAAGGATGAAGGAGGTTCGAGAGTTGATAGCACTCAATACAAGCAAATAATTGGAAGTTTAATGCACTTAACTGTGTCCAGGCCTGATTTAATGTTTGTTGTTAGCTTGGCAAGTAGATACATGGAGTAACCAACTGTTACATATGCAGATGGTAAAGAAAGTTCTGAGGTACATTAAAGGTACTTTAGACTTGGGAGTGTTCTACAAGAAGGGATGAGATGGAAACAAGTTATTTGCCTTTTCGAATAGTGACTATGCCGGTGACACTGATGATCGTAAAAGCACTTCCGAGTATGTATTCCTTATAAGTTTAGGAGCAGTAGCTTGGAGTTCAAAAAAGCAACCAGTGGTTAGCCTTTCCACCACAAAGGCCGAATTCATATCAGCAGCTTCATGCGCTTGTCAAGCAGTATAGATGCAGAGGGTGCTTAAATGTCTTGGCTGGAGTGGGAGTGGGTGCACGATTATCTAATGTGACAACTCATCTACGATCAAGCTATCAAAGAATGATGTACTACATGGAAAGAGTAAACATATTGCTGTTAGGTACCACTTTCTTCGCAATCTTTCGAATGATGGTATTGTTGAATTGAAGTATTGCTGCTTAGAAGACCAAGTAGCTAATATTATGACGAAACCGTTAAAGCTCGAAGCATTTGAAAAGTTAAGGAGGTCACTAGGGATGAAATCTGTGCCATTAAAGTAAACTGGTTGCAGCTGCAACTCAGTTTAAGGGAGGAATTGATAGAAAGTTGCTTGCAGACCAATATGCATAACTTGGTCTACTAGATTAGTTGGAGTTTCTTGTTCAATAAAGTCCTAGTCTTAGGGTATTCTGTTATTTGTTTTTAATTCAAATTAGATGGACCATGTCTTTAGGAGTTGATAAGCATGGTGTTTAGTGTTTTTTGTTTTTGTAGAGTTGTATATAAGCCTCATTTCTGATGGAATAAAGCAAGACAATTCATCCCAATTTACTTTGCTCTTTGTGATTTTCTTTGGTTGCTAGTTACCAAACAAGTTGCGATGAGATGTCCTAAGTGGTGTATGTGACAACTCTACTCTTTTTTTTTGTTTTTTTTTTTTTTGTAAAAATATGAATATTATTGTTTGAAAAATACATATGTTTGCTAAAAAAAAATTAAGTTATTGTTAAAAATTACATATGACTACGAACTGGTCCAAACAAATGGTGAAAAAAAACTTTTTTGATGCCCTTTCCCCACACTTGTATGCAAATATTAGCAGTTTTATGATGTGGGTAAAGGAGGACTACTCAAGTGTGATTCTTTCTTTAAAGAAAAAGAAAAGCTGACAATGTGAAAAAATAAATAACAATTTTATGATGTGAATAAAGGAAGACCACTCAATAAATGGCTTTCTTCTTATGCTCAACTTATGTGAAGGAAATTACATTGATGGTCATATCAGCACCATGCGCAAAATCTCACATGTTTTGAGCAACGACAATAAAACATTGATGGTCATATTCACCAATACCACTACGGCAATGGAGGCAAGAAAAGTGAACACAAATATTGTTCACATTGGGAGGTCTCTCTTAATAGCTTAGCTTTAATCTCCTTACGCTAAACCCATGAATCATGATATAAAGGAACCAACCCATGTTATTTTAAGCTAAGCAATGACAACCAAAAGAAAGAAGAAAAGCTTTGTAAGGGACTCGAACTTGGGTCATTGATTTGGCCAATACCACTTCCAACAAGTGACTGTTCAAACTGGGAGGTCTCTCTCTCTCTCTCTCTCTCGTAATAGCTTATACTTTAGAAGAAATAATATAGTGCTATAGGAAGGATTTTTATTTTTATTTTTTATTACCGTACTATTTTAAAAATATTAATTTGACAATCATACTACTAACATCACAATTGTGCTCCTAGCCTCCTAATATCACTCCAAATTAAACCTATAACAAAATATATATATATATATACTTTAGCAAAACAAAAATGTTTATATTTACAACAATTTCTACCACTATCATAACAACTTTGTCTTCAAGACAAAGTACGTGTACATTTTTAAGGCAGTTGTTACCATATTGGTAGAACTAGTTGTAAATCTAACAATGTTATTAACGGAATTTGTTATAAAATTAAGAGTTGGAAGTGTAAACTATACTTCCATTGAAGATCCTTATTCCAAAGCCACAAAAATTAACGTTTTATTGAAAACTTAAAAGTAAAAAGAAAAAAATAATTAACTCAGCTTAACCACAACTATGTTCATGTATGGAACGATCAATTTAGCGATGGTGTTCAAGGTTTATGAATGCTCATGCACCAAACTTATATACCGCTAACCAATTTCAAAAAGATACTGACTGTAATTTCTCCAATTTCTCAATGTCTTACAACATTGAAGAATAAGGAACTTTAGCTCTCAAGCATATAAGTTGTTGAGTTTTCATTTTGACGTAATCACAACAAAAATTCTCGCCCGATAAAATACTTGGAACAGCAACGTCGATGAGCTGATTTCTTCAATGATTACAACTTTAACAAACTCCTAAGAGATTATAACTTGTACGATTGTGCGACAATAGATTCAGGTTGCTGACATATATACGCCTGAGTGCTTATAAGTTTGCGATTCTGAGCCATCTATGGTTCAACTTAGTCCACCGGCAATATGTGATATGAAAATGCCATTAGTAATAAAAAGAAAAGACCGGATAACCTTCAAGCACTGCTTTCACCATGATCTCCTTCTGGTCATAGACAATAAGCAGAAAGTTATTTTCATTGCACCTCCAGAATATAAATTGGGAATTGAACTAATCGAAAGAGAGCATGTTGAGTATTGCACTAGGTTTATGTGATTACGAATTACAATCAGAATACTAGGGAAGAAATATCTGAATCGTAAAGGTTGCTGACATATTTACGCTTGCTCAAGTACAGTGCAATAGTGCATTGACCAACGCAACCCATAAGTAAATAAACTGAGAACTACTTTACCTGGATTAGTGCCGTAATGCTTCCGGGGACCTCCTGATATTAAAATTAAAAAATAGATAAGAATTTTATAACTGTAAGACAGGTGAAATTCTACAATTGGCTACAGTTAAAAGTTTACGCACCTCAAATCGCTTCTCCTCCCATGTCGCATCCTTCCACGTTGTCGATTCCTGCAAATCCCATGAACTAGGAACTTGAATTGTCTCCACATGCTGCAAAAGCCTCAAGCTATCTGTAACAGATATTTTTTGGCCATAAACTAAAATCAGAAGAATAATCGACAAACATTTACATAAAAGAATTTTTTTGTGGCTATAAATTGAAAGAAGAAAACATATTTACATGAAAGAATGTATATATTGTAAAGGTTACGGAAATCATCGCCCATGAATACTATGAACCAATGGACATTAATCAGAATGCATCGAATACAAGTGAAACAATGAAGGAAATCATTTGGTATCTACAATGGACCAAGTTTTTAAGAGTGGGGCTATTAACACCCCTTTTTCCTCTAAATACACCAACCTTCTTAATACACTCACCATCTTCATTTCTAACCCATTTAAATACTAAATGCACCCCCCTTATATTTCCTACTTAACCCCTCTTAAAACATTCCCTCTCTCTTACTATACACCCATTCCCTCTTCAAAGAGAGCAAGACGAAGCAATGCCGGCGGAAGGGAAAGCTCTAGGCCACTCTACAGTAGCGGAGTGGAAAGAAGGCTGGGATCTGGAAAGATCTTTGGCCAGCATAAAGAATCTAAGGCTTTAGGCTATCAGTTCACAAAGAAAAGGAGAAAAGAGCCACAGTAGTGGAGGTGATACATGCCATTGGAACAACCACCCAATATTGTATAAACTAGTCCCCGACCTTCTTTCAATAATATACGCTCATTCGGGTATAGAACGAAGTAGATAAGAAGAGATGCAGCTAAGGCTTCACACTAAGCCAAAGGAAGACGTTGAGATATATATATATATTTTTATTGGTGTTGTTCGGCTCTAGTTGGCCGAACATCACAAGAATGTTCGGCTAGCCCTAACCGAACTACCAGTGATGTTCAGCTAGCACTAGCCAGCCAACCATAGCCGAACAACACCAACCCATAAATTTTTCTATTTCAACCTAAGGGCAAAAATGTTTTTTTAAATGATAGCATTTTTGTAATAAAAAAGGAGGGGTGTATTTAGAAGAAAAGGGGGTGTTAATAGCCTCACTCAAGTTTTAAACACGAATAAAGATAAGAATGCATGAAATAAATAAGCTATATACATACACATATGAAGCATCAATCTTTGAAATGATAATGATAGTAGTTTCATGTGATGGCATAACCAAACCAAATCCATTAACTTATTCTGCATAGACATGTGGTTTAGACAGAAGGCTTTCACACTAGCCAGGTTATAAACCTACAGAACTGTAAGGAAACACCTCTGAAACTAGCATTTTTAGTTAGTGTTGACCAAGATGACAGATACTGACAGGCTGCAAATTTCAGAAGCGGAAAGAAAGGTCGTACATGTAACTACTCATGACTGAAAAAATAAGAACAAAGAAAAGAAAACACGAACTTGTAATAAATGCTTCTTCCCACAATCCACGATTAGACCATGATGGAGCAACTTCTCGCAGTGGAATTCCATTTCTCAAACAAACTCTGCACAAAATAAAGAATTGTGACATGCCCACGAGTTTAATCCATAGATTCGTTATCGGTAATGTACCATTTGTCACTGAAGCACAATACAAGTTTTTGAGGGAATCTAAGGAGAGCTTGAATAAATAAACGAATTTGAAGAAATAGTAAACGTAGGTCAATGTTGTAAAAGTCCCAGAAAATATGTTATCAATATAGTAGGTAATCAAATCTAGTCCTTTCTTAGCATTAAACAAATAAAAACAACTTTCCAAAATTCTAAAATTCATTTATCATTGAAGATTAACATGAAGAAACCACTTATTACAGTTGTACCCTCTAAAATGTTGGCTCAATCAGATTAAAATTCAAGGGAAAATTACATGAGTCGTCCCTCTATTTGCACTTTTTCCACAAATCGTCCCTGAACTTAGACTTTGTTGGTGCTTCGTTCAAAGTACACCATTTATGTTCACCATTAGTCTTTCGTGTGGATGCCGTTACAAAACATCCGCTAAAATAGATGCGTGACAAGTATGGGGGTTTTAAATATAAATCTTCAAATTTAATGGTTTAAATTTAGAAACTAGACTACTTGTTTAGGGTAGAAAGTGAGACTATTTTTTTTTTTTGGACAAAGGGATATAAAATTATTATACTTCCTCCCTCCCAAAAAAAAAAAATCTCATTTGACCAGTCAAGCTTTTAAGATTGTAGCTTTACTTCCTTATACCTTCTTCAATTACACTAAAATTGTTACTATCTTTAGAAATAAGACTACTCGCTCCGTTCCAGGCAAAGAGTCCACTATTCCATTTTGAGATGTTCCACTTAATACGTTCACTTTCAAAAATTATGTTACAATTTTCATAAATCTTTCAACTTTTACCCTCCATATTGGTATAAACATGTTAACTATGCTCAAGCATTTATGTAATTATGACCAACTCTAATACTCCATCCGTCCCTAAATTATTGTCTCCTTTCCTTTTTTGTCCATCCCAAAATAATTGTCTTATTTGAAAACTTTCACTTTTAGGACATCACTTTTACCATTTTACTCTTACTTTTTCCCCTGCTTTAATTATGGGCCACATACACATGCACATTAAAGAAAATTACACATTATACCAATATTAATAATCAAATCAATTATTTTTTCTTAATCCGTGTGTCGGGTCAAACAAGACAATAATTAAGGGACGGAGGGAGTATCTTTTTGGGACAAACCAAAGAGGAAAGAGGCACTATTTTTTTTTGGGACGGAATGAGTAGATAATAACAACATTTAATCTTGTAAAATATGACCGATTCCAAGACTAAAAATGATGTTATTATTTATCTATAATAATTTAATACTCCCTCCATTCCAAAAAAAAAAAAATAGTCTCACTTTCTTCTTATTTGCCCAAAATAAATAGTCTCATTTCTAAATTTAAGCCATTACATTTGAAAATTTATATTTAATATCCCTAAACTTATCGGTTATCACACAACTATTTAATAGATACTTTGTAACGGCATCCACGCTAAGGACTAATGGTGATCAAAAATTGTGTACTTTGAACCAACCATGAGCAAAGTCTAAGTTTTGGGACAATTTGTAGAAAAAGTGTAAGAAGAGGGACGATTCATGCAATTTTCCCTAATAAAGTCAAATATTAGAATTACTATCAAGGACCTGCAAACAAAGTATGATAGGCATTCCAGCATTTGCTATGGTTAACCAATCATCACTATCACTAGATAGTGTCCACTTCTAAGGAATTAACTCCCAAAGTAATAGGGTTTGAAAAGAGAACAGCGAATATGTCAAAGTAACAATTTGAAAATACGCTACACCAAGTCCCATAGAATTACTTGAGCAGTTTTTATCCACTCTTTCATGCATCAACTAAGTACAAGATATTGTGTTTCCAAATCGTCAGACAGTTCAACTGGGATTATTAGCAAAGCCGTAGTGCATGATATTTTAACCAATGGAATCAATGTTTCCTAATCCAGAAATATTATGATTGACTTTATACTAAACCTACATAATCCTTTGCCAATTATATTTAAGTGCCAGCTTGTCATGCTGCAGATTACCTCCTCAACAGACAGCCTTACATAACATTTATAATTCCTTTCTGTGAAAGAAAAGAATACAATAATTAAAAACTTTTTATCATAGAATAAGTATATTTTGCTGCTATATACTGTACATTACATTAATAATTCTAAAAGAAGTTTCATATAAAAGAATAACTCATTCCATAAGATATAAATACTTACTCAATGATCACTTGGCGCACAACCCCCGGAAGGACACCATCAGTGATGGGAGCTGTCTGTACTTCAAAAGGATAGGCACTTCCGTGGTTATGCAAGTCTTTCATTTCACTGATGTCATCAATGCTATCCTGCACACATCTTGCTCAGAACACAGAAAAGTTCTAGTGATGCAGGATAGTTAAAATCATCACTCCACAGAGTTATATGGGTTCCATAAGCCACCCCAACTTAAGAATATTATGAAAAGCGACGAAAAAACAAATAAGCAGCTTAAGACACAGGTTTACCTGGTTCACCCCGCAATGTAAGTAGGCAATGTCCAGGGGGGCAAAGAGAGCAATTATATATCACTGAAACTTGAATTTAAAAAGACGTGGAGAAAAACCCTAGCCGTGATTACACATCCACCGAAAGAATGAACAGAAGTGTATCCCTAATCTAAGTATATTAACATATATTTACTCAAGTACTCCATACTTTTCTTCCTGAAAGATACAAACCAAGGACTAATTAAAGACAGAAACTAAATGTTTTCACTCTTCACAAGTGCAGACTTGACAGAGTGGTTGCCCAAGTGTTTGTTGCATATAAAAGACTGATGTGTATCATACTGGGTAAAACCATGTTGGCCAGTTAATTCAAATCATAATGCGTATAAAGTAGTTGATTTATTGCAAAATATGCAAATCAACTTAAAATTCTCTTAACCGAACTCATTATCAGAAAAATTAACACAACAAGACCATATGTTCACATATGGTATATCTTTCTTTCTAATTTAAACAGGGATGGGCCTTCATGAAGACACGGTACAGTCCACCATACTCTCTGATAAATTTTCTTCAATCTAAGAATGATAAATCATTCCTGCATTGCATATCATGACTGAAGTCAAAGATATAACTGAATGTTACTGCATAATTAATGACAACTCCCCTATAGTGCCGAAAATTTTATGTTACAAAAGTGTTCCACCAATGCAACTAAACAAAACATAGTTTAGCAACCTCAGTACATTATATAAGTTTCATGACAGGTAAACATTAAATTTGAAGATAAGGTAAAAAAATACTTCCACACAACAGCCAACTATTTACAAAACTCTATAGTTTCAAAGATAAAGCTTTCCTCAAACTAATAAATCAAGTCACCTCAAACACGTAGAATATAGCTAACGTAATCAACTTACCTTGCGACAAACAACGAAAAAATTCGTTAAACAACCTTCAAGAATCTGATCCCCATCATTCGACAACAATAGCTCAGTAGCTGAAGGCGGCCTCAACTTATCCAAAGGCTTCCTTAGCCTACCTAAACAATCAAATTTCAATCATCACAAGTCCCAATCACCAAACATATTCATAGTACAATCTCAATTTACAAAACAATTAGTTACCTAACCCAATCAGAGTACTTGGCATTTGCAACATCCCTCCCATGACCCACCACAGCTAAATGTGCTCCATTTTTGCTTCCTCCAAACACAAGAGGCACATACACACCCACATGTATATAAACATTGAAACTCTTCAAAATATTCTCTTCATCAACACCCTCACGTCCACTCAAATCCTCCAGATTCCCACTGACAAGAGCTGTAATTGCCAGTTCCTCCCCTCCCGTCCTCCTCTCTTTTAAACAAACAGGTAATGCTCTTCTCATTGAATCATTTACTAAAGTCTCAACCATTGAATCCCACATCGAAAATCGAGTCGAATTCATCGAAACGGAGTCCAGGGTTTTCCCGGATTTAAACAAAAGTTTAGGGTTTGAATTAATAAGAATTCTTGCGGAATTAGCAAGCCTGCTTAAATGTCTTTCCCAGAACAAGAGGACTGACCCATTGTTGTGGGTTCGAGTTGTCGTATAAGCACCTGAAAATTTTAATTTTTCACGTCGATTATGAGTGATTAAATTTGTCTGTTTATGATTAAACCATACAATTTTCGAGAAATAATGAATAATTTTCTTGGAAAATACAATTTTTAGAAAAGTTTAACATTATTTGAAAGAATCAAAGACTGGGATTCGTACCTGATTGGGATGCTAGTAAGGTTGTTACCGGAGGAGTGTCGGCAGGCGCTAACACAACGCCGTTGACGAACAGAAACTTGACAGGACTTGCCATTTTCAGTGTTTTCCGATGCCGGGAACTGGAGATGTGTATCTCTGGGCCAATGTTATAAATAGGAAAATGGGTGAATTACTGGCAGGTGCTTTTGAATTATTTGAATTTGCTACAGTATTTTATAATTTTTTTTAACTTTTTGGAGAAAAAAATAATTATGTTATTAATAAAAAATATATATGCTACGTATACATCAGTAATTCAAGACATTTCGATGCCCAATTGCGATGCCTAATTTAAGGCGTCAATTTTTGTATCGATATCTCGATGTCCAATTTAACGTATTTCATTCACACTCATCGCTTATTTGAATCAATTGTCATCTTTTTCTCATTCTTCTTTTTGTCCCCACACTAGATTTTGTGCGGTGACCGGATCAATGTATGCTCGAGGTTAATGTATGCTTGAAATTTTGTAGGTGGTCAGTATGTCTAACAGGGTGATCGTGCAATTCTATGTTTCAAAGTTATAAAAAGAGAGCTTGTAGGTCTTAACACTAATTTTTTTAATTCTGTTTGTTTTAACAGGTATTAAACTTTAAGAAAATAGCATAAGACTGTACAGGATATCATAGTCAATTAGCTCTAGAGGTTCTAAATCCAATGAGTACACTTAACATAAAATGTAAAAGCAATTTTTTTTAAACTAAATAAAAGAAAATTGAAAAAAGAAGCCAATATCAAAATTGATCAGCACATAAACATTTTAATCTCTAAATCAAATATTATACATAAGACTTCTATGCATAATAAAAGGCATAAAATCTATAGATCACCCTCATTCAATTCGCTGGCATCACATTCTACAGAGTTTGAACTCATTGGAGGTAGTGAAATTGACGTCAAATCAGATGATGCTAGTTTAACTAAGGGAGCATTGTCACATATATATGATCAAGAACCTCCTAATCGTAATGGATAGCGCAAAGGAACTTCTTGATAAGATGCTATTATTGAAACAGCTTGCAAGAGTACCAGAAAAACTTTATGTTAGTTGGCATAGCAGCTATCTAACAAAACTATTGAAACATTGAAACACAAACTCCACAATTAAATGAATATCAAATCCCACTCCATTTCCTTTCCCTTCCTTTCAGAAGAGGGTGTTTGTGGTAGGAAAAACTTTTATGTTAATTGGTGTGGCAACTAGCTAATAAAATTTTGAAACATTGAAGCACAAACTCCACAATAATATGAATATCAAATCCTACTCCATTTCCTTTTACTTCCTTTCAGAACTGTGTGTTTGTGGTAGGTATGCATTGGACAATCTCAATAAGAGCACATATGGATGTGATCAATGCGACTTGCTAAAGCAAATTAAAATTACCGCAGCCTAAGTAGCTGAGAACACTTATTTTCTTTTCTTTGTTTCTTTCTCGTTTCTTTTTTTTTTATTTTTCTTAGTATCAGCAAAGCACAAATAAGTACCCATTGACTAATAATAGGTAAAGAGAAAAGAACACACATGTGCAACATAACACAGACAAAAAAAAAGACCTTTGACATTGCCACTATTCACACCCTGCTTCAATCAGGTCAAGAAATCCAAATCAAACTCGAGATTCAATCTCGAAACTTATCTAAATTTACTCAATCCCAAATTGCATAAGTTGCCAAAATTCACAGTACGTGCAACTGATGCAATCGGGTTGCTTAGTTTGAACTCAAAATTCAATTTTTTTATGTTAGGTGTACTAATTGGATTTAGAACCTCTACATCTAATTAGCTATGATATCCTGTAGTTCTTAAAGACCTATGCTACTTTCTTAAAGTTATATACGTTGAAACATATACTGTGTTTATTTTGGATTTTTGTTAATTATTTTCCATAGAACTAACTCCATCGAGTTTAGTTAGTAGCTTTATGTATCAAACTAAATAAAAGAAAATTGAAAAGGGAAGGCAATATCAATTAACATTTTCACTTTAGAGATTAACATCTTGGTGATGTCTTTCTCTTTCAACCAAAAATGCAAGCGTATGAAATCAAACTGAATCGATTCATAACATAGAGGGAGAGAGACAGAGGACAAACCTGCCAAATGCTTTTGATTTTTCAATGAATCAATTTGGTGCCGTGGGTTTCAAAATAAATTGACGGAGAGAATCGAGTGGGAGGTGTGTAAGCAACAACAATTTCAAACAAATCGGTTTAGGAACAAAAACCAATTTCAAACTAATCGGGTTAGTAACAAAAACCAATCTGATACACACAGTCAACTCACGTGATTTTATAAAAAGTAATCAGTAAATATTAACTCCAATAACCAATAAGAGGTGTCATCAATCTGATGCACACATAGTCTAACTGATCACAGATGATTACCAAGACCAATAAAAAAAATAATAACTAATTGAGTTTCATAAGACCAATTGAAAAATTTGCAGAAACCAAAATTGACAATTACTATTTTCTAGTTGAAACAAAATTCATTCTTTAAGGCTTATGAGTTACGCATGATTAATAGAAGACAATAGACTAAGAATAATCAACATTAAAAGGTCAATAGCAGCATAAAAACACAAAAACTGTTGTTTCAAAAAGTCGTTCTTTCTTAATTATCTAATGGTATTCTTAGCAGGCAATAACCTATATTCTAACGTATTTCTCAAAGCCTCCAACCAAACAAACTTTACAGCTCTAACTCACCACATTTTTAATAAATGCACTAAAAAGTCATCTATAAAAGCTCGGTTTAAATTTTCATGATTTTCATTGGGGTATATCAATTAATGTCAAAAAGGGGGTGGGGGCAAAAACAGACTTGAAATCAATAATTTCAGAGTGTAAACCCTTAGATTGCCAAAAAAAAAAAACCAACTATTACTATATGACTGGATTAAATGTAATCAAAATGAAAAGAAAAGAATTTCTAAAATCAAAAGCTAAGAATAAAAACCTTCAAAGAGATATGGTGATAGCTTTTTACCTGGCAACGACTTAGAAAGTCAATAGCATTATGCTCCAGGTCAGGATCAACACACTCCCTTAATAAAGCAATTGAATGAAGGATCCAATAGCAAAGCCAAGGTCGACTGGAAAGAGGCAAGGTTGTGGATAAGTGGGACTTTTAGAGAGAGTATTCATGCCATTCATATAGCCACAATCCCCAGAAAATTTAATAATAGCTTAGAAGATGACCAAAACAAAAGTACTATCATTCTGTGCACATGATGTGAGTAGTCTTAAGACAGAACTGCCCCGAAAGAAAAATACAGAATGGTACAATATCAATATTAGAATGTGTCTTACTTACGAAATTATTGACAATTAATTTTTGGAAAATGAATTGTACTGGTAGGAAGATTTATTTTCTAATCTAAAATTAATAATTAACAATCAAGTGTGACCTTGCTAAGTTTCTTTTAGTGCTAATATTGGGGTTGTCAAAACTGAGAATAAAGTTTTTTGCAGAGTTTAATAGCAGTTGTTTTGATGAATGCTAATATTGGGGGGCTTGAGACTTTAAAGTGCTTCTTTTTACGGTGTGTGTGTTCTCACCTCCTAGTGTGTGTCCTTTTAAAATCTCCAACAAACGCTGTTTTGGAGTTGGAAAGAGGGATAAAGAGAGATAAATGTGCTTATGTGAAATCTTTTTACATTGGTTACAATCCAAGAAGTGAATGAGGGGGTGGAATGAACCTGTGATTGAAGAGCTGAGCAAAACTGGAGTGAGAGAGAGAGAGAGAGAGAGAGAGAGAGAGAGAGAGAGAGAGAGGGAGAGAAAGCCAAGCAAAACTGTGACATTTCATCAAAACAAAACAAAATTTGCCTTCAACAAAACAAAATTTGCCTTCAATAAAACTAATAATGAGGACACAAACTTTAGGTGTTCAAACAGGACCAGCGCAATACAATCATTGCGCTGGACAATGAAAAATCGATAATGAAAAGGGATACATCAATTGATGTTGCTGTATGCATGTGTGTGTGTGTTGCTGCCACTGCATTTTGTGTGTGTGTGTGTGTTGCTGCTAGTGCATTTTGTGTGTGTGTGTGTGTGTTTGTGCGTGTGTGTGTTTGTGTGTGTTGCTGTTCTAGTATATTGAACACTTTTACTTCTCTATATTTCTTTTGAATTGTAATAAAGTTATATCTTATGAAATAGAACTATCATGTTATCAAAAAGAAAGAAAAAAAAAGGAAGAAACAAAGGAAAGGACTTGAATGGAGAATAGTTCTCCAACCTTCTTGCATTCAGAAATCGTCAAGCCCTTGATACTATGAACAAATAAACTTAATACATGAGAGGATTCCACATGGTCTTTGCAAGGAGGGATGGTTAAGTGGTTATAAGGTCTGAAGAATGGTCTAAAGAGAAAAGTTGATTGAATATATAGATCTAGGTAGGCATATTGAATTGAAAAAGATAGCTGATACGGAGCAACTGATGCACACAGTAGCTACTAAGCACAAAGTAACAGTCACTGCATTAAAGTACAAAGAAACTACAATGATGGCCTTGAATATTGTCCGATGAAATTCACCATGTCTAAGGTATCCACTGAAAGATTATTAACTTCTACTACCTTCCACTTTAGTTGTCGACTCTATCTAACAAATACCCAACTCTATTGGATACGGACTATCAAATCAGATTAATTCAAGCAAGTCAAATATTTGTGGCATAAAGTACACAATCAAATAATAGAATTCATGTAAGGAAACAAAACATAGTCTTGAATTAAGAAAAGACTCATATTTCATACAAAGAAATATAACATCATTTATTCAAGACTATACTACAGAATTGAAAGTCGTAATCTTAGATAAGGATGGCAAAATATCAAAAAGAGTAAAGTACGTCATGCTAAAGTCAAAAACTTGACATTTGTAAATACTAAATAGAAGCTTACAAAATAAAGTGTCCTACCAACTTGATATCAAACAGAAAGACATAAAGAAAAAATTGAACACTCGAAAAAAGAAACAAAAAAAAAATACAAAGACAATAATTTGCAGGTTAGTGAAGGAAGCTGGTGTAGAACTGAAAATCCTGCTGGAAGAAAATTTCAGGTTGAAATCAGCGCGCAATCTTCCTAGACAAATAAGAACGAAATAAGTAGTACTAAGGCCAAAATATTGGTATATTGATTTTTCCATAATCAAAATAAAATTGCAAGCCAAACTGAAGTAAGGCCAAGGAGAGCAGAGGCAATCGTCCAAATCATTCATTATATTCTATCCCAGTCCTTATGCTTTGCTGCCCTGGTTCTTTTTCCGCATAGAAAGTTTTCGGGCATGGTTAGAGTTTATAGAAAAATAATATGGTTAGGCAGTACAGTAGGTCTTGTAGGCTTGGTTACTTGTATCCAAAAAATAAAAATAAAAAATCTCATATGTTGTTAAAAAATAATCCCAACTACATGTCATTCCTAGCATTCTCAAAATGATAAACTTGCATTAAACCATTTTGTCTAGCATAGAACTGAATGATAAAGGCACTCGAATTTCAATTCAAAGACATGAATTTTCATAATCCCAACTGCATGTCATTCCTAGCATTCTCAAAATTATAAATTTCCATTAAACCATTTTGTCTAGCATAGAAATGAATCATAAACTCACTCAAATTTCAATTCAAAGACATGAATTTTCATAATCCAAACTACATGCCATTCCTAGCATTCTCAAAATTATAATTTTTAGGCATTATATCAAACGGGTTATGGGCGCCTACTAAACAAATCATCACAACTATGTTTTTTTACTAATATCCAAAGACATGAATTTCAATTCAAATACATAAATTTAGACTTTTTCTTTCAGAACCTCAATTTCATCTTTCAGAACCTCAATTTCATCGATCCTCACTCTATACTCGATCTTGTCGACTCTGCTACCTTGAGACGGGCTTGAATCGGTCGTTACTCAATTATCACTCTCTTAATCAAAAAGAAGGTTCCAAAGTTGGTTTTTCCCATGAGCAGAATTGCAAGAAAGAGCTAGAGATTAGGTCGATGATAAGGTTATTTAAGCTTAAAACCTTCTAATTGTTTTAGAGTTCAGTCTCTTCTTTGAAGTTTCCAAACATGGTGAGGAGATTGGAATATTGAAAATTTGGAAGTTGAAATTCTGAATGCAGGCATAAATCTCCTCGTAATAGGCAAATCAGTTTGGTATAGGGCTAATTACCGGGAAAATTAGTTTGGTATAGCCTATAGGGCTAATTACCATGTATAGCCCTGAACTAATTTCAATTTAGGGTGCCGAGGCCTTCAGATAAATAATCAAACAGTTAAGATGCAATGAAGCCTAAAAGAAATTGGAGGCCATTCAGACATAAGCCCCAGTTGAAGTGAAAATAGACTTGGAAGCTCTACGAAATGAAAGAGATAAGACAGAATTACAGCAAAAGTAGATTATAAAAAAAAACAAAATTGAAATTCATTTAACATTGCCAGGAACCCATCAAATTCAATAGAACTGAAATTTAAACATTTAGAATTGCTAGATTTAAACTTACGGTTGGGTGAAGGAGATGAAACCAAACCCAATAGAACAACCTGCAAACACGAACCGCCAAGATTGAGACTTAACCCTTTTGTTTCTTGAAACTTAATCCACGACAGAGGAGAGAAGGATGAAAATTGGAGGAGAGAGAGAGAAAGCACTTACAGTTTGGGGAAGGAGATTAAAGGGACTGATCTTCTTTGTAAAAGTGAAGAGTTGTGCTGGTCCTGTTCGAAGGCACACGCTACTCGAAGGAGGTAGGCAAGGGTTTTATACATTGTTTGACAATCTATTTTAGTGACATCAAATTGAACACACACACACTCTCGAATTGAAGAACAAAGCAGGCGAAAAGTATCGAATGACGATTTGGGAAATTGATCAATGTGAATGACAAAACTAAACTGAATTGGTTCATACAATGAGAGAGTAATCGAAAGGGAGTTCATAATGTTCTAGCCAAAAATGCAAGCAATAAAGAATCGAAACTCACACCAATCTGAAGCTAAGACTCTAAATACAACTCCCATTACGATTCTAAATATAACTCCCATTCATGTTGCTTCGATCATTCGTTTTGCACAGAGAGAGAAATTGACGAAATGTAAATCGATTCGTTTTCCACATATATAACAGAGGGAGGGAGGGAGAGAATGAACCTGCTAAAGGAAATTGTATGTTTCGCCGATCTGCAACTCCATTGATGTTTCGCCCTCGCCCTCTCTCTGGACTCTAATGGTAGAAAACTGGGAGCGAGTGAGGAATTCAGGAGGGAGGATGAACTGTCGTTCAAAGAATACAGACTTATAGTCGTGCTAGAGAGAGAGAGCCGAGAGGCGAGGAAAACTGGTGAGAGAGGTTCTGCGAGAGTGTAATAACCGTCGTTCACACGTGTGAAAGCCCGATTAAATCCCAGCTGTAGAAATTTAAGTAAAGAGCGGTGCTATTCCCATTCTCAAAGGGCTTGTTTGGTAGTTGGAAAAGGATAAGGAGTATTATTAATTCCGATGTTATTAGCACCCTCGCTATTAATCCCTACTTATAAATCGGGGGTAATTTTAGATTTAAAAATGTTAATCACATATTTTTTTTTTTAGTGAGGCGCTAATAATATCACCTTTAAATTGGTATTATTAGCGAGGGGATAAGGACTTTATCCGGATAGCTCGTACTATTAGTCCCGACCGCCTATTGCGTACCAAACATCCGACTATTCGGCTTATTAATCCTATCTGGCCTTAATCCTGACTACCAAATGACCCCAAAATTGCTGAGTATACCTTCTTTACTATTATTACAAAATTAACACAATTTTAAAAGACTATATTATCCTTAAAATTTTTGAAAATTCTAAAATATGTGCGGCACCTCTTACCACACGCTTAATGGTATGTGCGGCCCCTCCGGGTGCACGCCCTAAGGTATGTGCGGCGGACCAGTGCCGCACATTCCTTAGGGAGTGCAGCCGGGGGGTGCCGCACACTCCATTTGCAGTTTCCTCCAAAAAATTTAAAAAATCATTAAAAAATTTAATCAAAGTGCGTGTTTCAAGCCTAAGTAGTGACTTGACTTTGTGCAATTTTTAGGAAGTTAAGTCGAAGTAGATGAAGTTTCAAAACAAATGGAGAGGATAGAGATTAGATGATAGAAAGAAAAATGGAGAGTATTTTAATTTTGGGAGGGAGGTGGGTTGGGTAGATAGTGTTTTAATTTGGGTGGGTGAGAATTGGGGGTTTATTGTTCAAGGGTAAAATAGGAAAATAAGTGGGGATATACTTAGTAATATAGGTGGTATAATATTTGAAGGGTAGGTGAACTAAATAAATGGGTATACTTAGCAATTTTGAAGGTTGGAATAGCAATTCCCATTAGTAAATTTCTGAGCCGGTAGTTATCTCCCGAATTTAAACAAAAGTTTAGGGTTTGAATTAATAAGAATTCTTGCGGAATTAGCAAGCCTGCTTAAATGTCTTTCCCATAACAAGAGGACTGACCCATTATTGTGGGTTCGAGTTGTCGTATAAGCACCTGAAAATTTTAATTTTTCACGTCCATTATGAGTGATTAAATTTGTCTATTTATGATTAAACCATACAATTTTCGAGAAATAATGAATAATTTTCTTGGAAAATACGATTTTTAGAAAAGTTTAACATTATTTGAAAGAATCAAAGACTGGAATTCGTACCTGATTGGGATGCTAGTAAGGTTGTTACCAGAGGAGTATCGGCAGGCGCTGACACAACGTCGTTGACGAACAAAAACCTGACAGGACTTGCCATTTTCTGTGTTTTCTGATGCCGGGAACTGGAGATGTGTATCTTTGGGCCCAATGTTATAAATAGGAAAATGGGTGAATTACTGGCAGGTACTTTTGAATTATTTGAATTTGCTACAGTATTTTATAATTTTTTTTAACTTTTTGGAGAAAAAAATAATTATGTTATTAATAAAAAATATATATGCTACGTATACATCAGTAATTCAAGACATTTCGATGCCCAATTGCGATGCCTAATTTAAGGCGTCAGTTTTTGTATCGATATCTGATAAGTGCATAATTCCCTATTTATTTCCCCATATTTTATCTCCATTTTCTATGAATTTCAAATGTATTTTGTCCAAGAAAGTGCATTTATTGTGTTATATTTGTATTTCAGATTTTTTGGGCATTATTGGAGCTTTAAAGAATCATTTCATAGCATTATGGGAGACTCAAGGCAGCATGTTGAAGATTTGTAGAGTTTTGAGCCATTTGATCGAGGTTCGTAGCCCTCCGTTAGTCATTTGCAAAGGAAAGGACTAAACTGAAAGAGAATATAAGCTAACGGAGGACTAAAATGAGAGAACTGGAGGGGGAAGGACGTAGGGAGTCAGATTCAAAACTTCAGGGGCACCACTGCAAAGTGCTAGAACTCCTCTAGGCTGCCCCTTCAGCCCAATCGCCAGCCCACTCCCACACTTCTTCTCACCAGCCCACTTCTCTTTCTCATTCAGCCCACCTCCATTAAACCAAGGGTCAATTACGGGCCGGTCCCTTTTTTAAAGTTTGTAATCGCTCCAGTCCACTCATCTTTTTTAAAAATCGAAAAAGGCATTTTTGGGGCGAAAAGACAATTATGCCATTAATGAAAGAAAAACACGTGCGCTTCAGTAACCCAAGGCATCGCGATGCACTACTTTGGCATCGCGATGCACCAATTGTTGCATCGCGATGAATGATGTCTGCATCGCGATGCATGATGTCTGCATCGCGATGAATGATGTCTGCATCGCGATGAATGACTTCTGCATCGCGATGCATAAATCAGAGATTGCGATGCAAAAGTCAAGTGTGATCCACATGTAATTTTTGTAAAGAATCGCGATGCAAGGTTTCAGAATCGCGATGCATGGTTTCTGAATCGCGATGCACGATGTCTGCATCGCGATGAATGACTTCTGCATCGCGATGCAACAATTGGTGCATCGCGATGAATGACTTCTGCATCGCGATGAATGATTTTCGTTTACCTTTCGGGGGCGTTGCCCCGAACCACGAGGGACGCTGTCCCCTCGACTCTGCGACGACCGGCGAGTTGAACCCCGTTGCGTTGCCCAGCATACTGCGATTGACGAATTAAATCAGTTCAAGAACATCTTCCTCTGTTTTCGGACAGCACTGTCAAGCTTGATTTGAAGCTCAAAAATAGTGTTTTTTGGTAGAAAAATTGTGCACAAATATAGTACTAAGTTAGGATAATAATATGAAATTGATTTTAAACAAATTCGAAGCTTAAAACAGAGATTTAAGTGGTCAAAACAGCTCAAGAACAAAGAAAAACGGAATGAACTCAAAAAATTTAAATTTGATCAAATTCGTGTTTTATACATGAAAATTGATATCCAAACATGAGAAAAGACTATATTAACAACATGGAATCATTTATACATCAATTTGAATCTCAAATCTGAAGCAACGATGTTGTTGAGGGTATTTTAGGAAGAAAATTTTTAAAATGTCTTTTAGCGGTTAAAAAAAAAAGGGTGTACTTGAGAGAAAAAAAGTTTGGAAAAGTGGACTGGCCAACAATTTATCCTTAAACCAATCCTTCAGCAGCCCACTCTCCATTTCCCTCACCAGCCTTCCCTCTCCCATTTTTAGCCCTAAATTATTTGTACAATCCCCATTTTGCCCTCCATTGGCTAGTGGGGTACTCTCTTTTTTTGGGAGCATTTTCTAGAGTTGTGCAAACTTTTTTGGGAGAAAAAAAATTCAAATTGGAAAAAGAGAGGAGAAGGGGGCACGGGGAAAAAGAAAAGAGAAAGAAAAAAATTAAAATAAAGGAAAAGAGTTTTTGGGTGGAGAAAAGAAAATAAAAAGAAAGAGAAAAGTATTTGGGCGGAGAAAAGAAAATAAAAAGAAAGAGAAAAGTTTTTTAGGTGGAGAATAGAAAAAAGAAAAAAAGAGAATCAGGAAGTGTTTTAAAGAGAGGCAAAAGAGAAGAAGGGAGGAAGAAGAAGAGAACCAGAAGAGGACGGAAGGAAGCCCCCATTTTTGGGGCAAGCTCTTTCTCCACCTTTGCACCCAAAATTAAATGCCTTCGGTCTAAGGGGTTGGAGTATCAAATTAAGGGCCAAGGAAGCATTTGCAAGGCATTGTAACCATGGATTTTGACATTGATCTGTTTAATTTTTCTTATCTTTATCTCAAGATTAATGTTGTATTTTCTTAAAATCTTTGTCTTGTAAATGTGGAATTGGTGATGAGCTAATTATATTTATGAATTGTGATTATTTTCTATGTTGAATGTGATGTTTTAATTTAATCTATCTCTCTATTTAGTATACAAGCATGTTAGGTTATTATTATTGATAGGTTTAATGCTTTTAATTGATTTAGTAATTGATTAAATGATTTTAGAATTATTTGTGTGAGCGAGAGCTACGTAACTTTTCGGACCGATCAATTTAATAGTTGGTGTTTGACACACACCGATAGCTTCCGGCTACCGACATGATTTGTAGAAAAATAGAGAGATTATTTATCTACCCACTATTACTCATATTCTTGGTTATTATTGTGTGTTCTTAATGTTTTTAACGGAGTCGTGAACCATTAAATGATCACTAGAATTATAGGATACGTAGCGAGAGCCCTTCCTATTAATTTCGAAAATCACAACAATTGTCTTTGTGACGCCAGACCGAGAGGTAAGGAGTGTTCTTAGATAATCATGGGGTGCTTGATCATTAATGCGGCTATTCTTTCCTTACTATAAGATGCGAGAGCCCGTAGTAGGGATTGGTAGCTAGACTTGCTATAAGATGCGAGAGCCCGTAGTGAATATTATCAATGTGCGTCTGACTACCAAGACTTTAGTTAAATAAAAGTAGAGAGAGGGTTAGATTATACGTTGGCTAGACTAGAAATATCACAATCCTATCATTTTAACCTTGATTTGATGTTACTGCCGTTTCATCGTTGCCGTGTTAATTTAATTTACATTCTTTTTGCTTTCTTTTTCTTTATTTTCTTTTTATTTTCAATTCTCATTTTCGTTAGCTTAGATAAAGTTTGGTGTGCCTAATTTTAGTACTTAGGATTTATTTCTAGCACTATCTCTGTGGGATCGATACTTGTGCCTGCACACTTTATTACTTGATACGACCGAGTATTCTTGCTCGTTGCGCATTATTTTGCACATCAATATCTCGATGTCCAATTTAACGTATCTCATTCACACTCATCGCTTATTTGAATCAAGTGTCATCTTTTTCTCATTCTTCTTTTTGTCCCCACATTCTTCCTCTCTCTTTATTTCCCCTTCCTTTCATCTCTATCGGCCCCCACCAAGAGAACCCCCAACACAACTCACAATTCACAAAGTGAAAATCGTTCATTGCTATTTATTAATACTCTATCTCTTTCTCAGACTTTTTCCATCGCGATGCCCAATTCGAACATCGGCTAAGGCATCGCGATAAACAATTTCTGCAAAGGAATTATTAATTGCTGCATCGCAATGCCCAATGTAGTCAATGAAGGTTAGTCCTTTTCAATCATTCTAATCTCTAGGGGTGCCAATGGCTGACACGACACGAATACACGAATCAGCATGACACGATTAAAAACACGAATTACAGAGACAATGACACGATATGACAGGGCACAACACAACACGACACGAAAACACGAAATTAAAAATTTAGTTAAAATAATATTTATTATTATATTTATGATCAAATAAGATAGATAACATGAAAATACGATAGTGCGGCACGAACACGACACGATAGCATGAATTTCCACCCCTACTGATCTCAAATTTATTTGAATCTGTCTTATTTGTTTGCTTCACTTGGATTCTCTCTCGCTCCTCCAATGAGTCCATCTTTGGCATATACTGTTATCATCTTCGCCAAGGATTCTCGATGAATCACAATTTCATGCAGAACGGAAACTAAGATCAAGGAAGTTGATGGAAGGTGACACCTCAACCAGATGAATCAGTCCAAATACGAAGCCTGGCATGTACAGCCGCAACCTGATAATTGAGGCGATCACGAATCTTGGTATAATGAATTTCGTCACATTTGGAATGTAGTACCAATTGACATGAAGAAAAGATAAACGCCACAGGACAATCCTAATAAGTTCGAAAAGTTCGCAAAGAACCAAGAAGAATTGAATAATTCTCTCAAATTAATTTTATCTCAAAGTTATTGTTTTTGAAATGCATAAAGAAGCTTTTAAATAGCCTAAAACAAACCCTAATGTTTTTAAAAATGAACCCTTAAATAATTAAGATAAATAATAATATTTTAATAATTAAAATCGACAAAATTGGCCAAAGCCGAAACTACTGTCGCACGGGCGCTAAGACTCAATCTTAAGGCTCCGTTTGTTTCACGGAAAATGATTTCTGGAAAACGTTTTCCTTATTTTCCGGTGTTTGGTAACATTTGGAAAATGTAGTCAATGTAAGATGTTTTCCATGTCAATGGAAAATGAAGCTTACTTTTCCGAAAAATGACTTACGGATTCAATTTCCGTAAGTCATTTTCCAAAACTTGTTCATTCCAATTTTCTCCTAATATCACCTTTGCACATATGTTTTCCGTAAAAATTTCATAAGTTTGTCAAACACCGGAAAATATTTTCCGACATATTTTCAAAAGATTTACCAAACACCTGAAAATAGAACATTTTCATTTTCCGGAAATCATTTTCCAGAAATCATTTTCCGGAAGTTATTTTCCTTAAAACAAACGGAGCCTTAGCGCCAAACTTTCTGGAAATTGTCGTGGCCTTTGTTACCAAGTTTCATTGAGTTGTCGTAATAGCCCCTGTAGTTTTTATAAAGTTTCTTAGTTGCTTCCAAACTTTGTTGACTTATCAAAACACCCCCATAGTCTCTAGTAACATCCAAATTGGCCCGAATCAAGGTTATAAAATTTCCTTGAGTCCGTAATTCATCGTTCACAGGCTCCACAAGCTTCTCGCACACAAACTCACGAATCAATCTGCTTACTTACTCACGAATCCTCTTGGCACGAGCTCTTGTCATTGGTCCGTTTGATATTTGCATCGAACTCGGTCTGTTGTCGCTTTCTTGGATCTCATCATATACTCTATAGACCAAGTCAGATGTCAGTTTCTATTCACTTTGAAGCCAAGCCTGCATTTTTGGTAGATCACATCGAATCAGTTGTTGCGTATCTTTCTGCATTAGTTGTAATTCACCCTATAGTTAGTTTGGATGAAAAAGACGAGGCATTTTAGGAAGAAAATTATCAAAGTGCCTTTTTTCGGTTTAAAAAGAAATGGTGGACTGGAGAGAATAAAAACTTTCCAAAGTGTACCGGCCAGCAATTTCCCGTAGGAAAATTTGTGGTTCGGTCTCCTTTTATGGGATTTTCAATCGCTTTAGTACCTCATTTTGGTTTCCAACCACTTAAATTCATTTTAAGTGATAAATTAACTATTTTTTTCAAAACTGTCCCCGTAACAATCTAAACAACATTTTAAGCATTGTTTTCCTTTATTATTGCTACAGCTTTATTGTCACACCTCAATTTAAGCTCCTAAACAGAGCCCAAATTCGGGCATAAACCCACTATACATAATCAAAATAATCACATGTTTAACATAACACACATGCTAAATAAAAACATGGCGAATTCCATATTCACATATCATTTCGTATTCATTTACAAATTCGAGTATTTCGTTTATTCTTCAAGGATCAATTCAATTTTCATATTCACAAATTAACACAAATAGCAAGTTACCCATATCAAACAACTCAATTTCAAGTCACAACCTCACTTTCATAGCCATGTTACACACTTTAATTCAACTAGTTTCACATCGGTTTCACCATTTCAAGTATACAATCGATTAATAAAGTATCCAAGGTTCATATAACCACCAATACACTTTATTAACACATATCCATAATCATATCAGCATAGTAAACATCTTAGCATGGCTAAATTTAACAATTTCACCGTAACAACAACTCAATAATCACATATAACCGAAATTAACCGATTAAACTACAAATATGAATAAGCTAAAGGTCCCTTACCCAATTAGAGAGCTAAACCACCGATTAATCCCTGGAATCCAGTGACTAAACCAACCAAGAACTCAGTTACGCCAACCCCTTTGAGCGGCCTTGGAGAAGGAACAAGAAATCAAGCAAGAACACCTTGAAACCCTAGATTGATTTGATGAAATTTGGAGAAGATTTGAGAGAGAAATGTGTATTTTGGGTGTTGAGGGCCTGAAATATGGTCTCTCCCTGATTACCCACGAATTAGACCAGCCTAGGAGGGGTTTAGTAGGACGTGGCAACATTAAAAACACCCAAAAACTGAGCTATCAACTTTCTATTACGGGCTGGCGCAAGCGCGCCTACTGTTCATCCCCCAGGCCATTTTTGCTGTTTCGTGCTATTTCCTTGTTTTGATTGCTCGGGCACTCCTAGATTTGATTGTATAACACTTATAACTCATCAAAGGTTATCTCTAAAGGTTCCATATCATCCTAGGATCAAATCAAAGTCACAACAAAGTTTACGAACACGAAACCAACATCGAAAATTGATTCGTTTTGCAACTTCAAAATAACACAACATCTTTCTCTTTTTCAAAGCTCGGTTTAACATTATAAAACCTATATAACATCAAGTATATCTAGGTTTAAAGTATCATGACTCATCTCTTCCATTTCAATTCAATTTACGCCACGAAATCATGTAAGAAAGTAACATACCGAGACATGCAAACGGGAGTACACGACTCATCTATTCGTAATCATGAGCCAAGATAATTAAGTTAACAATGCATGCACATAATCTTAAGATTAATATGCTAATGAAATGCTCGGGTATTCATTCATCTTTCTCTCTCTCTTTTTCTTTACATGCCCAGTTCATAATAAAAAGACAAGATCAATATAATTTTTAAATTTATTTTAATTCTTTATGTCTTTGTTTTATCAATATTTTTTGCAATAGCAAAATGTTGGCACATCAAAACGGGGATCGACCTTGCTGAATGTTGGCAGTGCCCCTCGTGGGGGTTCAGGGGCAATGCCCCCAAAAGGGGAACAAATTTCAGCCTCATCCTAATAAGGAAATTCAAAAGACAGTGAAAATATTTTTATAAGTATCTTGGAGAATTCATTTAATCTTAATTCCCTAATATTCACAACATATTGTGCATCAGAAATAAAAATTGTCCATCGCGATGCACACTTTTGATGCATCGCAAGTGTAATATTGTGCATCGCGATGCACAAAAATAGTACTTTTTAGTACAATTTTGTGCATCGCAATGCACACTTTGATGCATTGTAAGTGTAATGTTGTGCATTAGTACTGTTTTATGCATCGCGATGCATCAATTTGTGCATCGCGATGCATATCGTGTCTGTTCTGTGTTTTTTAAGGGTATAGACGGCATTTCGCAACAAAAGTGTCATTTTCTAGTTTGAAACAATTATAGAGGACTAAAGCGGTTGAAAATTCATTAAAAGGTACCGGCCCAAATTTCACCCTTATAGGTATGTTTAGCTGAACCTGAAATGGAGATGGGCCTTATCTGCAACCTTTTGGATTTAAATGTTATGAAAAAATAATAAATATCAAAACGTCCCTCGAAAAAAAATTTCTACTAAAAAAAGCCAAGGAATATTTTTCCCACCTAAACGAGCTCACCCTAAGTCTTCACACGTGGCATTAAACACCAGACCAGGCAAGCCAGGTGCCTCTTGACGAGGTCATCCATAGAACGAGCTCGGGATAGACAATGGCGAGTTCGACCTTGACAACCTGGCGACCATGATTGACCAGGTCGCCTTCAAACACTTGGAATCTACATACCGGATTCGCTGGCCTTCTCGCCAAGCTAATAATGCGATCGAGGTAAATCCTAGGTCGACCACTTGAACAGCTCGCAACATCCTCGACCATTGTACCATCGTTCAACTTGGCATAACAGTCATCATGGGAATATCACTCAACTGAGTAGAATCCTAATGCAAGACAACTTTTCCAGTAGTCTTTGATAGGCATACTACAGTGATCCGTAAGTTATAGGATCTCATCACGATTACCTAATCTGAAACTATCTAGGGTTGCAAACTATTTCCATATAAATAGTAGCACCAAAGACATTAAAAGGTACGTGCAAATTATATTAAAGCTATACTCTATTGAGAATTATTCTCTCTCTGAAGTATTGCTAATTCTCACATCGGAGGGTTATCGCTGGGACACTCCCAGCCTCCTTAACGGTGTTTTATTTGTTGATCACAGGCTCTCATATTCGCTTTTGTCAAGAACAGTCCCTGCATCATATAGTCGGAATCCTACTAGATTACATACTTGGCACCTACGTGGAACGGACGTGGTCACAATACCTTTTTTGTGTGATCACCATCCAAAATGTGTGAATCTTTAAGTACTAATCGGTTTAATTCATCGTAAAAAAGACAAAAATACCCTTGGCCAATGTTGACAGGGATTACACGTGGACATTATTTCCTATTCGGGTACTTATAATTTTTCTTCTCTCTTCTCTCTCCTCTCTCCTGTCTTCTTTTGAACTTGGCAGTAAGTCAAAACACAAACCCAACTGTGAATCACAGCCTCTTAACAAAATTTCTTGGAATTTTTACTTTTTTCATCATCTTAAAGATCAAGTTTATCACATGGAACCCTTACAAATTCAGTGAGGGGATTGTGTCCCAATGCATTGGGATGATTACCATTTACAAGTGCAGCTATCTTCATCTATAAAACTTGTTAGCAAAATCATATAAATAAAAGGATGAAGAGAGAACTCACCTGGCCAAGGAAAGGTTAAGAAGGAAGGAACAAGTGGTAAGGAAACGAAGGGCCATCTCCAATTTGGAAACAAATGACTCCCCCTTTGAATAGTACCCACCACCACCACCACGAGTATAATTACTACTATACCCATATCCATATCCGTAAGAAGAATGAGCAGAAGAAGATGCAGATGAAGTGAACCCACTTGATCGAAATTAGAGATTGTAGTCAGCACGCTTAGAGTCGTCGATGAGAACCTCGTAAGCCTCGGAGTCCTGCTTGAATTGGAGTGTAACACCGTCGCGGACGGATTTGGGCCAGGCAAAGTGCTTGTCCGGGTGGAATTGCATCGTCTTATTACGAAACTCTTTCTTGATTTCTTCTTTGTTGGCATTACGATTCAAACCCAACACCTCGTAGTAATCCATTGTTGGATTTGTTGAATTTGTTTGGAAGTATTTCTAATTCTCTAGAAGTAGAGATTGGAATAACGTCGTCGGACAAATTGAGAAAATTTTTGCCTCCCTTATGTATGGTAATAGTGCAGGGAATAGTCACAAAAACACAACCACCTAGGCTCAGATTCGCAGAGATTGGGCGTTGGAGAGAGGCGGTGGCGTGGTGGTTACTGGAGCAGAAGAAGACGACTAAAAACAGATAACTTACAATTAGAGCGGTGGAGCAAAGGACCTTAGCCAGAAGTAATGGGGTTCTGGCCTTCTTCTTGGAGAGGGATGGTCGTCACTAGGGGTGGGCAATCGATTTTGGGTATTCGGGTCCTAATCTGAACTGTTTGGATATTACCCGATCGGTTCGGGTAATAGTAAAATAATTTAGTTTTCGGTTAAACCTGAACCCGACTTTTAATTCCCGGGTCAGTTTTTAGTTAGTTTGATGCCTACCCGATACCCGTTTAGATACCCGATGTTTTAGACCCTTACACTTGCTCAATTTATGAGATTAGTTTTCAAAGAAGGCTCTTTAAGAAGAATTTGCAATATATGAAGGGAAAAAAAAACATGAATTTTTTAGTCGAATTGAGGAATATGAGTCCCCAACCCTATTTACAGCTTCCAGATCTACCGCTTCTCTCTTTCCCTCAACACTCAACAAATCTAGGGTTTTTCAAGTGACGGCCAAGCCCCACAATCTCTATCGGCGCCAGCCTCCAGGCCCACCACATACTACCAGTGCACCCCCACCACAGTCCTGTGCTCGCAGTTTCTCTGACTCCAGCGACGGCCTGTGGATGAGATCGAGACTAAGAGTCAGCGCATCTATCTTCTTCTAATCCGAAGCTTCACTCTCGTGATGCTTCTCCTCGCAATAATAAAGGTTTCAAGCATACTATACAATATTTTGAGTGATCAGAAAAAGGGAAGAGAATAGGATTTGATGGTGGTATTTAGTTGATTGTTACCATGGATTAGGATTTAGTGTGTGTGTAAGTGGTTTTCTGTTTTGTTGAGAGAATGATGGAGGTAAAAGGGGTAGTGTCTACCTTTTCAAATTCTTCTTCTTAATTTCCGCAAGAGTTGCCCTCTTCAGCTCTTCCTAATTTCCACAAGAGCCAATGTACTAAATGTGACGACCCGAGTCCGAGATTCGATGTTGAACCCCAACTCGGAGCGCCAAACCGAAGAAGAACAGAATAAAGCGAGCCACAAAAGCTCCAAAGTACGAAACTGGCAGCGGATTACTAAAAACAAGGCAGCGGAATAACAAATGAACTTAAGCCTCAAAGCTCAAATAATAAGAATCCCAACATATAATAATAACCTCCACGGCTAAACAAGTGCCGGAGAACAACAACATCTAAAACACCACGAGACAACACGCTCGGGAAGACCAATAGTAAAATACCAACGGGCACACGGCCACAATAACCAAGAAAACTGGGGTTATAAAGATAGTACAACCGGCACAACTCCACAAGTCGGCACCAAATAAATCCATAAAATACAAGAATCTCTACCCGACATACTAAGTTTACATAACTCAGTTTAGCCCACGATCTCACAAGTATAGGAAATAAATATAAAATACTAGCTAGTTACAAATAGAGGATCTTCGAACTAGAGCCTCACTGCAACTAAGGAAAAACAAATATGGAAGGGATGAGTCAAATGACCCAGTAAGCTACTATTGAAGCAATATGGCATGACATTATGCACATAAGAATAGCAGGATAATAAACAGGTTGTAGCACATAAGACAACCAACCCTATATTCACGAGAGGCTCAGTAGCCGCCAATCGTCATGCACTGATTGGAGACCACGACCAACATTCGTTCATATAGGAAGCACATAAACTTAAAATAAATACATAAAGGTGGATACGGTGGATTCGAGGTACACCTCCGAAATCCCTTGAAACACTTCCGACCTTATCGCTCCATGATGCCGTAGTAAACAATCGTATTGCCACTCCACAGAACTATAAAGGATGCCTCTGCTGCTATCCAACAAGATAATAATAATAATAGATTCCTGCGCTTCTGCTCCAGAGAACTATACTAAACAATTGCGCCGCTGATGCTAGACACATCTCTCAATGCCGAACAACGAACAGAAATAGATGATTGTGCTGCTGTTGCCGTACACAAATCACAGAGGGACCAGTGCTTGTATCCCCAAACAAATATAGGTACCCGATCGCGTCAAGCACGATCTACAAGTACCCAACAAATAATGTACCCGACCGCAACCCGCACGATCTACAGGTACCCGTTGTGGACCATTTTCTGTATCCACGTCGACGTATCGCTCGATCCCCTACGACCCGAGACAATACGGCTCTAGCCACTTACAAGTATCACAAGGGACCGGTATCCGTTATCCACAATGCATACTAAACAATGTCGACAATGCATAATCGCCGTTTATTTCGTTCAACTGTGGGGCTAGAGAAACCCCTACCGTGGCCAACGGTAGGGGGAGGCCCAGTGTATTGGCCTTCGGCTATTACGAAGCCCCTGCTCCTGCAATAACTGAGCGTCAATACACCTCCAATGCACATATGTCAGCTGGACTCGATGCAATGCACAAGTAGATGTTTACTCATGCTAAACTAATCAAGCGTGTTCTATTGAATCACAACTTATCAAATCAAATCATGATGTGTTCTATTGAATCACATACCAAATCAACATGATGTGCTTGTAAATACTAAACACACTATCAATCATCAAAGTAGGATGATTGTCCTATTGCTTACTAGAACAATCACAATACCACACATCATCCAAGTCCGCAATCGCTAGACTTTATAATCATAACATATGTAAGCCTACTCGTACTTACAATCATAATTCAACACGCTACTAACACGCGCAACTTAGGATCTCTACGGTATCCCACGATCACAATACACGCCATCTCATGTATATATTTTCCACCTTATCTCCGTCGTATATTATACATATCACGACTCCCTACAAGTCACATTACCCGAAATTGAACGATAGCCAAGGTGTGTCATACTACCTAGAATACAACTAACTCGTCATCCGACGATTGAGACTATTCGTCTCATATAAAATGTCGCGCACTAAGGGGCATGACCATACGATAACACTTAAGAGAAGACTAAAAATGGATAATTAACCCTTGCTAAGGCATAAGGTTAAGTCAACGATTCACCGCACATCGTAGTCAGTAATGTTTGACTAAGTCAACCCAAGTCGAGTTCTATCGGGTCATGATCTCAACAATTCGTCATCCCACACCGTAGGAGACTACAATACAACCTACATTGGTTTATACTACACATTACCACATTACAAGACGTATAATCTCTACGTCTTATACAACTCCTCTAGAGTTGGTCACCAACAACTAAACCTCGGATGAACCGTAGTATTGTCCTTAATTAACAGTGTCAACCACAATAATCAACATTCAGGATATATACTACCCGTATAAATCTCACGAGTCATCGCGGGAGTACTAACGATAAAACTCTCAAAGAGCTACACATGCTCGGTAGAACTAAAATAAGTCATCGGCGACTTTACTGCCAAAACCCAACTATAACATAAACCCACGAGTCTACAACTCGGGAAACAACAACAATATACACAACGCAATCTTGAGGAGTCTCTAACACTAAGAGACGTCAATACAACATGTACAATAAATAACATGCTAACAATTTATATTGAACATGTATAGCACCTAGATATCCCATATACAACATGTATAACATGTAATCATCGCGATATTATACTACGATGCTCAAATCTAAGAAGGAGATTAGTAACTTATAATAGTACGCAAATCCCCCACGAAATTAAAAGGGCTTTGAGTAGAAATGTACTCCTCCACGACCTCTACGCCGCTACGAGTCCAATCAACGATCCCAAACTCGAACCAAGCTCGAATCAAACTTCCTCTCTCTCAAAATACCATTTTTTCTCTCTAAAATATGGGAGAAGAGATGGGTTCGTGATATACTAACAGATCGGACAATCCCTTTGGTTAAAATCTTTCCCCTCATCGCTAGCTACGCTCCGGCGAAGACGGCTCGCAAATCTGACTCCGAACGAACAAGATATCGCGAATTCTTCCTCTTCTCTCTCCCTCTAGACTCTCTCTCTCTCAAAAATCTGGGTTGAGGATGAAATGAGGGAGGAAAATAGGGTGTTGATATTTTATTAATACCATGGGTAAGTGTTTGGTCCAATCCCGGGCTTGTTTGGGCATTTTAAACCACTTAAAAACACGAAAAACTGAGAAATAACGAAACCGGGCGAAACAGAGGTCTGGTTTGAGCGGCCGCCTAGGCGCTCGCCCTTCCTCCAGAATTCACAATCTGCCACTCGAACGGCTGCCCAGGTGGCCGCGCTCCTCCCAAATTTTCTGATTTTTTCGAATTTGATCCGAAACGCTCCCGAAATGTCCCAGAATGATCCTAACGTCAAATCAAAGTCAAAACACATCCAATACACACCTGAATCATCCCATGACGAGGCACGAATGATAACAAACACTAGTCTCAATTGCACATCGAGACATCCACACTCAAACCAACTCAACTTACGGATTAACGACAAAGAGAACGTGCTTGTCGTTTGCGAACAAATCTAGGCCAAGGTTAGGATAACCAACCAAAGAGAAAATGCAATGTATACGAACGCTAATCGACGTCGAGGATAGTCTCGAACGGGTATAGGAACAAAGTGCAACTCACCATGAGTTAAACACGCGTCAAATATGGTTCTCGACCCAACACGTCACGCTTAACAAGCATGACACCTCACTCTCCGAGGGTTTTAAGATCAATATCGAGAGACTACGAGTGAACCCGTGATGAAGTTGGGTCGGGGTATTACACTAAAAGACAAGAGATGAGCAATGGTTCATTTAAAAAAAGTAAAAGTAATCATTCATTTAATTTTTTTTTTAATATCAGGTAACCCGAACCGATTTTTCATTCGCATACTCGGATCGGTTTCGGTTAGTTTAATTTGCCACCTGATATTTCAGGTACCGACACGAAAACCCAAAAAACCAAAAACCCGACCCGATGCCCACACCTAGCCGTCGCTGCCCCCACCCCCACACCCATCAGTGTTTGCCCAACCCTTTTCCATCATTTAAGCCCCCCCCACCCCTCCTCCCGCTGGCCCCCACACACACACTAACACTCAACATCACCACCACTAGCAAACAGCAAACCAACACCAACATTGTTGTTCTTCATTTCCCTCCCCATTTCCTCCTATTAAATTAGTAATTCAAACACCTCTTTTGGAAAGAAACACGAAAGATTGTTCTTGTACTTGATTAACCAAAATCGACTTTTGAGGTGGGTATAGGTGCATGAGGTTGGGTTTTCTTAACTTTAGTCAAACACCATGGTTTATTGTATGTGTGTGTGTGTGTGTGAGAGAGAGAGAGAGAGAGAGAGAGAGAGAGAGAGAATTTAGGGGAGGGGGTTTGCTTATTCCGGTGTCGTCTCAAAAAAAATTATTATTATCTATGTGGGATCCCAGTCATCAGTACATAAGGGCATTTTAGTTTTATCAATGAAAAACTAATGCCTCAACTCACTGTCGTTCTAACTGATCACCAAAAACATCAGTTTAAGTACTAAATTAGGAAATGTCCAAGTTCAATAACCTAGGTAGGAAATATTGGCAAGTTCAAGGACCAAATTATATATTAATCCTAAAACAATTTTAACATGAATGTCATGAAATGAGCCTCCAACTACCATCGTTCAACCAAATCTTCAAATACCTAATCTTGTTATGTTTTAAAATATGACCTATAAATTTCTTTTTAAATATCATATATTAATAATACTCTCTCCGTTACCAAAATAATAGTTTTACTTTGACTTTTTTGGGCAATTTGATACACTTTGACCAAAAAAATTTATGAAACTTTACTTATTTTTACGACATTCTAAAAACTATCACTGATTCTACTCAATATTGTATCAATGATTGAAATTTTATTACCTAAAATATAATAAATTTATGTTAAATAATAATTTAATATTATCTTAGGTTTACTTTCATACAGAAAAAATAATATTCTGTACTATTATTTGGGACAGAATGAGCGTAACATAAAGAGAACAACTATTAGTATCAAAATTTTATAGTTAAATAAGAGTGCAAAGCAGTCAAAGCTGTACGTTGACAGAATTTGTGAAAGACATCACACACATAAATAATACCTGTCAAATTATTGTATCCTTGATGTAAAATTGTTTTGGGTTGGGGGATGGGCAAGAAATGGTAGAAATTAGATTTTTTTTTTTGTTTGGTGTGATCAGGGAAAAGAGAGAGGGAGGTGGTTAGGTGGAATAGAGAAATTTATTCAGTATGACGATCACGTCACGTTATCTTGCTAACGTGGTATAACATTTCGTTCACCTTTTGATACACGACAATGTTGTCCAATCATAATGAAATGGGCTTCCTAGATCTAGGTTGGTTATAGGACATCTAACAATCACCACCTAAGTATAAACAAATGTGTCATACTACATTACCTTAATGACATGGTACGACAGTTTCACTAAATAGCTTCTACAAGGTGTTTCCGAACTAGATTGAGTTTGAAACTAATTTCTGCTCGCGATTGAAAGTAAGTGAATTTGTACTGATAAAAATGGAATCATTAGTGATTACAATTATTTACTATAATTACATATTTAAAAATATTACATATAAAATATGAGAATTGCTATTTACACACATAAAATTGTTGAGTACACCCCCACCTAATATTTTCAACCCTTCAAAAAATTAGGGGTTTCTTCAAAAACGGCCTGGTCAAACCCCTTGAGATCTTATTTGGCCTAACTTATTTGAAAACAACTTATATGGCCTTTTTTCTTTGAAATGACTATATTACCCTTATAGCTTCACTTCAACACTTCACTCAGCCTCAGTAGGAAATGTCCATAATGCCCTTTCCTGTCCCTTCAACCAATAAGGCTAAGGCCTCAATAGCTCTCTCTCTCTCTCTCTCTCTCTCTCTCTCTCTCTCTCTCTAAAATTGAATCCCTAAAATTCCAAGCATCGACCGTTCAAAACTCATCGTTTGTCCGTACGTGTGAGTAATTTCTTCTTTTAATTCAGGTTTGTCTTTCGCCTCGCCCCTTCATTATGTTAATTCATTTCAATGCACTCATTTTACTACAAATTTTACTGGAATATTCGATCTGGGTGACGCATTTCGTATTGAAACTGAGGTAGAGGTGTCGTTTATCAGTCATTAAACATAAATTGAATAATCGTTTAAACGGATCTTATCGGACGTTTAAACGAGTAGTAAACGATTGTTAAATTGCATAAACAGACTTCGTTTAAAATTTTAAACAGAGCTTATCGCACGTTTAAACGAGTGTTAAACGACTGTTAATTTGTATAAACAGACGTCGTTTAAAATTTTAATTGATCTTTACTAGTCGTTTAATAGACACCATATTAACTAACTTAACGATAAACGACAAAGCTAATGTTTTTTAAACGACAAATGCAGTATGAGTTCTAAATCGCGATGCATGATGTCTGAAGCGCGATGAATGATTTCTGCATCGTGATGAATCACATCTGCAGCGCGATTGAATTAATCAGGATGACTACACACAAGTCTTGTACTTTTGTAATTTTTGAATGAAATTTGAATTCTGAAGGTGGTTGTGGTGTAATGAATGGTAAATTTACTAAATTTTCATAATTTTAAATCAAGTGTACATGTAATTTTTGTAAAGAATCGCGATGCAAGGTTTCAATTTGTTATTTCCATTTTAATATAATATAATAAACGCAATCTTATTTTACAATTTTTCTATGCATTGCAGATGTCTTCCCCTTATTGGACTACCATTTGTTATTTTGGACATTTTGTTGAGGATGAAAGCAAAGTATGGTCCTGGAGATTCAGTGGCAGCCCGACGGCCGTAGGATTTCCACTAAGTATAGACACTTCATACGAAGAGTTATATGCTGCAGCACGAAATATTTGCAAAGTTGATGATATAGAGATTGGTTTTCTTAGTCCAGGAAATCCATGTTTTCAAGTTCCTGTCCGGATTACTTCAAATGACCATGTCAAATGGTGCTTCAATTTTAATAAACAAGGGTATTATGCTCCCATTTGTATTACCATTTTGAGCCAAGAAGTAAATAATGGAGTTGGTGGTGGTGCTGAAATGGAACCGGAAGAAAATAATGGAGTTGGTGGTGGTGCTGAAATGGAACCGGAAGAAAATAATGGAGTTGGTGGTGGTGCTGAAATGGAACCGGAAGAAAATAATAGAGTTGGTGGGGGCACTGATCAAAATGCGAATGGCTTCAATACACCGCCGAGATATGATTTTAGTCAAGAAAATAACTTCACAAATGAGCATCTTATTTCTTCAGTTGGAAGTACATCGCGATTGGTACCCATAGACTTTGATTTGAAGGTTGACCAAGTATTCAATAACAAGAGAGAGCTTCAGGAAGCTGTGCACATGATCGCATTGCATTACAACTTCCAATTCAAAACAAAAAAATCGAACAAGAGTGTGTACACAGTTGTGTGTGTCGATGATAATTGCACATGGCGTTTGCGAGCAACAAAGTACTCGGAATGTGATTATTTTCAGGTTCGAAAATATACGGTGATCATACTTGCCCTTTAAATATGTCCACTGCGATCACGGACAAGCAACATCGTGGATTATTGGAAAGCATATCTCGCCAAGGTTCGAGGACCGCAACACAACCTATAGACCCGAGACATCATGAATGACGTTCGTCGAGACTTTGGGGTGCAACTAAGTTATCAAAAATCGAGGAGGTGTAGAGAATCGGCTTTAACACGATAAGGGGTTCACCGAGGATAGTTACACTAAGTTGGCCGCATATGCCCATAACTTGACATTGGCTAATCCAGAACTGTCTACTTTTAGAGCGTGACAATAAAACCGTAAGTATTTTTTTGGCTTACGGTCCTTGCATTTATGGATTTCACCATGCAATACGTCCAGTAGTTGTTGTCGATGGAACATTCCTTACCGAAAGATATAAAGGTACGTTGATTATCGCTACCTGTCAGGATGGAAATATGCAAATATATCCTCTTGCGTGGGCCATTGTTGATTCTGAGAATGATGCTTCGTGGCTTTGGTTTTTTACGAAGTTGAAAGTAGTAACAGGTGACGATGATGGACTTGTTGTGATATCTGACCGACATAAAAGTCTTATTAGTGCTTTCGGAATTGTTTTTCAAAATGCACGTCATGCGCATTGTATCTATCATATAAAAGGCAACTTAAGGACTGTAACTCGAAAGGCCGAGACTATCTCACTTTTTAAGAGAGCGGCAGAGGCTTATACCACTGATGAGTTTCGAAAGCATATGTCCCAAATTGAGAAAACTGACGAGAAGGGGTGGAAGTATCTTAGCGAAACAAATTTCGAAACCTGGGCCCGGTCACATTTCAAAGGAGACCGTTACAATATCATGACCCCAAACAATGCAGAGTCTCTGAACTCAGTGTTTAGAAAAGCCCGACAAACTCCTATACTTGCACTGTTTGATAGTGTCGGGAAAAAGTTACAGGCTTGATTTTCTGAGAGACGTGAGGACGCACAACATTGTGGAACCCAATTAACCCCAGCAATGGAAGAAAAATTACGCAAGTCTGGTGAATTGTCCAAGAAGTTCACGGCTGAACCCATTGATGCGTACAACTATGTGGTGAGGAGCGGTACCAAGAACTTCATTGTTAATTTTGATGTGAGTACTTGCACTTGCAGAAAATTTCAATTAGACCACATACCATGCGAGCATGTAATAGCAGCGGCAAAACAGAAAAGTTTTTCGGTCTACCCGATGTGCTCAACATTTTATTCCACTGAGTGTTGGAGATTGGCATATGCCGGAACAATCTTCCCGGTGCCAAATGAAGATGAATGGGACATTCCAGACAATATTAAAGAAATGACGATCTTGCCACCTTTAGTCCGACCACGAGGTGGACGTCGTAGAACAGAGGATACCGTCAAGCGGAGAGTTTCCATCGAGACAAAAATGCAGTAGGTGCCAAAAAGTAGGGCACAACAGACTGTCCTGTCGTGATCAAACACCTTTGAGCGATAGGCAATCACATATTTAGTAACTGTTTGAATTTAATTCAAGAATTCAGCGTATTGATTCTATTGAATTTAGTTTGGATTGTTTTTGTATTTAAATTTAGTAATTGTGTATTTTAACACGGACTCTCAAATTGAATAAAAGCATTTCATAATTTTTCAAATAATGTAGAAGAAATACACACCTGTTGTCTGAGTTTCCTTCGTCGTTTTGGCCATTTTTGTTATTTGTGTATTCGGTTCGTGGAGAAGAAATAATTCTCTTATACGTTAACACTCGATTTCAGAGAGAGGAAGTTGCTGGTGTAGACAATGGAAGTGAGATGAAATTTTTTTTGTGTGCAGACAATGGAAGTGAGATGAAACGTTCTGTTTTTGTGTTTCGCGCTTGTTTTATTTATGGCTTAAATTAGTTTGTAGTTTGGTTCATCGCATTTTTAAAATTTCCCAATCGCGATGATTAATAAGTTCATCGTAATGCAAACATATGTGCATCGCGATGTGAACATTTGTCCATCGCGATGCATTCAAGAGATAAATCAAAATCAATTTACTAAAATATTAGTTTTTAAGTTGTATTAAGTACATATTCATATTTTTGAAAAAAAAAAAAACAGATAAACTTCACATGGGCATCGCGATGCATGCCCATTAGAAATGATTAAAACTAATGTTTTTATTTCACTTGTTGTTTGTATTAAGGACATATTTGTAGTTTTGACTAAAAGATAAACTTCACACTGCATCGCGATGCACGTTTTGCACATCGCGATGCTAACATTTGTGCATCGCGATTTAAATAATTTTGCATCGCGATGCATTCAATATATAAATCAAAATCAATTTACTGAAATATTAGTTTTTAAGTTGTATTAAGTACATATTCATATTTTTGAAAAAAAAACAGATAAACTTCACATGGGCATCGCGATGCATTCCCATTAGAAATGATTAAAACTAATGTTTTTAGTTCACTTGTTGTTTGTATTAAGGACAAATTTGTAGTTTTGACTAAAAAGATAAACTTCACACTGCATCGCGATGAACATTTTGTACATCGTGATGCTACTCTTTGTGCATCGCGATTCAAATCATTGTGCATCGCGATTCATTCAATAGATAAATCAAAATCAATTTACTGAAATATTAGTTTTTAAGTTGTATTAAGTACATATTCATATTTTTGAAAAAAAAAAAACAGATAAACTTCACATGGGCATCGCGATGCATGCCCATTAGAAATGATTAAAACTAATGTTTTTATTTCACTTGTTGTTTGTATTAAGGACATATTTGTAGTTTTGACTAAAAAGATAAACTTCACACTGCATCGCGATGCACGTTGTGTACATCGCGATGCTAACGTGTCTGCTTCGCGATGCAACCATCTTAAACTGGACATCGCGATGCAGAAATATTTCTCGTTTATTCTATCCATTTAGACGGTTAGTTTAAAATATGTGTTTAATATGCTCATTTATTTCCCCCCGTTTCCCTCAGTGTAATCCCAATGCCCCAAGGAGACTGTTCGGCCAACCAACCGGTAGGAATTTTAATATAAATTAAAACAACTCATTAATATCAACCATTCATTTCCACACAGAAATTACAGAATACCTCACAAGCAAATATTTCCATGGCCAGTACTACACCAAACAACAACAACAACAGTAACAACATGGATAGATATTCTGTCCAAATGAAGAAAGAACATGATGCAATTCATGGTGAAGCTGTTGAATTCATCAAAAGATTGATTCCAACATTCGATGAAGAGATGCTCACTTACCCATTTCTGCACCCAACTCCCCTTTTCAGAATGAATGATGCATTGAATGATGCAAAGGCGGTACCTGTGCTCATTGACCTTGAAGGATCCACTTGTTCAAGTGTCAATAACAATAACAATGTTTAGGTTATTTTCGTTTTTTTTTTTTTTTTTTTTTTGTACTTCTTTTGACCTTGTATGATGCATTTCTTTTTTGTTATTTGACTTTATAATATATAAAAGCTTTGTTGAATATTTATTTACCCATTTATGTTATTTGGCTTTATTTGGATGGATGTAACATCGGCTATATAAATATAGGTTCGACAAAACTATATATGTTGTAATTGCTTAAAATAAGTTAATAACTCAGAACAGAATACATAATAAATGTTTAATCTTATACCGTTTAAACAAAAAATAACTCAGAACAGAATACATAAAAAACGTTTAAACTTATACCGTTTAAACAAAAAATAACTCAGAACAGAATACATAATAAACGTTTAAACTTATACCGTTTAAACAAAAAATAACTCAGAACATATTAAACATTTAGTCGTTTAACGTAAATATGTTCGTTTAAACATCGAAAAACTATATGTTGTGAATTACATGAGGAATTAGATCCTAGATCTTTGGTCTTCCCCCCTTCTATTACAAGAGGTCTCTTCCTGCCTTTGTAAATTGTAATCAACGAGGCCATAACTAAGCTCTCAATTGATTTTGGTGACCCAAGCTCTATGATCGCGTCTCACGTGAAGTGTGAGGTATTGTGGCGGCGCCAGAAGGCGTCGTCCACATGTCCTGCACCCCATCATCACCTGGCGATGACGGAAGTCATGATGGCTCGCAAGATACTTCTTGCGCTCCTGAGGTCGCCATAAGATACTTCTTGCGTTCCTGGAACGGGCAGATCTTGGAACAGGCATATGTCCATTTGACATAATGCCATGGGAAGCAAAAATATTATGCGGGACATTTAGGTTATCTTAAGGGTTTGTGGTATGGAAGGAATGTAGTGTAAGGCTTTGAATGAGAGTTGAGTTCATTAAATAGATATTTTTGTCGTTTAAAAAAACCTGATTGATGTTTGAACGATTAGGTGGCCGTTTAAACGTACATTTAAGACATGTCGCAAAAAAGATTGTTTATAAGATCTTTGAAAAGACGGTCCATGAACACGCTTTTGAAAATATAAAAAGTTGATGTTTGCACGGCAGACCTAGACCTAATTGACAGACTAGTTGACAAGATGTACCTTTTTTTTAAATTAATAATTGTAAAATATGAAAACACAATTTCAAATGAATTGTCGTTTACACGTATTAATTATTTAAACGTTTATAAACGGACACGTTTAAACGTGTCGTTTAAACGTACATTTAAAAACATGACTGTTAAAAGTCTGTTGAGATTCCCAAAAAAGACTGTTCATACTCCATGTATATATTCGAGATGTTGTAGTCGTTTACAAGCGATTCATTCTCAAACATTCATTTTCTAAAATCTTATTCCCTCATCACGATATTTCTATGGCCGATTCCTACAACTACATGGAGAATGAACGTAATGCAATACGAAGCGAAGTAGTTGTGTTGATGAAACGATTGATCGATTGGTTTGGTGAAGCTGCGATCCGTGACTGTATTGTGCACCCAAATCCCCTGTTAAAAATGTATGTTGCATTTCTTCAAGCAAAGGAGACTGTACCTGTTATTGATATTGAAGAATCAAGCTATTCTAGTAATGATGTATAGGTTATTTTCCTCTTTTTTTTTTTTTTTTCTATTTCTTTGTACTTCTTCTGTTATTTGACTTTATAATATATAAAACTATAAAAATATAAGCTTTGTTGAATATTATTTCTTTGGATGGATGTTAAACGGATATATGTTTGAACCGCGATGCACTAATGTTTGCATCGCGATTAACGAATGTTTGCATCGCGATTCACGATGTTGACATCGCGATGCACTAATGTTTGCATCGCGATTAAGATGAACTTATTAATCATCGCGTTTGTGAAATTTAAAAAATGCGATGAACCAAGCTATTCTAGTAATGATGTATAGGTTATTTTCCTCTTTTTTTTTTCTATTTCTTTGTACTTCTTCTGTTATTTGACTTTATAATATATAAAATTATAAAAATATAAGCTTTGTTGAATATTATTTCTTTGGATGGATGTTAAACGGATATATGTTTGAATCGCGATGCACTAATGTTTGCATCGCGATTAACGAATGTTTGCATCGCGATTCACGATGTTGACATCGCGATGCACTAATGTTTGCATCGCGATTAAGATGAACTTATTAATCATCGCTGAAGAGCCAGGCCCACACTTTGGGCCCAGGGTCTAGGCCCGAGATATAATATGGGTCTGGGCCCATTATAAGGCGAGCAGACATGGAGCAACCGAGCAGCTTACTAAAGCTACCTGGGCTTATGCGAGCAGGACTCAGGATGAGTACTCGACCAAGATCCAGCGAGCAGGATGAGCCGTGTAACGCCTAGGGTAGGGACGTGGCGTAACGTACGGAGACGGTTGCGCCCGACGGTTACACCCATTACTCCTGGCGGTTACACCTATTACACCAGTATTCATACCCACACCTGGGCAGTTATGAATGGACGTTACTCCAAAGAGGAACAGACCTATAAAAGCCTTGGGATTCATTCCAAGCAGAGGTATGCATACTAAGACTTGTGCTTACACTCTGCCGAACTGTGTATTGAGCTGGTTACTTACTCTTACACCGGAGTGTTTTAGCAGGGCCAGCCCCTGCATTCACCTAGTGTTTCATCCTTTTGTTACACAGATCATACAAAGCCCAGATATCCAAGTGGACAAGCAGTCCAGCCCAGCAGACGTGAGATTCCTTGCGGCATCAGTTTGGTTCCGTTGCCGGGAAACGAATGCAAATTACCACTACATGCAGTAGGCTGATGATCGTAGCCTATCAACATCTCATCCTTTTTTGGCTCGGATATGTACAGAAATTTCAGGAAGCTGTGTGTTGGGTTTAAGCTGGGTACTCCCAAGGAGATTTTGGGCAATCAATAGAATACAAAGGGAGGAGTGCCATGCAAAGGGGGGGAGGATTGCCATGCAACTTGATCACAGAAGGAACTGCTACTTCCACAGTGACAGTGCTTGAGGCTTGTCGCTTAGACAAGATAAAACCCGTGAGAGATAATATAACAGAGGGTTTCATCCTGTCAAGATGAGGTCAGAGACCCAAATGCGAGAGGAGAGGTGGCATCATCTCGTTCATCAGAGAAGGAATTACACGGCTGCCGATCGAGTTTGGTTGACGGAGCTCCGTCATGGCTCGATTTGGACTAAATGTCATCTTTGTTTGCTTTACACGCTACTAGGAGTGCGGGGTTATACCAGCGGTAAGGAGGACGGGTCTGCCGCCATGGAGGAAGACGATGACTGGGAGATCCAACGAGAGGTTACCAGTCTATTTGTGACGAGCCAAAAGAGACACGGGAGCCCCCTGGTTTTCAAGACTAGCTTGCTTGGGGACAAAGTAGCCGTGTTGTGCGGTCCAGCCGGAAACAAGTTTCTGTTTGGGAAGGAGAACAAGGTGGTGGCCATGTGGTGGCCAAAATCGGTGAGGATGCTGTGTGGGAGCTGCCTTATAACGAGCAGAGGTGAGGAGGCCAAGTGGTTGAGGAAGATGTTGATCTCCTACCTGGGACCTGTGGATTCATTCTACCGTCACTACACCACCATGGATCTCGTCACCCGCCATCATCACCTGCATTCTCACTGGCATGATTGTATGCGTCACTCCAAGACAACGTCGGCACACCAAAAGCGGCGCGCCGGATAGCAGACTGGAGAGGACGAAGTGGTGGTAGAGAAATTCTGTTTAAACTTTTCCAGGCAGAAAGCTCGCCGGCGCCGGGGATAGAGAAGGCGGGGGCTGAATGGTTACGAGATTGACGCCATTATACGTCGATTGAAGACGCACGCATCCGAGCAGTTACAATCGTGGTCCCTTGATTGCATCAGTTAAAGCTTGGGTTTGTTGAATGCGTCGGTTACAACATAACCACGTATTGTTATATTATTGCCAGTTACAGACTAGTCCCTTCTTTATTGGGAAGTTACAACATGGCTCATATACTATTGAGCAGTTACAGATGAGTCCTCCATTATTGGACAGTTTCAATGTGGTCCCTTCATTGCTGAGGAAGTTGCAGTTGGGTCCCTTTAATGCAGAGTAGTTACATCTTGGTCCCTTGATTGATGGGAAGTTACAGCTTGACCCTCTAATGAAGAATAGTCGTCAATGGACCCCTCCACTATCGGTCAAGCTCCGTTAAGTAACGGTCAAAGCAAATGATCCTCCCCGCTTGAGTCGAACTCGCGGCTGAGTCGATTACATCCTCCCCGCTTGAGTTGAACTCGCGGCTGAGTCGATTACATCCTCCCCGCTTGAGTGGAACTCGCGGCTGAGTCGATTACATCCTCCCCGCTTGAGTTGAACTCGCAACTGAGTCGATTACATCCTCCCCGCTTGAGTGGAACTCGCGGCTGAGTCGATTACATCCTCCCCGCTTGAGTTGAACTCGCGGCTGAGTCGATTACATCCTCCCCGCTTGAGTGGAACTCGCGGCTGAGTCGATTACATCCTCCCCGCTTGAGTTGAACTCGCGGCTGAGTCGATTACATCCTCCCTGCTTGAGTGGAACTCGCGGCTGAGTCGATTACATCCTCCCCGCTTGAGTGGAACTCGCGGCTGAGTCGATTACATCCTCCCCACTTGAGTAGAACTCGCGGCTGAGTCGATTACATCCTCCCCGCTTGAGTGGAACTCGCGGCTGAGTCGATTACATCCTCCCCGCTTGAGTAGAACTCGCGGCTGAGTCGATTACATCCTCCTCGCTCGAGCGTTGCTCGCGGTCGAGTAGATTACATCCTCCCCGCTCGAGCGGAGCTCGAGGCTGAGTAGATTATACCCTCCCCGCTCGAGTGGAACTCGCAGGTCGAGGTTGAAAACGAACCTCGTAGGTCGGGGTCCCTCCCAGGTCGAGCTGGTTCCTTAATTAACGTTTGAGGTCATGTGTTGCTCGAGTGACGTGCACATGACTAAGTTAATTTCAAGGATTATTGTTGTGCTCCCAGGTCGAGTTGATTCCTTAATTAATGTTTGAGGTCATGTGTTGCTCGAGCAACGAGCACATGACTTAGTTAATTTCAAGGATTACTGTTATGATTCTAGGTCGAGTGAATGCATCTTGGCAGGTCCAAGGTGAACACGAGCAAATAGTACTCCTCACTCTCGAGGTGAATCTCGAGGAATAAGGAGTGGGGGGCTTCTGATGAACATATTTTGGACCTGCTAGATTGTATGGGCCTCACCCCAGCAAATGGGCCCGAAATAAATAGAGGCCCGGCCCTTACGAGTATATATAGCCACCTCCTCTCTCAGTCTAAGGTACGTCTCATTTGGCTTGGCAGATATGTCCGGTTTTTCATATCGCCTTGAGACTGACGAACACGCCGGAGGGTTTTGGCGGGAGTCCTCCCGCCCTCTCTGTGTCTTTTGCAGATAATTATATGCCGGATATCCTACGTTCGCGACGGCTCGGCACCCCCGGTGCCCCTGGTTTTTTGGCATCATCAGTTGGTTTCTGATGAACATATTTTGGACCTGCTAGATTGTATGGGCCTCACCCCAGCAAATGGGCCCGAAATAAATAGAGGCCCGGCCCCTACAGTATATATAGCCACCTCCTCTCTCGGTCTAAGGTACGTCTCATTTGGCTTAGCGAGATATGTCCGGTTTTCATATCGCCTTGAGGCCGACACGGGAAGGTTTTGGCGGGAGTCCTCCCCCCTCTCACGGTGTCTTTTTTGCAGATAATTATATGCCGGATATTCTACGTTCGCGACGGCTCGGCACCCCCGGTGCCCCTGGTTTTTTGGCGGGTAGACCCCTGTATGAGCTGGTCGTTGGCTACGGAGTAGGACGATTATTTCACCAAGTGGGTTGAAGCAAAGCCTCTGGCAAGCATCACCGAGGAGAATGCCATCAACTTCGTGCATGACTATATACGGTGTCGTTTGGGGTCCGCGAGCAATTGTTTCGATAATGGCACTCGGTTTTCGACCGATTCCGAGGCTTGTGCCAATTTGCATATCAAACATTGGAAGTCCTCAGTAGCTTATCCTCAGGGGAACGGGCAGGCTGAGGCTGCTAATAAACGTGTATTGCATGCCCTCAAGAGAAATCTGGAAGGTCGAGTAGGAAGATGGTTAGACGAGCTACAGTCAGCACTTTGGGCAGTCAGGACAACAGTCAGGGGGCCAACCGGGGAGACACCTTTTGCCTTGACTTATGGGTCGGAAGCCATGGCACCAGTTGAAATGGCTCTGCCTAGCTTAAGGGTGTCACATTATGATGAAGGGCACAACACTTGCTAGAGAGGACTGGATTCTTGGAAGAAAGGAGAGTAGAGGCGGAATAAAAATGGTGAATTACAAGCGACGAGCAAAAATGCATCATGATAAGAGGGTGCATAAGCGGGCATTCCAGGTCGGGGATTTAGTCCTAAGGAAGATTGAGGCAACCGGGCAAAGGTTGGATAGAGGAAAGTTATCACCGAACTGGGAAGGGCCTTACAAGGTGGTTCAGGTCGTCAAAGAGGGTACTTATAGGTTACAAGCTCAGGATGGAGCAGTGTTAAAGCATCCGTGGCACGCGGATCACCTCAAAAAGTATTATCAGTGAAGTTGTTTGATATCATTCTTGATCAATGTAAGTTTGGTTTTCAAAGTTTAATGAGAATTATTTTTACAAAGGAATGTGCTCTTTGTTGAATAAGAGAGTAGCTCGCGGAATGGGCAGAGTCTTTGGTTAGGGAAATTTATCATCATGAGGTATGCGGAGCGACCTCACGGTGAGACTAATCTTAAAAGACTTATATTTGTTTAAACCTTCAGGGCTGAGCACACTCATCAAGTTAATGTTTGAGGTCATCGGTTGCTCGTGGAATGAGCATATGACTTAGTTAATTTCTTGAGTATAGGTGGTGCACCCTGGTTTGAAGGTTATCCTTGATTAATGCTCGGCGTTGCCTGATGCTCGACGAACCGAGCAGGTAACTTAGTTAATTTCAAGGTTTGTTAATGTTTGAAGGTTGACTGCTGCTCGAAGTACCGAGCAGGTAACTTGGTTTGTTTTAAAGTTTGTTGATGTTCTAAGTTGTATATTGTTCGGTCTTCGAGCATGTAACTTTCTTGTAACATAAGCGCAACTTAAAAGCAAATGAGCTGGAGTAAAGGAAAGTTCATATTATATACATTATTATAATTACAAAGAGGGGGAAAGTAAATAAAGCGGCGCGTAGGCCAAAGCAAAGTAGCTCGACGCAGCGAGGTGAAAAGTTGTAAAATCTAAGATGCAGGAGCCTCTTCACCTCCAGCTTCAGCATCGGCCCCGCCAGCCTCCTCATCTGCATCCTCACCCGCCTCCTCCCGGCGAGCAGCCTCAGCCTCGGCTAACTGTTTCTCCTTGAGTGCTGCGAGGACGGTCTTCACATTCACGTCAAGGGCAGTAGGGGGCAGCCATTCTTCTCGGCCTTTTTTCTGGTCTCCCTCCTTAATAAGCTCGAGCTCATCGAAAGTATAAGGGACCCAGGAGTGACCGCGGCGACCTTCCAGGCCGTAGTGTTTGGCTGCTCCCCATTCCGCCAGCAGCTCTACAGTAATGCCGGGATGGCCGCTTCCAGCAGCCATACGGAGGGTGTGCTCCAGCCCCTGCGCGTAGTATGGACGCATCTCCTGGCCAAGCTGGGCAGCATATTCCTCAGAGGCCAGGTAATCTTGAATAATGTCTTCTCGCTCTTGCTCGCTTACCTGGACACTCTGGGACTTCAGCTGCTCGTTCTCCTCCGCGAGTCCAGCCTTTTCCTTCTCAGCTTCAGCCAGTTGCTTCTCTAGCTGGCTGACACGGGAGTGGAGGGACTGCTCGTTGATCTTCGAAGTCTCAAGCTGGTTTGCAAGACTTTTCTTCTCACATTCCAACTTGGCTAGATCTCCGGTTTTGTCGAGCACCTCCTTATCTTTGGCCAGGAGCTCGGCGTTCTTCTCCTCGATGATCTCGTTAGCTGTTTTGAGATCATCGTTGAGGCTGGCAGCAACCTTGGCCCCGTCGCTTGCTCGGTTGGCTAGGATGAACATGTTCAGGACAAGCTGCGAACAGGAAAAAGAGTATTAGCAAAAAACAGGGAATTTGTTTACAAAGAAGTAAAAGAGAGATTACTCACCTCGCAGAGGTTCATGCCCGCGTTCCCGAGCAGAACACTTGTGGATTCCTTGCAATCCCTGTACAGATCGGATGGCAGGATCCTCTTCAAAATCCCTTGGCCAATCATGGCCGTGGGGTGTCCTACGGCCGGGGCGTCGATGCCGAGATCCGGGGACGTTGGCAAGCTTGTTCATCGGGGCCTCACGGCCTCGCGGTGCGTGGGCATCACAAACCCCTCTTTCTTCCGGGAGGGGAGGAGGGACCAGCACTTGAGCTGGGCGGGCACGGCCCGCCAACATCGCCGCTACGGGCGCACGGGCGGCGCGGAGGAGTCATCGTCGGGCCTCTTTTCTTTGCCGTGACGATCGCCGGCTCGGTAGATGGAGGAGCATCAGGCGGCGGATCGGGAGCCCTCTCGGTTGTGGAGCGGGACCCTTGGAGGGTGGTGCTTCCCTTTGTCGGTAGTCGGGGAGCCCTTCCTCGGCGATCGCCGAGCGTGTACCTTGCGCGGCGTGGCGGCGCCTGCTCGGCTCGCGGCGGCGCTCGGCCGCGTCGGCCTTCCTTTGGCTCGGTGGGACCCAAGGTCGTCAATATCCATCGGCTACGCAAAGGAGGAGGTCGAAACATGATAAAATCAAAGAAACAAAGTATGAAAGGAAGTTGGAAGCTACCATTAGGGCGAAAGCAGTGGTGCCCAACCCCTTGCGGGCCCGATCAGGGGAAGCTATCACCCAGGTGGTGACCCCGGACGGGATGGGGCTTCCGCGGACATGGTTACTCGGGGAACCACTCCTCAATTTTCAAGCTGGAGCACCCGGCAAGCCTCAAAATTGGTCCTCGGTGACCAATGGTTTCGATCAAGAACCATTCTTGATCGCGGTCCGGGCACCCGGCTCCTTTCGGGGCATCCATCGGGCGGGTCTCACCCGACGTGAAAGCATCCTGTTGTAAGTAGGGACTTTGATACGTGCGGTGGGAGGAGGAACGCCCGGCCTACTCGCGATTCTATCAGTAGGGGTTTGCAATCCCATTTATCAGTTTTGTTGGGGAAGGGGAGAACGACTTGAGCCCTGGTTTCTGCGACCGGAGATCTGAGCTCTTGTCGATAGAGAGCGATAGAGTTTTCTTAGCAGCAGCAAGCAGGGCTCATAGCCGAGCAGCCGACAGGCAACTGAGAAGGATACAAGGATCCTCACAGTATTCAGCATCAGGTCGCAGGGAACAGCTTGAGCTAGGGTGAGGAATTCAACAATGAAAGGATCGAGGGGAGCGCATTCGATCTGAAGAAGTCATAGTAAAAACCATCCTCTCTCCTGGCTTCGGTATTCGCTAGGGTCAATCTCGGGGCCCATTATGGTCACTCGGTAATTATTCGCGTCAATCCCCATGGATGTAAACCATCTCTGGACTTGACTATTGTTCTTTGAAGCCCTTCCGGGGTCGGTGATCTTGCTCGTCGAGGGTGGGCGAATGATTCCCGATCGCGTGCGGCGCGAGGTTTGGGGCTGGTCCCTGCCTCCTCGGTGTTACGGCAGTGCCCTGGATACTATTCGGTGATGATGGGCTCATCATCCCCGAAGAATCGATCTTGGTGTTGGTCGAGGTGAAGAAATCACGGGGGAGCCTGCTAGCCACGTGCCCTCGATCATATTCGTAGGCCTCCTGGGAATTTGTGGCCTCTGAATCGGTGGCCTCATCGCGCAGCCTACGAGGGGAGTCAGGACCTACAAGGATCGAGGACAGAGTGGTCACTAACCGGTAAAAACCCTAGACGATGGAAATCCTAAAACTGACAATCATGCAAAGGGGGCCAAACACCTGAGCAGGGACATGCTCAGGATCCTCGATCCAAACTAGTACAAGGGTTTTACTTACTAATCGCAACGAAAGACAGAAAACAAGAACGAAGCAATGCAAATATGAAAGTAAATACTTACTACGAGACATGTTGAAATGAAAATTTGGGAATCTGGAATCTGGAACGTTGGTGTTGCTTTGGAGCACTTTTGCGCCGGCGGATTCAACAGCAGAATGAACAGGTGAAGCGGTTGGTGGCGATTCTGGAAATGCTTCTGGGAGCGATTCTGGGAGCAAGGAGGAGTGGAAGAGTTTTAGAGCAGAGGAAGAAATCGCAAGGTTTGCAAAATGTGGGAATGGCCAAGGTTTTTAAAATTTATACCATCTAGGGTGACGTCAGCATGAGGATAGCATCGCAGGCCTACCGCACGCTCTGCAGTCCTACTGTGCGGCCCGCAGACCTAGGCCCTAGCCATCATGACTTTCCTTGGGAATACGCGAAGTTTTTAAAACGGCGCTGGCCAGAAGCCCACACTTGTGGTCTCTACATCTCCTCTCTTTGACAAACGCGTCCTCTCCTCGGCATTACTCAAAAAAAGTGAGCACGGTATTGCCATTCAGTCAAGGAGGAAACTCAGGTATGCTTCCTACCGCGAGCATAAATACTAGGCGAGCAGGAAGCAGGGGGCCACTGAAGAGCCAGGCCCACACTTTGGGCCCAGGGTCCAGGCCCGAGATATAATATGGGTCTGGGCCCATCATAAGGCGAGCAGACATGGAGCAACCGAGCAGCTTACTAAAGCTACCTGGGCTTATGCGAGCAGGACTCAGGATGAGTACTCGACCAGGATCCAACGAGTAGGATGAGCCGTGTAACGCCTAGGGTAGGGACGTGGCGTAACGTACGGAGACGGTTGAGCCCGACGTTACGCCCATTACTCCTGGCGGTTACACCCATTACACCAGCATTCATACCCACGCCTGGGCAGTTATGAATGGACGTTACTCCAAAGAGGAACAGACCTATAAAAGCCTTGGATTCATTCCAAGCAGAGGTATGCATACTAAGACTTGTGCTTACACTCTGTCGAATTGTGTATTGAGCTGGTTACTTACTCTTACACCGGAGTGTTTTAGCAGGGCCAGCCCCTGCATTCACCTAGTGTTTCATCCTTTTGTTACACAGATCATACAAAGCCCAGATATCCAAGTGGACAAGCAGTCCAGCCCAGCAGACGTGAGATTCCTTGCGGCATCAATCGCGTTTGTGAAATTTTAAAAATGCGATGAACCAAGCTATTCTAGTAATGATGTATAGGTTATTTTCCTCTTTTTTTTTCTATTTCTTTGTACTTCTTCTGTTATTTGACTTTATAATATATAAAATTATAAAAATATAAGCTTTGTTGAATATTATTTCTTTGGATGGATGTTAAACGGATATATGAAACGTACATTTAAAAAAACATGACTGTTGTCTGTTGAGATACCTTTACGTTTCAAGTCGTTTAAACTTATACCGTTTTGGAAAATAAACGTTTAAACGACTTGAAAAGTAAAGGTATCCGTTTAAACGTCAAGGTATCCGTTTAAACGTACATTTGAAAAAACGAGGCTTCAACGTTTCCCAAAGAAGACTGTTGAGGTTGAAGAATCAAGCTTTCAATGCATCCTGTGACTGTCAAACATCCTGTTTAAAAAGTTAATACATCCTGTGACTGTCAAACTTGTCGGCCATGCTTAAACCACTTTGAATTTTTTTTCAAATAGCACATTCATGAACCTCAAGCTGTAGGACAACTTTGTCCTGTATATCAACGGTCCAATCTTCATTTCTCTTTTATTTAAGGAACTTATTTCTTATTCAAATCCTTACAATACAATCCTCTGAAAACTTTCAAAACCTCCAAAGATAAACATAGTCCTATACATCTGATCTTTTCACGGTCCAAAACTTTCAAAAACCTTCTACTCTTCTTGACCTTCTTCTCGTCTTTCTTTCAAGATGACCAAGCTCGTCCTGCGTAAATATTCTTGGATTTCATGGCATTATGTCAAATGGACATATGTTAGCTCCAATATCTGGCCATTTCAGGAACGCAAGAAGTATCTTGTGGTGATGTCAGAAGAGCAAAAACAATCTTGCGTTCATAATGGCTTCTGTCATCACCATTCTCCTCCATTTCTCCTCCATCTCTCCTCCCATGAAATGGTCTCACCACATACATCTGATGGTGGGATCATTATAGTGCAAATGGGTCACCCCCATTACAAGAGGAAAGATCCAAGTGAGGTAGAAACATGAAGACGAAAATAAACTTATCCAATTTTCACCTCCTATACACATTCGGCTGGATCTCTCTGATGGTGGTAATGGAAGAAGAAAAGGAGGATGAGTATATATTTACCATCTAAGGGGGCGACTTCACACTCTATGAAGCCCCAACTCTACCACTGGGCCACCCCTAAGGACAGGGCCTACAAACTTGATCAGGAGAAAAGATGTCTATATTTACCATCTTGTTGCCAGAACTAAGAGTAGATGTAGAATTGGGATGCAAAGTGTACATGTAATTTTTGTATGAAATTTGAATTCTGAAGGTGGTTGTGGTGTAATGAATGGTAAATTTACTAAATTTTCATAATTTTAAGTCAAGTGTACATGTAATTTTTGTAAAGAATCAGGATGCAAGGTCTGAGAATCGCGATTAATGTCGTTATGAATCGCGATGAATCACATCTGCATCGCGATTGATGAATGTTTGCATCGCGATGAATCACCTTTTTGAATCAATGACATGTCAAGATCCCAAAAATAGAACATAATATATTAACTATAAACAACTAACTACGATCTAATTATAAACAAATTATATTACAGGTCTTTAAGAGGGCCTACAAACTTGATCAGGAGAAAAGATGTCTATATTTACCATCTTGTTGCCAGAACTAAGAGTAGATGTAGAAGTAGGACTAGATCAGTTGTTGCAATTTGCCCAGTTTAGGTTAATAATAATGACATTTTGTTTAAACCACATTTCCTTATGGCAACATCAACTGTCCTTTCCTATCATTTGTAAGCACATAAACAAAATAGGCATTTACAATACATAAAACAAAAACAATTCCCATGTACATCTTCTTCCAAGCATTTTGTTTTTTAGCATTCTCAACTCAAGCTCAAGCCTTTCAATTTCTTTTTTAGAGATAAATTTCTCGGTTCTTTCTTGGACAAATTCACTTCCATCTTCGAAATTTTCATTTGCAAATCATGTACCTCATCTTTATGTTCGTTGATTACCTCAATCGCTTTCTTAGGAAACTGATCAACCCATTCAAAGTACCCACAATTCTTTTGGGGGTCCTACAAATAATTGGACAATTGAACATATCGTTAATATTATAATCCCTTTATCGCATAAATGATAAAATAAAAGTCGATTACCTTGTAATTTGGACATCCATTAAACCTCATTCTGGGTGTTTTCGGTCAATGACGTCCATTCGGAGCTCTCAAGCACATCTACAAAATTTATTACGAGATTTGTTGCTTTGTTCAACCGAGCCAATCGTTGAAGATGAAGCCATGAATTGTTCCAAATATATATATATATATATATATATATATATAGAGAGGAAAGAAAGAAAGATTTAAGAGAGAGAGGAGAGAATAAGAGAGATAGAATAAAGAAGGAAGATATAATATATATTAATATACAAAAACCTAATTTCCCGCCAAAGGAACTCAAATAAAATTCAGAAGATATAATATACAGTTATGTCGTTTAAACGTTTATGGTGTCGTTTAAAAGTCTATTTCCACAACAATATTTTCTTATCCAGTATATTCATTAAAATTTAATCAAAATTAATCATGATTAAAATTCAGAAGATATAATATACAGTTATGTCGTTTAAACGTTTATGGTGTCGTTTAAACGAAAGAAAGAGAGGGAAAGAAAGAAACATCGTTTAAACGTTTATGGTGTCGTTTATGGTGTCGTTTAAACGTTTATGTTGTCGTTGTGTTTCGTTAAGACACATCGTTATGTTTCGCTCAGTTAAAACATGTCGTTGTGTTTCGTTAAGACACATCGTTATGTTTCGCTCAGTTAAAACATGTCGTTGTGTTTCGTTAAGACATGTCGTTATGTTTCGCTCAGTTAAAACATGTCGTTGTGTTTCGTTAAGACATGTCGTTATGTTTCGCTCAGTTAAAACATGTCGTTGTGTTTCGTTAAGACACATCGTTATGTTTCGCTAGGTTAAAACATGTCGTTGTGTTTCGTTAAGACACGTCGTTATGTTTCGCTCAGTTAAAACATGTCGTTGTGTTTCATTAAGACACATTGTTATGTTTCGCTAGGTTAAAACATGTCGTTGTGTTTCGTTAAGACATGTCGTTATGTTTCGCTCAGTTAAAACATGTCGTTGTGTTTCGTTAAGACACATCGTTATGTTTCGCTAGGTTAAAACATGTCGTTGTGTTTCGTTAAGACACGTCGTTATGTTTCGCTAGGTTAAAACATGTCGTTGTGTTTCGTTAAGACACATCGTTATGTTTCGCTAGGTTAAAACATGTCGTTGTGTTTCGTTAAGACATGTCGTTATGTTTCGCTCAGTTAAAACATGTCGTTGTGTTTCGTTAAGACACATCGTTATGTTTCGCTAGGTTAAAACATGTCGTTGTGTTTCGTTAAGACACATCGTTATGTTTCGCTCAGTTAAAACATGTCGTTGTGTTTCGTTAAGACACATCGTTATGTTTCGCTAGGTTAAAATATGTCGTTGTGTTTCGTTAAGACATGTCGTTATGTTTCGCTCAGTTAAAACATGTCGTTGTGTTTCGTTAAGACACATCGTTATGTTTCGCTAGGTTAAAAATGTCGTTGTGTTTCGTTAAGACATGTCGTTATGTTTCGCTCAGTTAAAACATGTCGTTGTGTTTCGTTAAGACACATCGTTATGTTTCGCTAGGTTAAAACATGTCGTTGTGTTTCGTTAAGACACGTCGTTATGTTTCGCTCAGTGAAAACATGTCGTTGTGTTTCGTTAAGACACATCGTTATGTTTCGCTAGGTTAAAACATGTCGCTGTGTTTCGTTAAGACACGTCGTTATGTTTCGCTAGGTTAAAACATGTCGTTGTGTTTCGTTAAGACACATCGTTATGTTTCGCTAGGTTAAAACATGTCGTTGTGTTTCGTTAAGACATGTCGTTATGTTTCGTTCAGTTAAAACATGTCGTTGTGTTTCGTTAAGACACATCGTTATGTTTCGCTAGGTTAAAACATGTCGTTGTGTTTCGTTAAGACATGTCGTTATGTTTCGCTCAGTTAAAACATGTCGTTGTGTTTCGTTAAGACACATCGTTATGTTTCGCTCAGTTAAAACATGTCGTTGTGTTTCGTTAAGACACGTCGTTATGTTTCGCTCAGTTAAAACATGTCATTGTGTTTCGTTAAGACACATCGTTATGTTTCGCTAGGTTAAAACATGTCGTTGTGTTTCGTTAAGACATGTCGTTATGTTTCGCTCAGTTAAAACATGTCGTTGTGTTTCGTTAAGACACATCGTTATGTTTCGCTAGGTTAAAACATGTCGTTGTGTTTCGTTAAGACACGTCGTTATGTTTCGCTAGGTTAAAACATGTCGTTGTGTTTCGTTAAGACACATCGTTATGTTTCGCTAGGTTAAAACATGTCGTTGTGTTTCGTTAAGACATGTCGTTATGTTTCGCTCAGTTAAAACATGTCGTTGTGTTTCGTTAAGACACATCGTTATGTTTCGCTAGGTTAAAACATGTCGTTGTGTTTCGTTAAGACATGTCGTTATGTTTCGCTCAGTTAAAACATGTCGTTGTGTTTCGTTAAGACACATCGTTATGTTTCGCTCAGTTAAAACATGTCGTTGTGTTTCGTTAAGACACATCGTTATGTTTCGCTAGGTTAAAACATGTCGTTGTGTTTCGTTAAGACATGTCGTTATGTTTCGCTCAGTTAAAACATGTCGTTGTGTTTCGTTAAGACACATCGTTATGTTTCGCTCAGTTAAAACATGACGGACTTAACGGAAAAATACTAACGGCATCCACCAAAAGGACCAATTGTGTCTAATTTTCATAATTAAGGGACAAAAATATGAAAAAAATTTGTTAAAGGACTAATGGTAGAATCAATCATAGTCAAAGGACTAGTAATGTCATTATCCCTTTAAACTTCTAAACGATTAAATAAAAAAAATTAAACGATCATTTATTAAACGTTTAAATATATTGCTCAGTTGAAACAACTAATTTTTATAGCATTTAAACATCAAATAAAAAATATTTTGAAAGAAGTTTTATAAAAATATTCAGCGTTTTTTTTATAAATCTTCTTTCTAAATATTATTTAAACGTTTATACAGAAACGTTTAAACGTTAATTTCCCGCAAAAAATTATGACTTTTATTTCCCGCCGAAAGGAATTCAATAAAATGCAGAAATAATTAAACAAAAAATATATAGAACGTTTAAACGTTTATTTGGATCGTTTAACCGATAATTTACGTTTAAACGTTTGTTTGAAATTAAATAAAATAAATTAAACGATGAAAGAATATTTAGCGTTTAAACAACCAAATTAAACTTCTAAACATTTCATATACACTTTGGGTTGTGATGTATTCTGTGGAAATGAATGGTTGATATTAATGGGTTGTTTTAATTTATATTAAAATTTTCTTACCGGTTGGCCGAACAGTCTCCTTTGGGCTTTGGGATTACACTTTGGGAAACGGGGGGAAATAAATGAGCATATTAAACACATATTTTAAACTAACCGTTTAAATGGATAGAATAAACGAGTAGATTAAACGGTTATTTTTAAACTATTCCACTTAAACCTATGTGAAGTTTATCTTTTTTTTGTCAAAAATATGAATATGTACTTAATACAACAATATGAATATGTACTTAATACAACTTAAAAACTAATATTTCAGTAAATATGAATATGTTCGCATCGCGATGCACGAATGTTTGCATCGCGATGCGCTAATGTTTGCATCGCGATTAAAGAATGTTTGAATCGCGATTCACGATGTTGACATCGCGATGCACTAATATTTGCATCGCGATTAAGATGAACTTATTAATCATCGCGTTTGGAAAATTTTTAAAATGCGATGAACCAAACTACAAACTAATTTAAGCCATAAATAAAACAAGCGCGAAACAAAAAAACAGAACGTTTCATCTCACTTCCATTGTCTGCACACAAAAAAATTTTCATCTCACTTCCATTGTCTACACCAGCAACTTCTTCTCTCTGAAATCGAGTGTTAACGTATAAGAGAATTATTTCTTCTCCACGAACCGAATACACAAACAACAAAAATGGCCAAAACGACGAAGGAAACTCAGACAACAGGTGTGTATTTCTTCTACATTATTTGAAAAATTATGAAATGCTTTTATTCAATTTGTGAGTCCGTGTTAAAATACTAGGGAATCGCGATTCTAGGGTTCTTAAGACTCGGAAATCGCGATTCTAGGGTTCAATTTATTCTAGGGTTCTTAAGACTTGAAAATTATGTAATGCTTTAATCAATTCTAGGGTTCTTAAAACAGAACTTTTAGGGCACTAGCGTATAATATATGAATAATAATTCATAGTGTGTGCATGGAAATACAACAAAGGTGACATATAAAAATTGTTTGGATTTCCTGTATTCAAGATGATTTCTATGCATATTGGTTTACTGTCGTTGTGTTTCAATAAATTTACTCTTTGGTAATAACATGGAATATCCCTGTTGTTATGCAGCTTCAAACAGGAAACAAACCGCACCATTAAAATACAGATGCAGTCTCACACTCCTGAATAAACAGATTAAGACATTTCAATTCAGTGAAAATCACCTACAAGCCCTGAAGAAAACACCGTTTTGGAAACTGATTGAAGCCATTATCCAAGACAAAATTATAGAAAAACATTGTACGGTGGATAGTTCCGTACTGGCAATGATTGTAAGCTGTTATGTAAAAGATGACAAGTCTTTCTTGTTTGGAAAGAAAGACCTAGAGCTTAAAGCAAGGCATGCAAAGCTTTTGCTTGGAATCAATGACGGGGAGGAGGAAATCAAAATTAACTTTTACAACATTGAACGATCTGATTTCCTTCTAAGGCACTTCCCTGAAAAGGAATCAAGGAAATCAAAAGACTTCAAGCTTAGCCCAACCCTTATATGTAATCGGATTCAGGCCATTATGCCTAGTGAAGATCAAAGGGAAATTAACGACGTTGCAATTTTGACGACACTGCTTGTTCTTGCAACCTTCCTTGTCCCAACAACTAGCGCTACATACCATGGGCATATATCAATATAATATCGGACTTCGACAAAATTTCAACCTACAATTGGTCAGACCATATTGTCGACAGGTTGATAAATGCCTTAGAAACTAGAAAGGATGACAACGTGGAGAAATGCGTGCTGCTGCTACCGGTAACTTTTTTACACTCACTTGTAACTAATTTCAAATTTCCATATACCGTGCATATTGATTTGTTTGTACTAACAAGAGGGTTGAATTTACACATGCAGTATTGGTTATGCGAGCGAACCAACATCATCAAACCAATTATAGAAGAGGATATCCCAAGGTTACTCAAATGGGATCTATCAGGGATGTCAAACATTTTTAAAAAATCATATTTCAATTCTGTCATGAAGAAAAAAGTAAGTGTATAAAATGTGCCTTTATTATCTAGTTACAAATAACAAACAATGCATTTTCGATGCATCTCCCCTAACATTGTATTACATTTACTTTCTTGCTTTTGCAGAAATTTCATCATTTCCCCAAGGCAACACCAACTGAAATAGAAACATTCTGGGGAATCAAAACACATGAAGAAGAAATGTGTGCTGATAAGGATGCTCAACTTCAAATTCAGGGAGCAGAAAAAGAAACAGAATTTTTTGACACTGGCCTCTTTGAAACTGAGATTGATGATACGCAACAAGTTGAAAACAAGCCAGAATTTAAAAGAGGAGCTGATCAAGCAATTGTCCACAATTGAATCAAAGGACAAAGAAATTCAAGAAAAGGACAATGAAATTGAATTGTTGAAAACTCAGTTGCTTGAAGAGCAAAATAAAAGCAAGTCGCTCAACGCCAAAATGGATGAAAGTTCCTCTCAACTATATGCCAATCACAACGAAATAGAGAGGCTACAAACTGAGTTGACTGAAAAGTATGCTGAAATAGACGCTAAATATGCTGAAATAGAGGCTAATGATGCTGAAATAGAATCTCTCAAATCTGAATTAGCCAAGCTTCTGGAAAAATCATCCGAAAAGCAACAAACTGACGCCGAAAATCTAACGTCGCATACGGATGAATTGAATTTGAAGCTACGTGAAGAAATAGAAAGCTTAAGAGTTGAATTCTGCCGAAAGAACAAATGCGATGCTCCAAACCGAGTTGGTTGAAAAATCAAAGACACTAGAAGCTAAGGCTACCGAAGTTGAAAATCGAAATATGAATTAGCAAAGCTTGAACAAAAATCAACCGACAGGCCCAAGAGCAACAAGCTGCAATGAATTTGAAACTTCTTCAAGCTGAAACTGAGGTTCAAGCTCTTAGCAACAAACTATCAACAATGGCAGAAGAGATGGAGATGCTAAGGGCACAACAGCAACAACCCCAGCAACCAAGCGAAACAGATGAAACCATCCGATCGATTCTGAAGGACGTACAAACCACGTCAAAGAAAGAATCAAGAAGATAAACAGATGATGATTCGGATGATTGTGTTAATGCTGCTGAGTCTAGAAAGAAAAGTGCCCTGTCTCCTTCTTCATTGGCCAAAGGCGTAAAAGAACGAGCAGACCGCAAGAGGAAGAATAAAGGGGATTCATGCGGGGACAAAGGGGATGATATTCCCCTTTATAAGAAAAGAAACACAGATCCCCAACTACCACTCAACGATGATCATGAGCCTGTTAAGGTCATGACGAAAGAAGTGAGGGATGCAATGATCCATATTTACCAAAAATTTGGGGGAGAGGAGTAAGTGAAACTAATATTGTTAAATTTCAAAATATCAAATTATTCATGCTTCTGATAATACTTACGTCAATATGGTTTTTGTTCTGACATATTAATATGCTCCTCACATTATGCAGCGCGCATGTCTTGCAAGCTGGAGACATTATCCTAGTAATGGACCTGAGAAGTACACTGCCCATCTTACACAACGATAAACTAGAAAACTTTGTATGTATTGTACTTATTAAGCTTTGATATGTGATATTTTATTTTCAGAAAGAATAACTAGTTTTCTTTGTTTACAGCACATCGACACATGGGCACATGTCGTACAACAAATACTCCACAAAAGGAAAAAACCCAGAATTGGAACTGTTTTTACATCTGATAGCTGGGTAAGAATCATCCTAATTCCTTAACGTATAAGATTATTAATTGATTGCTGAAAACTAACATTGAAACTGTAATTTAGAACTTTGTTGTAAGAGGTGGGGTAGATTTCAGACCATTCGTAGAAGCAAAGATAGACAACGTGTTGAAAGAGGCAATGAAAACTGATGATGAGTTATTCATCTTCCCTATCAACACACCTGGTGCGGGAAATGAACAGACTGGAGTCTGTGATCACTGGACACTACTGGTTTTCTCAGAACCATTAATGTCCTGGACCCTCTACAACTCTTACATCCAGCCAAAGGCAAAGAAAGATTGGCATTTGGAAAGGGCAAAGAAACTAGTGAGTAATCTACGACTATTTAATCAAAATACAACGAAAATAATCACGCATTAACTATTTTTTTGTTTTTGTTTTTGTTTTTTATTTTTTTGTGAATATTTTACTTTACAGGTAAACCACGTTGAAGGAAAGATGCGTGAAATAATAAAAGAATTGCCCCTGGATAAAACATCCAAAAGATTCAAAGGATTAAGCGGAAAAACTTCAAATGTCCGATAAAAACATGTGCGTAATCACCCCAACAAGCGCCAAACACCGAAGATCGGCATCATCGTCGCATGTTGATTGAATATCTATTAGCGGGTCATCAATACCCAAAAATATGACATTCATCAATGCAACAAATACGAGTGAGAATAGTTGAGGGGATGATGAGAGCGGGGGCACATGAAGAAATGAAGTGGCGGACATCCAATTTTGTAATAATTGTAAATTTTGGAATTTTGTAATTTTTGTATATATATATATATATATATATATATATATGATGAGTACACAAGTCTTGTAAATTTTGTAATTTTTTGAATGAAATTTGAATTCTGAAGGTGATTGTGGGGTAATGATATGTACATGTAATTCACATTGGTAAATTTTTGAATGATTTCTGCATCGCGATGAATCACATCTGAATCGCGATGAATTAATCAGAATGACTACACACATGTTTTGTACTTTAGTGATTTTTGAATGAAATTTGAATTCTGAAGATGGTTGTGGTGTAATGAATGGTAAATTTACTAAATTTTCATAATTTTAAGTCAAGTGTACATGTAATTTTTGTAAAGAATCAGGATGCAAGGTCTCAGAATCGCGATGCATGATTTCTAAATCGCGATGCATGATCTATGAATCGCGATGAATTATTTATGCATCGCGATGGATCTCATTCGCATCGCGATGCATGAATCGTTGCATCGCGATGAATTAATCAGGATGACTACACACAAGTTTTGTACTTTAGTAAATTTTGAATGAAATTTGAATTCTGAAGATGGTTGTGGTGTAACCAATTTACTAAATTTTCATAATTTTAAATCAAGTGTACATGTAATTTTTGTAAAGAATCAGGATGCAAGGTCTCAGAATCGCGATGCATGATTTCTAAATCGCGATGCATGATCTATGAATCGCGATGAATTATTTATGCATCGCGATGTATCTCATTCGCATCGCGATGCGTGAATCGTTGCATCGCGATGAATTAATCAGGATGACTACACACAAGTTTTGTACTTTAGTAGATTTTGAATGAAATTTGAATTCTAAAGGTGGCTGTGGTGTAATGAATGGTAAATTTACTAAATTTTCATAATTTTAAGTCAAGTGTACATGTAATTTTTGTAAAGAATCAGGATGCAAAGTCTCAGAATCGCGATGCATGATTTCTAAATCGCGATGAATCACATGTGCATCTCGATTGATGAATGTTTGCATCGCTATGAATCACCTTTTTGAATCAAAGACATGTCAAGATCCCAAAAAACAGAACATAATATATTAACTATAAACAACTAACTACAGATCTAATTATAAACAAATTATATTACAGGTCTTTATGGATCTAGATCTAAACAATAAAGGTCTGCAGCTAACTTCTTCCTCCATTTCATTATATGAGGATTGTCTACAAGTTCCACCGACTTCCCTGTGGTTAAAAACTCCATATATTTGAGCACAAAAACTCCACATGGACCCCTGTGACATATTCAAACCACCAATTATTTCATACAGTCAATGAATAATTTTAATATAGCAAAACATATCAATTTAATGGATCACTTACCCCACACTTTGTCTTGGATAGCCTTTGACCCTGTCTATGATGAGTCTACTACATTTAATGTTAATTCCAACCTGCTTTGCCATTCGTGGGATACATTTGATAGCGAGGTCTAATTGAGCATCAATTTGCCGCAGGTTAGGCAGGATTGATCGGGGTCATATACATACAGTTTTGACTTCTCAAACTCAACCACGCATAAAATCCAGTGCTTGTTGATGGCGACTGGAAAGTATACGTGAGTACATTCTTTCCATGATCTCCCATTTGAGGACCAAGTTCCGTCGACAAATTTCATAATATGTGGAGGGAACTTGTAGTTTTGAAACTCTTTTTTACTTGGGTAACTAGTCTTCAAAACTGACACCTCAATCCTAATGTTCTCTAGTAACAGGGTGTCCATTAGAGCTCTAGGGTGCCGCCCAAAAGATAAAGGATACTTCATTTGCCTTTCTCTCATCAAAGAGATGGCCAAATCAATATGCTGAAAAAGGCAAAAATTAAAATATGAGAGTTAAACAGTATTATTAAGTTAGAATGTAATTAATTTAATAAAATAACTTACCCGATCGTCAAGAAATAATCTTTCCGATAGAGCAACTTTAAACCACTCTTTGCCATCGGCGATATGATATTCACCTAAAGTCAAACTTTTCGATCTATGAAAATTAAGAAATTGCATAAGTAATCAAATAAAATGATAACAAAAATAACCAACTAGTTAATTGTTATTTGAATAGGAAAGTTAAGAGTCCTACTTAGTACTGTCAGTTTCGTACCAACGCATGAACCGTTCGAGCTTAGCAGGGTCTAGATCCTGGAAGTGATCAATTTCAGAACCATCGACGAATGTTCTAGATTTTTCTATTACCGGAGGGCTCACTCCAGTAGTGTAGGGAGTTCTCACAAACGCCGATGGTTTTCTCGTCTCTTCACTCCGGTCTCGAACATTCCCGATTCGAGCTCTTTTCTTGTCCTTTTAACTCTAAATCCTCCTTGATTTGAGCTCTCCTCGATTTTGAATTATCCACGGCCTGCTCTTCCTCGACATATCCCAGTGGGCGCTGCTCTGCCTCCACAGATCCTCGCAAGAGTCCTCTCGTGGCTCAGATCGTCCCCATCTCCACTTGATCCTCATTGTGTGTCTCCACACAAGCCTCGTGGTTCCGCCGGTCTCCATTCCCAAAACATCCCGTCTCCCCCTCATAGACCGATGTCCGCGAAACACTATCACCCTTAGGGCTCGACCTCTCCTCCTTTGCACAATCAATGCATCAACCTTTTGGTCTAATGCATCGACTTTCGGTCTAATGCATCGATCTTGCTCCCCAAAGACCTCTCCAAATTTGCCACGAATCCAAAACCTCCTCATCAAATCAATGAAAAAATGATCGGAGGGGTACCTCTAGGGCATCGTAGTGGCATCCGTATTGGCATCTATACGTGCATCCCTACGAGCATCTCCCACATTGATTTCAGGTTGAGGCACATCGAAGGTGATGCTTCTCTCTGTTGTGGAGATTGGTGTTCAGTGCAACGTCTTCATCTGCCTCATTTGCCTCATCCGCCTCTTCCTCAATATAATAATCAAAATTTTGTGCCCACGTCAACGGATAATCAAGAACGTAAGGGAGAAGAGATTCTTCGAGGTCGAGGTCAATGGCATGAAACCACCATCTCGCCAATTCACAAACAACACATATAAGCTGTATGGGTGGTGTGTGTAATTTCTTAATAGCTTAAGGGTGTAAGTGATGTGTTAATTTTTTCGGCATTAAGTTGGTTATAAGAGAGCGTATATATACTCTCTATCTCTCAAAATGGTATGAACTTTCCTTTCTACAATGTATTTCTTTTTCATAAATCAATAAGAAAATTCTCTCAATTCTTCATCTCTCTCAAATCATATCAACAAACAACAACAAAAATATGAAAGTTCTCTTAATTCTTTACCCGTGATGTCTCCAAAGAATGCAAGAACCTTATCATATTTGGCATTTTCTCGCAAACTTTCCCACCATCTTCCACTTACACATCCTAGGCTGTTTTTGCTCCGTCTCTTGCAAATTAAACGCCTTTCTTATGCCGGAGAAGGACTCAAATGCCCAAACCTACAGAAAATTGTATATTAGAAACATGATATGAGTATAAATAGTTGTTATTTAATCAATAACTGATTTTAAACATTTACCTGTAGTGCATATGTGAAGCCATAGTACGATACATGGTTTGCGCGACCTTCAATTTTTCTTGTCAGTCCAACTAGGAGGTGATTATAAGTCCTTGTTCCCCATGGATATCTATTGAACACCTCTAAGTTGTCGACAATATCCAAAACCATTGCGTCAATTTGTGTCGTGTTTTCCCGAGCTCTCAAAACATATTCATATACAAGAAAGAGCCCCAGCTTGTATCGGTCCTCCTCATTGTTTGCCCGATTCAGAAATGCCTCCATCAATTCTTTAGGCTTGATGGATTTTTTCACTCCACCAAAATATTCATTCCTCAATCTGTTTCCACCAGGAATTTCCGAAATGAAATTTTCCTCAATACCTGGGTGTAATCCAGTAATGAGGGTATAGTCTGAGAAGCCAAATCTGATCTTTTTACCCCCAATACAAAACCAGACCTCGTTTAAATCATTGATTGGTTTAATCCTCATCATATTTAGTGCATGGGTAAGTTTGCCCACCATATTCATATTATCCCGCATCTTGTACAAGTTTCCAAAGCAGGATGTCTTGAATAGATCTTTGTGTGCATCGTCTAATTTGTTATACACTTCATCTACTATGTGTAGTCTACACCGGCAAGTAACTTTTGAGTCGAACCATTTTGAACGCTCAAGAAGGAATGCCATATTGTCTGCAATTGAAATATAAACTGTAAACAGAAAAGACGAAAACAATTCATTTTAAAATTTTTACAAAAAGTGCAATCAAAAGAACATAAAACCTAAACCAAACATAGAACTGAAATAAATTGCCAGCAAATAAAGTTGCAAAAAAATAAATTATAAACGATAACTGAACGAGGGTTAAACGTTTTGGAAGAATTATCTTTTGTGATTTTACGGATGTTGAAGTGTGAGTTGGAGTGTGCTCGATAAACGAAATGCAAATAGAGGAAAGGGTTTTTTTGTGGTCTTTCGAAGAATTACCTTTTGTGATTTTACGGATGTTGAAGTGTGGTCGTAAACCCAACTGAAGAAGATTCGAACTATGGAACTCGATTCAAGCACAAACGGTTGAGTTGAAGTAGTTGTGAACAAAACGATGATCGTTTAGGGTAAAGGGTTTAAGGTAAACTGTGGTCTGAAAATAGAAGGAAATTAACTTAAGTAGTTGTGAACAAAACGATGATCATTTAGTATGCGTTTAAACGGTCAAAATGTTGTTTAAAAATGTTGTTTAAACGGTCAAAATGTTCGTTTAGTAATTGTGTATTTTAACACGGACTCACAAATTGAATAAAAGCATTTCATAATTTTTCAAATAATGTAGAAGAAATACACACCTGTTGTCTGAGTTTCCTTCGTCGTTTTGGCCTTTTTGTTGTTTGTGTATTCGGTTCGTGGAGAAGAAATAATTCTCTTATACGTTAACACTCGATTTCAGAGAGAGGAAGTTGCTGGTGTAGACAATGGAAGTGAGATGAAATTTTTTTTGTGTGCAGACAATGGAAGTGAGATGAAACGTTCTGTTTTTGTGTTTCGCGCTTGTTTTATTTATGGCTTAAATTAGTTTGTAGTTTGGTTCATCGCATTTTTAAAATTTTCCAATCGCGATGATTAATAAGTTCATCGTAATGCTAATATTACTGAATCGCGATGCAAACATTAGTGCATCGCGATGTGAACATTCGTGAATCGCGATGTGAACAATTGGTACACGTTTAATCGTTCAAGGCGTTTAAACGGTCAAACTATTCGTTTAAAATTTTGGTCAGCCCGTTTGGTACACGTTTAAACGTTCAAGGTGAACTTACTTTCCTTTAACCGTTTGATAAACCTTTTAATGAACGTTTAATCGTTCCATTATTCGTTTAATCGTTTATTCAACGTTTAGTATTAGTTTAAACGATCAAATAGCCGTTTAGTGATCGTTTCGTTGTCGATTAAACGACACCGTAAGTCACCGTCTTAACGGAATGGGCATTTTGGAAGTTCACTTTTACTCCCTTTTGTTCTCTTCCTTTTAAAGGAGCTAACCAGTCAAAGGCCATATAAGTTGTTTTGTCGGGTCAGGCGGCCATACTTGATATATGCCACAAAAAATTAAGTACACCCCTCCCTAATTTTCTATTATACCCTTAAGAATATTTTCTCCAAAATACTAAGTACACCCTACCTAAAACACACCTCACCCGATCCTCCTCCTTCCCGGTACACCCTACCCCTTCCTCTTCCCTTCCCCCCAACACCGCCACCTCCTTCCTCCCCCACCCACCCACCCACCCACCCTCACTTTTACTTTGATTTTTTTGAACACCCCATTTCTCTTTCCCCACACCACCCCACCTCACCTCCTTCCCCGCCACTCCACACACAGCCCGCCCCCTTCTTTTTTTTTTTTTTAAACAGTTTGTTTGACACTGTGTTACCGAACATTACTATGAGTGTTCGACACCCCTACCGAATATCACTATGACTGTTCGGCACCCCTACCGAACACTCATAGTGATGTTCGGTAGGAGTGCCGAATAGCCTAAAAAATGAAAAAAAAGAAAAAAAAGAAAAAAGGTATTTAGGGCTAAATTTATAATGAAATTTTTGTAATTTTGTTAGAGGGTGTACTCAGCAATTTTAAGGGTGTAAATAGTAATTCTCAAATTTTATTAAGAGTAGTGCTATTCCCACCCCCAAAATTGCTAAGTATACCCATTTACTTATTTCACTCACCCTTCAAATATTATATCACCTATATTACTAAGTATACCCCCTTTATTTTTCTATTTTACCCTTAAACAATAATTCAATAAAGAGAAAAAGAAAAAAAAAATGGAGCCGCTAATGGCGTCAATGGCGGCCGGCGTTACGCCACTCCAGTGTGCCCCCTCATGTCATCAATTCCTTCAATGACAGCCTGGCCTCCACTAAAGTAAGTGAATTCCTCTTACCCTCTCTCCTTCAATACCTCTCAATCTCTCTCCTTCCCCTGTACAATTAACCTTCTTCCAGTGTGCCCCCTCTTTCTCCGGTGTGCGGTACCTCCTGATCGTACACCTTAAGGAATATGCGGCATTGGTCCGCCGCATATACTTTAGGGCGTGCGGCTAGGGGTGTCGCACATATCATTAAGCATGCGGTAAAGGATACCACACATATAATAGTAATAAAATTATTTTAAAGGTAATATAGTCTTTTAAAATTATGACAATTTTGTAATAATAATAAAAAGATACTACTCAGCAATTTTGGGGGTTAGAATAGCAATTTCCTTTTATTAAAGTTTTAAGTGTTGTTTAGATATAAACATACTACGATCAGATCAATGGATTGGACTGCCACACTTCGAAGTGTGCAACAGTTGAAAGAGTCCAACACTTCTTCCCTGATCAAAATCCCAACAAAATCTGAAATTTTTCTGCTCTTCAACCTACAAATTGAATCTAACAGAACTCACCTAATCTTTAGGCTGACCGTTTTGAGACTGACTATTCCAAATCTCCCCTCAACCCACTTAGCCAATCATGAGAGAGAAACAAAGAAATATACACATTCTGTTCATAACATAGTACTACTATTCTCTGTAGACTATCCTTGATTCATGATTTTCAAAGAGGAGCCATTACTTTTCTGGATACTTCGACTGTAAGTGTACACACTCTTATTTGTTTTCTTTCCCAATCGATGAAAATGAGTCTTAATTTATGATAGTTTGCCATTTTTCATGAAATTGAATGCTTTGTGATATCCTCTCTTGTCCTTTTAAATGGAAGAAATCAGATGGGTGTTTTGAGAGTTGTGTTTCTAAGCTTTGATACTGAAACTGATTCTTTTGTTTCCTTTTGCATGGTAGAAATGAGATGAGTCTTGAAATGGTTGTGTTTATATAACAATGTAGTTTGTGATTGATTTGATTCCAGGCTTGGAATTGGAATTAGAACTCTGCTTGTGCAAAATTTATACTACTTCTGATTGAAACCTCCCAACCCTGAAAATAAAGAAATCTATTAATCATCGTTTATGTTTAAGAAAAAAAAAAAAATCCACTTCCTGGAAGTGAAAACAATCAGAAATTAGATATATGCGCTTTCCTTTTTATGTTTTTGACCCATAACTTGTAGTTTGCCAAGCATATTTAGCCGGGCAAGTTTCTTGGCTTGAAAACCAATTTCCCCACGGGTTTATTGATGCTATGTTTGGCAACTCAATTCCAAGGTTTGGATTTGAAATTGGAAGAATAATTTGAATTCCCTCGGAATTGAGAGCCTGAGAATTTGAGAAAACAGAATAGCAAAGCAAGAAAAGTAAGGAAAATCGACCACAGAAAGCTAAAAGACTTTGTTTCTCAATCGACGTCATCTTGAAAGCCTGATCACTGCTTAGATATTTGCCAACTGATTCAGCGGAAATATAGGAAAGATAATCCGGAAAAGCTTGAATTTTTTTTACTAGTTCAAACACGTACCTACCTTAAGCAACTAGAGACATTCTTGGAAACCCGAGTTTGAAGTAACTGGCAAGAATAATTGATTATCAGTGTAAAAACAAGTTGAAATGTTTCGTGTGTGACTTATACAAGCAGTTTTATCCGTTTAACAACGTTTTTGCAGGTTCAAGGTGAGCAGCACTTAGCTCTTTGTTGAAGCAACAAGAAAACCAGTTAAATTGGAAGGCTACTTCTGAAAACTACAGCTACACACACAAAAGGACAACAAAAATGATGACCTCTAGAAAATGGAAAGAATCATCATCCCGGTATATCCCATTTCCTTTGTTCATATCTCCTTATCGTTCTTTCACAATTAAAAACCTGGTTTTATCTTTTATGTATTATAGGATCCCAAAGTATGCATCGCCGAAAGATGTGCAGCTCCATATATGTGGGCACCCGTTCAATTTGGATAGGGTAAAAGAAATCCGTTACACACTTTCATCATTTTAGATTAGTTGCAATTTCAGATTTTCCAAACATTAGTTTACATCTAATATGTTGTGTTCATTCACATTTCAGGAAATTTTGGCTTCTAGATCAGCTACACTATTTGAGATCCTCAAAAAGACTACACATGAAGACATCACTCACTTACTCCCAAACATTCCCACAGACCCGGAAACATTCGAGCTTGTGGCAAGATTCTGCCATGGTTATGAAGTCAACATCACAACTGAAAATGTCATTCGGGTGTGTTGCCTGGCCAACTATCTTAGAATGACTGAAGAGCACAGCCCAGACAATCTATTAAAGAAGGCTCTCACCTTCTTTGAGCTTAGAGTCATCCCTAACTGGGATGAATGTGTTAGAGCCCTTAAGACCACAGAAAATCCAAGTATTGTTCAACACGCAGGGCAGCTTGGCTTAATCGATGCTTGTGGGGATTCTATTATCACGAAGGCATTGGCTAATCCACCACTTCTTGGAGAACCAATCAAGAATTCAGCGACTACCGACGAGGAAAATGAAAATGAGTATAGACCAAATGCAAGAAGGAGGCTCTTTGTTAGTGATTGGAAATCGGAGGATTTGACAACACTCTCCCTTCATCTTTACGAGGCCATAATTCGTGGAATGATTCAGTGCCAAGTGCCGTTAGAGTATCTCGCGGCCTCTCTTTATGGTTATGCAAAGAGATGGGTCTTTTCCGAAGTGGAAATGGATGATACTTCCTTTCAAAGGAGTTGTTCTCGAAGAGAAGCCATTGAAACCATAGAGAGGCTTTTGCCCCGTGATAGAGGAATCCTTCCATGTACTTTACTATTTGAAATGCTTCAGTTTGCAATAGAATTGGAAACCAGCCTTGAGTGTAGAAATGGATTCGAACTAAGAATTGGGAAACAACTAGATCAGGCCACTGTGAAAGACCTCTTGATACCTTCTCAAGGTTATGCTAAAGAAGAACGCTATGACATGGAGTCTGTGAGAAGAATTTTAAAGAATTTCTATTGCAATTTCACAAATGAAGATGGTTCTGGATATGGGTTAATTACTGTGGCAGAACTCATTGAGGATTTCTTGGCAGAGGTCGCGAGCGACATAGATTTGAAGAAGGATACGTTTATTTCACTTGCTGAAATGTCCATTGCTGCATCCGTGGGAAGACAGAGATGCTCTGATGGTATCTACAAGGCCATCGATATATATTTAGATAAACACAGATATCTAACCGAGTCGGAGAGAGAAGAGATTTGTGGTGTTTTGGATTGCAATAAGATGTCCCCTGAAGCTTGCGAGCATGCAGCCAAAAATAAAAGACTTCCATTACGTCTGGTTGTTCAGATTTTATTCGTGGGACAGTTACAGCTGCGAGAAACATTCACAAAAGAGGTACAGAGTTCGGATGACGGGGTGAGAAAGTTGGAAGAGGATGACGAGAAAGAAGTGAAGATGGAAATGGAGAAAATGAGCAGCAAGGTTGTAGAGTTGGAGAGAGAGTGCTTTAAGATGAGGAAAGAGATTCAGAGTGCTTGTTGCAGTAAAGATAAAAAGGAGAAAGTTAGTGTATGGAAGGAAATGAAGAGGAAATTTGGGTGCGTAAGTAGCATGCATGATTGTAACTGCCATGTGAAGAAGAAAAAGGTTCATCCACGATAGAAGTAACATGCGTATGGTTTCCTGTTAAACTTTAAATCCCTTAACATAACTACATTGTTGTTTCTATTATCAACATTTCCCCCCCTAAGATGTTGTTTCATTCATTGATGGTAAAGTAATAAGCATTTTTTTGCTTGTAGTTAAACAGTAGCTAACGGAGCTAGTTTGTTATACTGGTTGCAAATTTTCCATATTTTCGTTATGACTATCTAATTGACAAATTGTCAGCTTGGAGAAATGAGGCAACCCTAGATATAATAATGAAATACTTTTCGGGTGATATGTGTGTAATGTAGTGCTCCAGCTCTTTTGTGATTCATACCAAAGATTTTAATCCATAGTAGAGTTGCTTATATATATTGATAGGGTTTGCGTGATACTGCTACATATAGATTATATGCATAAAGGCTAACATTGTGCAATGTATCACAAGTTCTTTAATTAGACATGGCTCTTGATTGAAGAACTACATCCAGTTAGATCATTGTACTACTTAGACCACAACATCCCTCCTCCATACTCGGTAAGACCTAATTAAGAATCTTTGAAGTGAGATCATTGACAGGAACAAAACCACTTCCAGCAGCGTCTGGATCAGGGGAAGCCTAACAAAGTCTTTGTGGCCAAGATGTCAGAAGTCCACAGCTTTCAAGAATCCTCAAGGTTACCCATATCTCCCGAAGTGTATTGTTAGGGAGGGTTGTTGAAAAATTGTACCCAAACATAGTCAAAAAGCCCTCCCTGAGGTGCTGCACTTAAGTATACCTTCTTTCCAAGCTTACTATATGCAGAAAGATACCTCGCAAGATCATCCTAGTATAGGTCTGTACATTCCTTGTTCCACATCAAAGTCAACTTCATCCAAAACGGCATCACCGAGTGGGCGAGAAGATGATTCCAACCTAAGAAGTTGTTCCAAATGTAAGTCACAACTTGTCTTGCATCCTTGGCAAAAGCAAGGGAATAGGCCCCAACCTCCACCAATAGAAAGAATATCCTTGATTCCTTGTGCTTGACAGGATTTGATGTTGGGGCTTTGTCTTGGTGTGGCCATTCCTGTATGGATCACAGTGGCCGGCGAGGTTGATCACTGGAGTCTAGCCATCTGCCAAGGGATGAAAGAAAACCTATGTTCACGAAATCATAGTTTACTGTGGCACACATCTGTGCCAAGGTAGCCTCATTCCCCTTTTAACCCCCAGGAAATGGAAATTCCGCCAGCATTAGAACCCACTGCAAGTATAGTGAAATTTCCAGCTGAAATGCCATGAATTCTGGATTCAGCAATGAAGTGCCATATTTGCCTTGCCAAGGAAGTAATTCACATATCAAGCGAGCACCAAGCTCCTACTAGACGAGCCTTTTTCCTGACCACCATGGTGCCCGCACATTCAAGAGCGCCGGAATATATGCACGTGCTTGCTTGAACCATTCCATGTGAATTGCATGCTTTCCTTATAAAGCGTCGTAAATCACGAAAAGAATCTTTGCAAATCCCCAAACTATCCCTCCACATACAATAGCATAAATAGCACACCCCTATCATTTAAAAGGTACGAACTAATTGCATATTAAATTGCTCTTCGAATTCTCTCTCATACTATTTCTCTCACCGGAGGGGTTTTGCCGGGACACCTCCCTGCCCTATAACTGTGTGCTCATTGGTGCAGATTCCGGCAACCAATTCAAGCCCAAATATCCGACTCTCATTTCCTATTCGATCTTTGGTGCAAAATTAGGCATCATTAATGGTTCTGTTGCTGGGAATCGAATTTTTCGCATAACGTACAGTTCACACACCAATTTTATTGCAAAAATGGTTGTTGAAGAGACCAACACTAGCACTGTAACGTCAACATCCCGCTTCACAACGAAACGAATGGGGTAACCACCAAAGTTCCCGACCAAACCCTGACTTGACCACTGCAGAGAGCAACTCACTTGAGGAACTAAGGGTGACCACTCGTTCCTCACGAGCTACCAGCAAGGAGGGGAACCTTGCATCAAAAACGAAGGGTACCAAGGTGCTTGCTCCGGATGTTTGCCCCCTCATGCGTATCAAGTCGTCACGAGAGCAAGTCTAGTGACGAGCAAGTCAGGAGCGCAAGTCCGTGTACAGGCAAGTCAAGACAACTAGTCTATAGACGGGAAAGTCAGGAGAGCAAGTCCATGAACGGGCAAGTCTAGTGACCGGCAAGTCAAGAGAGCAATTCTATGGATAGGAAAGTCTATTGACAGGCATCGGGAGAGCAAGTCTATTAACGGGCAAGTTTACCTATGGAATTTGGGACACCAATTTCCAACAATGTACATATCACTGAGTTGCTTTGTTGTTACAGTGTTATTAAGGGTTAGGTTGCGCACCTGACAAGTTTCTGCAACAAGTTGAAACGCAGTTTTTTGAACATGGTATATACATTCCGAACAAACATATTTGAGTAGATCTCCTGTGAGAGAGAGCCCCACTCTCTCATAGCTCATCCCGCTAACACACGATGGGTCGGTTAGGGAGATCCGTCTTACAGAAAATACCCATAAGACGGTCTTTTCTAAGTTTTTGCCAACATATTTATGAGCAAATGCATATTTTGTGAACCAATTTTTGTACTTTTCCCACTATTAAAAATGGACGGGAAAGTTAGTTTTAAAACCAACCATTGGATTTTTTTGGAGGTGAGGTGTCAAGTTTTTATCCAAAAATGGGTGGATTAACTTGTTGTAGAATTTGTTAGGTGTCTCCCCCCTAGTAAGGAATTTTGGAAAGCTAATGAGAGTGAACAATGGACAGTGTATTGAGTAATGCATTCTTGAAATGGGAGAGAGATTTACCAGAGAGAGAGAGAGAGATGTAACTAGAAGGACAGTTGTCTGACTTAATCAGTAAGATTTTGATAATCTAACTGATTGTGTTGATCGTATGTACGAGAGAGAGAGAGAGAGAGAGAGAGAGAGAGAGAGCTGTAACTAGAAGGAGTTGTCTAACTTAATCAGTAAGATTTTGATAATCTAACTGATTGTGTTGATCGTGAGAGAGAGAGAGAGTTGTTAGATTTATAATCTCATGGTGATTGTGTAAGTAAAAGAGGGAGTTGTTAGATTGTTGTAATCTAACGGTGATTGAGTGCGCAAGAGAGAATGTTGTTCAATTTTAATAATCTGATGGGGAGTGACATTAAGATTTTTTATAAATTTGCCTGCTCCTCTCAAGAATTAAGCATAGCCCAAACAAATAGCCATGGCAGACTCTCCTTCTCTGTCTCTAACTAAACCCAATGAAGATTTAGAAAAGGAGAGAGTTCGAGAGATAATTTCTACTCCTTCTCTGTCTCTAACTAATCCCAACGATGACGAAGATTTAGAAAAGGAGAGAGTTCGAGAGATAATTTCGAGCCTTCCCAAAGCTAAGGGCTGGGTAACTCGTTCTCTTTACCAATACGAAGGCTTTTGGCATTGGTATCCCACCCTCGAAGGTATAATTTCTGCGCAGAAGAATTTCAAATCCGAAGCTGGCGATATTCTTGTGGCTACACATCCCAAATGTGGTACAACATGGCTTAAGGCTCTCGTTTTTGCTATAAAGAATCGAGCCATTTACCAAAACTCTTCTTCTACCCAAACAGCACCTCACTCCTTGCTCGCTAATAACCCTCATGCACTTGCTCCGAGCATAGAGTCTCCATTTTCTCAAAAGTACGCCTTAGTAAACATGGAAATCTTGCCCTCGCCACGCCTCATCAGCACCCATATGCCTTATAATTCATTGCCAACATCCGTTCTCAGTTCAGATTGCCGAGTAGTGTGCATGTGCCGAGATCCTAAAGATGTGTTTGTTTCGATGTGGCATTTTTATGACAAGGTGATTCGCAAAGATAGTCAGCTCATTCCGTTTCACGAGGCATTTGACTTATTTTGCAATGGGGTCTCCTTAATGGGACCCTATTGGGATCATGTGTTAGGGTACTACAAGGCAAGCTTGGAATGTCCTGAAAGAGTTCTCTTCTTTAAGTATGAAGACATGCAAAGGGATACATCGAATTATGTGAAGAAATTGGCAGAGTTTTTGGGGGACCCTATCACCATGGAGGAAGAAGAAAAAGGATTAATTCAAGAAATCATACAACTATGCAGCTTCGAGAATTTGAGCAAGCTAGAGGTGACCACATCTGGAAAGCTTTTCGGGCACATAAACAATGATAGCTGGTATAGAAAAGGCAAGGTTGGAGATTCTAAGAACCATCTCACTGCTGAAATGATGGAGCGCCTCGATCGAATTACTAAAGAAAAATTTCAAGCTTTTGAAATTGGATATTAACCAACTAAATCCAGCTAATCCCTCATATATGTTTGTGGGATTCATGGTAAAAATAATTAAATAAATAAAAAGTCATACTTGATATTGAATTAAAGTATTGTAGTGAGTGTATGTGTATGTGTGCGTGTGTTTGTGTTTATGCATCTTTTAATCCTTAAATAAGTTGAGGTTAGACCTTATGCATCACAATTTGTTTTAAAGTATCTTTAATAAACTAATGTCATTGTTGATTGAGGTGTAAGAAAATGTATTGAAGCTCGAGGAATTAATGACTAGCATACACTTTGTTTGAACACTAATCGAACCCATAACCTGTGGTTGTACTTAACCACAGGCCTAAACTCTGCATACACTTTGTTTGAACACTGAACACTTCATTGACGCTATTCGGGGGCATAGTAGGAGATTTAAATCTTTTCAGAGTTCACACATTCAAAGAGAGGGAAATTTGCGGTGCTAGGCACTAGCCAAAATGGGCCGAGAAATCCCAAAAGGACAATGTCGATGGAGAGATCCCTCCCCAGTTGGATCTTCCCATTGCTGTAGATCTCTTGTAATTTGTATATCAGGCTGCTAGCATTTTTTGCTTTCATTATAGAATAGTCTGTAACAGAATGTGTAAAACTCTCTATATAGACCAAATTATATCTCATTAGGGTACCAGTTGAAGAATTTTGGTGCATATATAAGAATAGACACAATCATCTAGAAATATATATACTCTTCAATGAAAAGTACTAGCAACTATATTAATAGAGAGGCGACCATTAATATGGCATCCGGAGTTTGCAGGGAAACTGATGAGTCCATTAATTTAACTTGAGGAGAAAGGTAACCAACTATCGATGCTCTATTCTCTAATTGTAGCTTTCTGTAATGATCAAGATTTGGGAGTTTCCTGTTTCTGTGAGCAGAGCAGCCTATCTTAACGTAACATTTGAAAGGATTTTTCATCAATGTCAAACATATTTAACCTGACTTTTTGACTGGGAACAAAAAAACCTAAATAAGTCATTGATCAGTACATATATAGTTACCTGATAGATGGTATGTAACATTGTTATACTCTGGGTCTCTGCGTGACTAGTTCAATAAGATGGTTTATTTCTTCAAATGGTTTTCAAGATCATCACATTTAATAAGACAGTTTATTGTTTTGCAGAGTTATCAAATTCTGATGATCACAGAAATGACTATATTTTTTTCCTTCTCATCGATTTTTATCATTCTTTTGAGGAAGCTTCTTTTTCCGGCTCCATATTCCCTGCTCGTGTTAGAGGGTAGCAAATGGGTGCTACAACAAAAAAAGCATTAACTTCATTACATTATAGACAGATAGACAACAAACTAACACAGGTGCGTAACATATTAACATTATAAGCTTTTGACATGGATCTTCATGGAAGAACTGTATCAAGTTCCATCCTAGTACAAGTTCTTTAGACATGGTTCTTGATGGAAGAACTATATCCAGTTTGATCATCATAGTACTTGGACCATAACATTACACCTCCGTACTTGACAGAACCCTTGATTGCTGGAAGGATCTTTGAAGTGAGATCATTGACACTTCCAGCAGCGTCTGGAGCAGCAGGTAAGCCTAAGAAAATCTTTGTGGCGGGGATGTCAGAAGTCCACTGCTTCCAAGAATCCTCAAGGTCAACAATATCCCCGGAAGTGTATTGGCAGGGAGGATTGTTGAAAAATTGTATCCACACGTAGTCGAAGAGACCTGTCTTAAGGGCCCCTCCTACCCAGGCATCGGGAAAAGGGCACTGAGGTGCTGCACTTAAGTACACCTTCTTTCCACGCTTGCTATATGCAGAAAGGTACCTCGCAAGATCATCCCAGTATAGACCTGTTCCTTGTTCAATGTCAAAGTCAACTCCATCCAAAACAGCATCACAAAGAGGGCGAGAAGATGATTTCCCACCTAAGAAGTTGTTCCAAATGTAAGTAGCAACTTGTCTTGCGTCCTCAGCAGAAGATAGGGTGTAGCCTCCAACCCCTCCTCCAATAGATAAAATAACCTTGATTCCTGCTTGACAGGATTTTATATCGGGGCTCAGCTTGGTACAGCCGTTGCTATATGGATCACAGTGGCCCGCTAGGTTGATCATTGGAGTCTGACCATTTCCAAACGATGAGAGAAAAGCTATGTTCACAAAATCATAGTTTCCGGTGGCACAAGTCTCTGCTAACGTACCCTCATTCCCATTCTGACCCCATTATATGGAGATTCCACCAGCATTAGTACCAGCAACTAGTATTAGCAACAGTGAAGATAAGAAAGCTGCAGAAATTCCCGAGACAATTGCCATTCTTATGAACATGAATACTAAATTACGCAAGCTATATTATTTTTTCCCGATGCCAGGTATGATACGTAGATCTGAATTATATAGGAGATCAGGCTCGTCATAGTTTGATAAACGAAGTTCTGTTTTCTAGCTAATCAGCTGTGTAGCTTAACAGTCACTTAGCTTCACTTTGTAGCGTACACGTGGTCTACTCACACAAACAATTTTTGCATTTTCTTGAAGGTAAGATATGGCATCTCTTGACTCTTTTCTTATCTCTCTACCTGGACATAGGTTTGTTCAGCAATGCCAAGTACTTTCGTGAGAATGCTGAAATATTGACTTAAGGTAAAGTTGTCAGCATTATAATCTTCTACTTTCTTCGTCTTGAGCATTTGTTCAAGATATTATATGGGACAAATATTGTCAAACAAGTTCTGTAATGAATGCATCCAAGGAGATCGTGCAATCAGATAAGATAGGTGACTTTATCTTTTTCCTTTTGGCAGGGAGGTAATAAGTTCGAAAATTGAGAATTTTACTTGAGACATTATGAAAGTACTAGTTTGTATTTTGGTTCAGCATCGCTGTCGTTCTTCTGCAGTTAAGGACACATGAAGATGAAAAAGGTAAAATTATTGAAATTATTTCAAATACTATCATAGATACTTGTAAGGCATGAAATTTTTTATACTAAACATGAGATCAGCCATGAACATTGTTTATCATTTTGTCATTCTTCTTTCGATAGGGTTTAGAAGCGGTTTCTTAGAGTTCCATGTACTCGGTGTTTTTCACTCTGATGGTGGTATTCAAAGAAGGGGAGAGCAGAGATAAAAATATCCTTTTGGAAGCCATATAAACTCATAGTCAACTGGCAGATGCCCATATATTTGATGACCGTTTAAGGATTGTCCAATTTTACTTTGGATGTTGGTTTCAGTATTAGAGAAGAAATTAGTTCGGAAAACTTCATTATATGCATCCAGAATTAAGTTGTAGACAATCTAGAAGGGAAAATGTTACGCAAACCAAGTTGCATCTGTTAAAAGTATCTGTGTTAATGTTTATCTTACAAAGAAACTAATGATCAGCACTGTCCTGACTGTGATGCACTGTTTCGTGATTTTCTTTACCTTTTTCGCTTTGAAAATTTAGTTTACGTTGCTCAAGATAACTTGATTTTGTGCTTCATTAGCATTCTGCCCTCTCATTGGTCAACATCTACTTCTGACGAATGTCCAGTCTATTTTCAGTTTGCTCATTGAAAATCAAATGACTCCTCCTTGAGTGGAATGGAGGTCTCAGCAATAATCAAGGATTGGGAGCTCCCTGTTTTGATAAACATGGCAGTCTTTCTTCACATGTCATTTCATGTCATCAGGGCACAACACAGCAGATTTAGTCGGGGTATTTGACAACGAGTTCTAATTCTTATGGTGGGTTCTCAGTCCATCAAACAGTATACAGTGATTAGATAGAGATGACAAATATCCTTTTGGTAGTTTACTACTATAACCTTAGCTGACAAGTTCCTCAGATGCCTAACAGATACTAAAAGGACCTATTAATGTTTTTTACATCTTTGAAAAGTTGATGGTTGAATTTTATGAAAAGTCATTTTTTTCTTGTTTTAGAACATTGTCCTCATCATTCAGTAGAGTACCAAACACAACTAACAAGCACAATTTTCATTATTTGATAGATAACAGTTATAAAGACACAAAGTTACATATGAACATGAGAACTTTAAACATGGCTCTTGATGGAAGAACTATATCCAGTTTGATCATCATAGTACTTAGACCATAGCATTACACCTCCGTACTTGACAGAACTCTTAATTGCTGGAAGAATCTTTGAAGTGAGATCAGCAACAGGGACAAAGCCACTTCCAGCAGCATCTGGAGCAGCAGGTAAGCCTAAGAAAATCTTTGTGGCGGGGATGTCAGAAGTCCACTGCTTCCAAGAGTCCTCAAGGCTAACAATATCTCCGGAAGTGTATTGGCAGGGAGGGTTGTTGAAAAATTGTACCCACACGTAGTCAAAGAGCCCCGTCTTAAGGGCACCTCCAACCCAGGCATCGGGGAAAGGGCACTGAGGTGCTGCACTTAAGTATACCCTCTTTCCACGCTTGCTATACGCAGAAAGATACCTCGCTAGATCATCCCAGTATAGGCCCGTTCCTCGTTCGATATCAAAGTCAACTCCATCCAAAACAGCATCACCAAGAGGGCGAGAAGACAATTTCCCGCCCAAGAAGTTGTTCCAAATGTAAGTCGCAACTTGCCTTGCATCCTCGGCAGAAGCAAGGGTGTATCCCCCAACCCCTCCTCCTATAGAAAGGATAACCTTGATCCCGTTTGCTTGACAGGATTTTATATCGGGGCTTAGCTTGGTGCAGCCATTGCTATATGGATCGCAGTGACCAGCTAGGTTGATCATTGGAGTCTGACCGTTGCCAAACGATGAGAGAAAAGCTATGTTCACAAAATCATAGTTTCCGGTGGCACACAAGTCTCTGCCAAGGTACCCTCATTCCCATTCTGACCCCAGTATATGGAAATGCCACCTGCATTAGAACCCACTACTAGTTTTAACAACAATGAGGATAGGAAAGCTAGTGAAATTCCTGACTGAGATGCCATGATATGGAATACAGCAAGCTATATTAATATTTTGTTTGTGTGGCAGGTAATTATGAAATTCTGCTTTATATAGGAGATTTATCATGGTTTGAGCACGAAGCTTTGTTCTCTAGCTAATTAGCACCGTAGTTTAGCAGTCACTTAGCTAGTTAGCTTGACGTTGTAGTGTATACAGGATCTCTTCACATAAACAAGTTTCTGCATAATCCTGAAGTTCTGATATGGCATCTCTGGACTCTTTTCTTGTCCCTCTACAGGGACATCAGTTTGTTCAGCAATGCCAAGCTCTCTTCTTAGAATGCTTAAAACAATCATCTATGTACTTTCTATTGTCTTTAGCGCTTGTTTGGATAGTAAATGGGACAAAGGTATTTTCAATAAGCTTTGTAAAGAATGCAAGCATGCATAACTGTCCAAGCAGATAGTCATTTGATTTTATCTTTTTCGTTTTGGCAGGGAGGTAATCAGTCTTAAAATTGAGAATGTTACTTGAGATATTATGAAAAGGACTCGTGTTAATAACTTGTTCATTTTTAGGTTCTTCAAAGTTGCAGTTCTTCTCCCTGAGTGATCAAAAAGATAAAGGTGATTTCTTTCGAATACAAGTACAATCATAGATACTTGCCATAGATTAACTTTTTTATGCTAAACTTGAGATCGCCCTTGGACATCATTTGTCACTAGATCATTCTTCGACAAATTAGGGTTTTCTTAAGGATTCTGTTTACTCGGTGTTTTTCTCATTGAAGGTGGCACCTAAAGAAGGGGAGGAAGCAAATATAAGTCTAGACAATTATGACTAATCAACCGCTCTACAAGAATATAGGCTTGCTCAGCAATGGCAAACTGTCTTGTGAGAGTGCTTCAAATTAAGTTTTAGAGTCTTTAACATTTACAATCATCTACTTTCTATTGTCTTTAGCATATCTTCTGATTGTAAGTGGAATGAAGATTCTGCTAATCTAAGTTTGTTGAGAACACAACCAACACCCTTTTAGCAGTCGTTTTCTTTTGGTAGGGAGCTAATTAGTTGAGACATAAGGAAAGTTTTACTTGCCTTCAATAAACATTCATCACTGTTGTAGCACTTCTGCTGATACCGGGACATTGATGTGAAAAGGGTTAATATTTAGGGAAGAAATGAGGTTAAAAAAAACTTTTTTATGTAGCATCTTCACTTAACTAGTAAGCTTGAGGGTCCAATGATTTTACTCAATACAGAAAAGGTTAGTCACGCATAACCAACTACCGATGCTCTATGTTCTAATTATAGGATTTATGATCTTCCTGTTTCGGTGAAGGAGGCAGTGGTTCGTTTTCTGTTTGTCCCAAGGGGCGTGGGAAGGAATCGAATATGAGACCTGACGCTTTGTGAACCACCCCTTAAGATGAGAGCATCTTTTCGTAACATGTAATTCGAAAGCTACTACTTGTTATCAACCCCAAACATCTTTATTTACCAAATTTGAAAAGAGAGAGAAAAAACTAGTAAAGTCATCCAATAGTGTAGATAAAGCCAATCTGATTTAGTTGTATTACTCTGTGTTATACTGTAAGTTATTGTTTCCTATAGTTTTCAAGCTCAAATGATCCCATAAAGACGGTTTGTATAAGGTCCTCTCATCAATTTCTGCATCTGTCATTTTGGGGCATCTTTTGTTTCCTGTTTTATGAAAAGTTCCTGACATCTAGGAGAGTAGCAAAGGGTTACGAACTGTTTCATTATGAAATTGTCGCTGAATCAACATAAAGCTCAGAGATCTGATTCCATCCTAGATACAGAAAATGCTAAGAAGCACTTTGTCACGTTTGTACCCACTCACACGCACGCGCGCGCACACACACACACAAAACTAAGAAATACTTTATATAATCCTGCGCTCTTTTATAGAGGCATTGCAGTTCTTGCATTGTGCTATTTTATTTTTTAGTCCATAACAGATTGCTTATTATTAACAGAATATATATATATACACATCATACTGATACATATAGATGATACAGATAAAAGATAATTTATGCAATGCATTATATCGTTTTAGACATGGCTCTTGATAGAAGAACTGTAACCAGTTTGATCATCATAATACTTGGACCACAGCATTACCCCTCCGTACTTAGCAGAACCCTTGATTGCTGGAAGAACTTTTGAAGTGAGATCATTGACAGGAACAAAGCCACTTCCAGCAGCGTCTGGAGCTGCAGGTAAGCCTAAGAAAATCTTTGTAGCCTGGATGTCAGAAGTCCACTGCTTCCAAGCATCCTCAAGGTTAACAATATTTCCCGAAGTGTATTGCAAGGTGGGTTGTTATAAAATTGCACCCAAACATAGTCAAAAAGGCCTGTTTTAAGTGCAACTCCTACCCATGCATCAGGGAAAGGGCATTGAGGTGCGGCACTTAAGTATACCTTCTTTCCACGCTTGCTATAAGCAGAAAGATACCTCGCGAGATCATCCCAGTATAGGCTTGTTCCTCCTTCAATGTCAAAGTCAACTCCGTCCAGAACAGCATCACCAAGAGGGCGAGAAGTTGATTTCCCACCTAAGAAGTTGTTCCAAATGTAAGTTGCAACTTGTCTTGCATCCTTGGCTGAAGTAAGGTTGTAGCCCCCAACCCCTCCTCCAATTGAAAGAATGACCTTGATTCCTTTTGCTTGACAGGATTTTATATCGGGGCTTAGCTTGGTGCAGCCATTGCTATATGGATCACAGTGACCCGCAAGGTTGATCATTGGAGTCTGATTATTTCCAAAGGATGACAGAAAAGCTATGTTCACGAAATCGTAGATTCCGCTGGCACAAGTCTCTGCCAAGGTACCCTCGTTCCCATTCTGACCCCAGTATATGGAAATTCCACCAGCACTAGCTCCAGCAACTAGTATTAGCAATAGTGCAGATAAGGAAGCTAGTGAACTTCCTGAATGTCGTGCCATTCTTAAATGGATGGATACTCGATTTCAGCAAGCTCTATGAATGTTTTTTTTTCTGTGCCCGGTGATTTTATATAGATCTGCTTTATATAGGTGGCTTCTCATAGTGTGATGCATGAAGTTCAGTTCTCGAGCTAATTAGCAGCGTAGCTTTACAGTTGCTTAGTTTCGCATCCTAACGTGCACGTGCACGGTGTCTAATCACATAAACAAGTTTCTGCATGCTCTGGAAGATACATACGATTTGGCATCTCTTGACTCTTTTCTTATCCATCTTCAATGCTTGTTCAGCAACGCCAAGGCGCGCTAGTGAAAGTGCTTAAAATTAACTTAAGATAAAGCTTTTGGCCTTGCAGTCATCTAAGTACTGTCAATTGTCTTTAGCAAATGTTATGATATCAAATGGGACAAAGATACTGGTAATCAACCTTCGTTGAGAACGCAACCAAGCACATCGTCCAAGCAGATAAGTTAAGTGATGATGCTATGTTTATCGTTTTGGCGTGGAGCTAAGTGAATTTGAAGGTCGGGAATGTTACGTAAAGGTTCTTCAGCATTGTAGTTTTGCTGATCTCAAGTGAAAGAGATGGAACATTGGTTAGCATTATTTGATGACCATGTTAGGGTCGGCAAAATTTATACCTGAAATAGGGTTCAACATTTAGAGAAGATGTGAGCTCAAGAAAAGTTTACTAGTTGGCTTGCAGACTTTTCTTAAGTTTTGTCTACCTAGGTCAGTTCAAAAGAGAATGCAATCTCAAATTGATTGAAGTGTTGGAGGAGAAAACTGTGACTAGTTCAGTCCCCGAAACGTTGACTAAGAATCAATTTCTTTGCGTTGACCTGACTGAGAATCAATTTCTTTGCGTTGACCAATACCCAACCCCACATTGGATAAAGGAGAGAAATAAATTTGTGTTTTATAATTGGCCACCTACTTACATAATAGGCACCAACATTGCCAATACACTTTTGGGTCGATTCACTAAACATTTGGGTCAACTAGCCCACCATAGATATGCACCGGGCTTTGGTACAAACTGATAAAATCCTAACAGTCGTCATTTTTCAACTAATACCTCCTGCTATATTAATTTTCTTTGAACCAAGAGGAACTGAATTTTGTTCAATACTAGCCAATAATTAGGGAGAGAGAGAGAGAAATAAACGGAGAGCCTCTTGATAATACGAAACTATGAGCATGACATAGAACAATGTAATTTGCCACCTACAACATACTCTACTGGAATTACAAGGATCAGAAGTTCATACAATCATGAAGGAAAGTTAAACGGCCATTCCACAGCTTCGTGCACAAATCAGTTAGCCTGACATATTTTTGGAGCCACACAGACGTTACTCAGGAACTGAATTGCTCCTTCACATCTTTCGCAAAAGAAGAAACAACCTTTGATCAACCTTAAATTTACCCATCTTGGATGGCTCTCCCTTCAGCACTAGTTGAAGCCCTCCAAATGACATATTTACCACCCTGAATCCAACAAGAAAACACAAATGTTCACATTAGAATAACAAACTCCACAAGACTAATGGTCAAAGAAAATTAATATTGGCTCCAACAACATTATACACTTCCAACTACAAAGGTTGATCTTTTCTTTTATCAGAAATTACCACATAATAATTGAGCATAATTAACCATGAAATGTTTCTTCAATTAGTGTCCAAGCCAAAAAAATAAAAAGATGGTCACCATCAATGATTATAACGCAGGTCACCGAGGAGGTCCACAGCCAACTTTTGCACACAACCTTTCAAAAACAATCAATGAAAGTGAAGAAAGATGCATAAGGTACATACATTTTAGGAGCACCCCCCGAGCTCTCCTCTGTTATCTTATATAACAGCCCTTGCATAACATACTCAAATTTGTCTGCAAGTGTCTTCTGCTTGCCCTGGAATTAAATTAAAAATCAGTTCATGAATGATGTAAGGAAGTGCAGCTTATTATTCTGCACACCAGTAAGAATGTGACAGTATTAAACTTCAATAAGGAATATACACATTACAAGGGGGGACACTACAGTACAAAACGATCATTAGTTAGTCAACCGTACATACGATGGAGACTCAAATTTTTAAGAATAATATAATGCTCTCAAATTTGTCATAGGACAGTTTTTGTCATTCACCTTTAGAAGGGTTGAAAAAAGAGTTAACTTCCTCGACAACTGAAGCTATTTAATTATTTCACTTGGGTATATTTGATATACAATTCCAATGAAGATTGGTCAAAGAAAAAGTAAAATGACGACCAAAAGGGTCCCATGGTTTATAGCAGATAGTTGGGAAACCACCAAGACTTTGGCCAACCGAATCTAGCCAGATATATTTCTCAGATAACCTTTTCTTTCACTCACATGGTCACACACACACACATAAATAGGTCCATTTTGCGAGAGAGTGAAAGAAAGAAGGGGACTCCATCACATTGACCACTCAAGCCATGTATCTACTACCAGACCCCCACTTAATCTCCTATTTCTACTTCTGGCTTCAACCTCGAGTAGGTCGGGTTGAGTATACATCTAGTGTACAAAGGATGCGTCACCAGTTTTGACGCCTAAACTAATATATTCTTACTTATCAAAAATAAATAAATAAATAGAACCACTAGGATTAAGTGTTCACCATCTCATTCATTCTCCTGATCTCAACTTAACAATTTAACTTGGTACAACTACAATCTCATCCATATATTTACCATCATATCATCAACTTTCCAAAAATTTCCTAGTGAACTAGAAGATAACAGGGAGTTATTATAAAGAGAAGAACAAGAAAAATACATTGAAGGAAGCAAAGGACAATCTAAAAATCTTCAACATCAATGTCACAAGCAACAAAGAGTTCCACTTGAATGAAAAACCCAACGTTCAAGATCATAGCAGATGGATCACCAAAACTATACAACATGAATTATGAAGTTCTTATTTTAGGAAAAGACAACCAGCAAGTACAACCTAGAAATAGAATCCTAGGGAATGAGCTCCCCAGTTTCAGGAGAGTGAGGTATGTATTATGTAAGATCCTCTTGCCTTTTTTGGGCAAGGGAATTATCTTGATAAAGACGTGTTCCATTGTGACAATACCAACAGCTTTATTCAACAGGGAGCTTCCGTATGAATCTCAAGCATGCAGTTTAGTAATGGTAAAAAATAAGATTTTTCTCATTTTCTACCACTCTCTATCACAAATTTGCTTGAAGTATACTATGTAGTGAGAACAACGCAACTTAGTTGTCCGAAATTAGGATAACTAGATCAACTGATTGTTCATGTTATCGAATCAATATGATCGAACTGCTTAGGCCCATAAAGACATATAACAGACCTTTAAATCACATTACGAGAAATTATACCATTATACATAAGATTACCTCAAGAATGTACTCAGTAACAACTGAGCCATCCAAATTTAAAGTACGAGATAAGATCATCCTAAACTTCTGCCCAGCACGCATAGGATATAATTGAGAGTTCACATCCAACTGCAAGTGTATGTCAGATTCCTCACCCCGTGCTTCAACGCGAGAAACTGAAGAAAGCATGACTTTGTTAGAGAGATCAATAACACAAGTGAGAATGCTAACACAGAAACAAGGCAAGTCCATGTGATTCAAAGGATAGGCTTAAACCAAACTGATGTGCCTGATACTTATGAGATACGAAGACAATTGCACTAATTTAATTACACAGTAGATTACAAAACCACCATAACGACATTTTGGTAACCTTTCGGCCGTTCTGCTGATAGCTGAGGAGATGTTCCATCCTATCTCCTCCTCCAACCTTTATACTAATTATTGAAAAAGAAAAGAAGATGTCCCAATGGTATCGGTCATGATGATAGAAATCTTCACTAGAGGACATTGACTCTGCTAGCACTTTCACTTCTACCATTATTTAACCAGGTCACAGTCAAGCACAGCTCCTCAATCTGCTACTCCCTCCGTCCCAAAATAAGTGTCCCCTATTGATTTTACACGGGTTTTAAGAAATTAGTTGACTTTAGGTGATTTTCCTCTAATACACCCAAAATATCATCTAGTGGTATCAACTATTTTCATCTCACACTCAATAAGGGTATTGTAGACAATTGACTTGAAAAATATTTCTAAAATAGGAAAGAAGACACTTATTTTGGAACGTCCCAAAATGGAATAGGGGTCTTATTTTAGGATAGAGGGAGTACAACATAATTGGCATCTCTCACTTGATCTCATCCAAAAGACAAAAAGATATGGCATACGAGTGCCTCTGGGGAAAACTCACCAAAGGGTGGATGTTTTCAGTACATTGGAGAGTTGTCCCAATACAAAACATTTCTATAAGATAGACCATTAACAAGTTCCCAGGGGCACTTATTGGAATTTTATAAACACGTATCCAACCTCTTCGACCTTTAATCTTTTATTTTAGTTGTTACAGGCAGGAATTCAATAATATCTTCAGAGAACAATACCTTCCTTCACAACTCATTTGATTTGTGGGAAAATATCATGTCCATTCCCTCAATCTGGAGTTGCTTTTATGTGTTTCCTCTACCGTTCAAAGACACTACCAAACCATTGGATTTGTGCCCAACATACCCATCCAAAATGCCAAGGGTTTAATAAAATAGACCGATGAGAACAGGTAGTCTTTTCCATGTCACATAGATAGGAGGAATCATATGAACCATTTCATACTTATAGATAGGAAACTTCCAAGTGGAACCAAGACTAATACTTGAAATATAGGGTTCATCCTTGTGAATAAGAGAAAATGAATATATGTCATACTTTTATATATATATATATATATATATATATATATATATATATATATACGGGGGAGTTTTCAATGGTTATTACATCTCTTTAACCATGAATGATTACTCTTATTATTATTCATCAGATCAAAACTCAAAGGCTAAGATTTAATGGTTAGTTGAAAAATGCAATTAATGCAAGTAGGTGAGTCATTTAATGCAATTAATCACAATTTAGTTAAAGTTTGACCGATAATTAACATCAATTTAGTAGTTTTAACAAAGTTATGAAAGTTGTAATCCATAGTATTCTTAAGATAGTTTTTAATTAATGAAATGTTATTTCTTAAAACATAATTAAAGTATGTAAAATTTTGTTTTGACTTAGTCACATGTTGACTTCTAAAAAAGAAAAGTGGACTCTTTGCATAGAACGGAAGGAGTATAATCTTACTGAAGCCCAGAAAGAGCTATTCTAGTGAAATAATTGAAGCACTTGGTTGAGGATGTACATGCAGACAGTACTCCCTCACATCAAGCACTAGAAAGAGCACAATATATTTCAAGTAACTTAATAACCATCTAAGCACACCCCAAAGAATCTTTTTATGTCGTAACAAAACTTGCAGCAGCAAAGAGGAAAACAATTAGCAGCGTCTAGGATCTTAACAGCTTAGTGGACTGAAAAGGGCAATGGACCAGCCATAGTCCATCATCTATCTGAGTAATATTAGATTTTATAAAGTAAAATTTAACTTGAGCACCACCAAATTGCAGGAAATAAAAACCAGGGGGAGCAAAAGATAGTTAAGCATGAAGTATAGAGCTATTGATGGAGATCCACAAAATTCTAAACTGATGTGCTTCAAAATATGGGTTATGAATGCTGAACCAATAGTCTATTTCCCAAGAACTTTGCACCCCATTAACAACGAAAACAAAAGAAAACTGAATGCAAGAAATTTTCCACAAATCCAGATTTCTAAGTTTATCATGATTCTCGATCAGTTGAAAATTGAAATGATCTCATGGTTGACAGGGTTGACTAGCCTAACAAACAAGATCATCGAGATGACTTTTTTAAGTTCCTATTCACATGTTTGGTTTAACTTCATTTAAAAAGTTGCTTTGCTTCTGCTTTAAAAATTAACTTGGTCCTATCAATAGGAACTGACAATTACAATTAGTACATTATCAAGATGGAAAGAAATTATCTAATCAATTCAGTCCATTACAAATTTGTGGGAGGTAGGTCTATCACACGATCCAAGCCAGCTCGGCTCGGCTCATATAAGCTCGATCTCAGCTCAGGTTCGTGAGTATACGATTATACTCACCGAGCTCGACCTCTTGAGCAGGCTCCTTTGTGTAACTGCTTATAAGCTCGAGTACGCCAACCTCGTATTTGAGTTCACAATTGGGTCCTTTAGCTCGCCTCTTTTGGGCTCAAGTGGCTTTGAGATTTTCGAATAAGATTTTCCTATACATATATAATGTACAACCATTTATTTGCCTCTTAGTGAATTCTAGTTAAAATTTTACAAAAAATGATAGTCTAAAAAAAATATATCGAGTCTAATTACTCAAACTTTATTCTTTTCAGAAAGGTTGATTCAATATATAAACTTCTGACATCAGGCTTGAACTCAAGTTTGAAAAATACTTAAACAAGCTGAGCTTGAGCTAGAGAGGCTCAGCTAGTTTACACCCGTAACACCCCAAGTGGCAGGGAGGATGGAGAGAGATTAGCAAAGAACTTTATGCCTGGTCGCGCATAGTAATTGACTAGAGATGAGATTCTAGTTAATCAACAATAATGCTCATACCTTTATCATACATTTTGCCATCAGGGTCCAGCCCAACAACCTTGATAATATCATCAAAGTGAAAGTCAATCATCTTTACAGCCCCTTAGCCTCACAGGATTCAACCTGAGTATGTTCAATTAAAACAATCAATGGCATGCAATAAGTTCCCAAACAAAAGTAACCCAAAAAATTTAAAACTACTCATATCATCCCAAAGTGGTGCCCATTTTTGTTGAAGTAAAAGATGTTTTCAAACAAGAGTAACCCGAGGTAACCCAAAGTAATCATCTTTAACTTTGACTCGCAACTGATTGTCCGAGGTGTGATTGGTCACTGAACCACTTAGTTGTGGGGCTCAAATCAATGAGTAACCATTCATATTTCTTAAGACACATAAGTTCAATTCAAAGTTGGGAAGGATTAATTTGAGCTACCTAGGCCAGCATTACTCCTCAAACAAATCATCCAAAAGAAGCAATAAAAGATTACTTCAATATTTCAAATTTCATACAAAGATATCCCCAAAATTGCAGCATATTAGTAATTATTACTCCGTACACGGCTACACTCACGAAAAGAGACACATTCCAAATTTGGAACGTTAATTTGACCATCTTACAAATTGATACTGACAACAATAAAACAATAAACATGCATCAATTTAGAAAAATCCAAACAAAGCTCTATGTATGAGACCAAGTATGAGTTTCTTGATAAAAGAAATAACATACCCAGTAAGAGTGAAGAGTGCAAATCGCAAGAAAAGAAAGAACATACCCAGTAAGAGTGAAGGGGGCAAATCGCGAGAAAACAAAAACCCAGAGAGAGAGAGAGAGAGAGAGAGAGAGAGAGAGAGAGAGAGAGAGAAGACAGAGTTCCTGGTCGAGCGAGGAAGCGCCCTTGCAAACCTAAAACAGAGCTCTCTATTGAGCTTATGGTGGCGCGTTCTTTCACTTTATAAGTCTTTTTTTGACCTTTTTACCTCTTTGACAAAATACATTAAACCCCCTGTAGTTTAATATATTTTCTAGTACCCACTCAAACTATATTACCTGACAATAAACCCTCACAGACTATTTAATTGTGGTAGACACGATGATTCGGATGGATGCCGTGGACGGAATTGGGAAAAGAAGTTAAAGCCCTCTATCATTTCCCTAGTAATCATAACCCTAGTCTGTTTACAAAACCCCCAAAAGAGACCACTAGTACACAAGAGATCACATTCATTAGATCAATTTATAAGAGTTTAGGTCGCTTACCGACATTGGCATGAATGTCCGTCCACACTCTCTTAGCCACACGGCCTACCATTCCCAGATACACACCACCATGCAAGTACATGTTACTTTTCCTCACTTATTCTAGGAAAGTTTAGGTTTGGTAGCATGATTAAGTCTTCACCCACGCCCAAAACCGCACACTAGTGTTGGCCTTAGATTGCAACAGATAACTAGTCGAGATCGCTGAGCACAAATGGTTGAATTGATTTGGGATTAGGAAGTATCATGCAGTTCCAAGGGAAAATGCTCCCTCCATCCGAAAATGAGTGTCGCTAAGTTACCAAATTCAAGTTTGCCGACTATCATGTCTTAATATGCACAAATGATATCATGTGAGCCCTAAAGGTATTTATGTATATGTATCAATAAAAGTGCTTAAATGCCAATTCCTTTAATTTCCATGAAAAACTAAAAATAAACATTCAATTTGGAAGGAGAAATCTATATATATATATATATATATATATATATATTAAAGTTGGTGAGGATGCCTAAGGTAGTGACGTGACACCTCACCCCCTTTGGTTAAAGTTGCATTCTCATGGTTTGACTTTTAGAATTCTAAGGAGGGTACCATTAGCTAATAGTCTTAGTTAAGTACTATAGATATGATATTGTGGTATATACTATTCTTCAAATACATTAGTAGAGGAACTTTAGCTATTGGCAAGGAAATGAAGAGGCTAGAAAACAAAACAAGATTGTTAGTGAGATTTGAACCCACACCCTTTTGAATTAAAACATGCACCTTAGACCAACTCAACCATCTATATTTTATGTATTTATTCAAAAAACTACATATATCATGAAGAAGAAGATTCTTACGTGAAGAAGTTTTATAACCGATATTGGCTACTTAAAAGATATCCAGGTTTATTCAAATATTTGCCTCTTCGTGTATCTATATATAAATCATCTTCATTTTGAAATCAAAAAAATAATAATCTCTATTATAATTACTAATGGAGTAGTATAATATCTATGATATCAAAGTAATAATATATATTATAATTACTAATAGTATAATAGCTATGATACGAGAGTTATAATCCCTTTTATAATTACTAATAATATAATAGCTATGATATGAGAGTAATAATCCCTATTATAATTATTACTGAGGGTAATCCCTATTATTATTACTAATAGTATATCCTTATCTAATAACTATACCTAATAATAATAGGTTTAATATATAGAATTTATACCTTATTAGATATTTAATAATATTAATCTTATAGGTATTATTATTAGGTAGTATATAACTATGACATAATAGTATTAGGTATTACTATTAGATATTTAATAATATTAATCATATAAGTATTATTAATAGCTATTAATAGTATTAGGTATTATTATTAGATATTTAATAATATTAATTTTATAAGTATTAATATTAGCTATTACTATTACCCTATGACAATACTCGCTCAAAACCTTTAAGTGATTAATAACACATTTAATTCTTCTAAAAAAAACACATTTAATTATTTTTTAAAAGAAATTCATTTCAAATGAACCATAGTTATATCTACTTCGTAACCTCTATATTTAATTTCATTTTCTCTCTAAAATCAGTAAGTTGGGTTTTTAATATACATGCATATATATATATATATATAGAGAGAGAGAGAGAGAGAGAGTGTGAGAGATTTGTAACTCCCTTCTTGCTAATTACTTTTTCATTAAGTGATCCATTATTTGTAACTCCCACATATTTGTAATGAAATTAATTATTTTTACAATGGTTCCTACCACTCTATATTCCAAACGGTTTGACCTTCAATTTTTTGAGATATCTCCATTGGTATTGTAAAACTTATAAAGCATGTGTTCATCACTCCCTTCGTTCGGTTGCATGATAACTTTTTCCTTTTGTATACAATAAGCAAGGTGAAACATTATTTGTCTGAAGGAACGATGGTTTCTCTCTCTCCTCTGGATCATAGTGTATTGGATTCGTTTTCATTCTAAAAATCATTCAAGCTCATGGTTTTTTCCATGCCTATCTTTACATTGTACTTAAATGATATGCAATTCTCTATACAATTTAGATATGAGGTTATTTTTAGATTTCTATGCATCCTTAATTTCCTTCGTATGATCTTTTTTATCTTTCTCTTTTTTTCATTGAATTGGGCTTTGACCTCATTTAGTTTTTGGTTTTGATTTTTAGATGATACGCTTGGTTTTTGCTTTACTTATATAGCTCATGATATTTTATTTTAGCTTCCATTTTAAATTTGGGTTTGATTTATGTTTTTGGGTTTTGTTGTTATTGAATTGTTCAATTTCGATTTTAAAATTTTTTCTTTTTATTTTGCACATCTTTATTGTTTTTTTTCTCGATCTTTACTTTTTAGTATTTTGGTTTTGGTCAGACGATGTTTTTGGGGTTGATATTGCTCTTGATTTATGATTTTACGTATCGATTTCTATTTTGATTTTGGTACATAATTTATACTAAAATTTTTGTTTTATTTCTGCTCTTGATTTTTTCATTTTATTGGTTTTGATTTTTGATTAAATGATGTATATCAGTTTTTCTCTTGGTTATGTTTATAACATAAACCAACCAATTTCTGTTTCCATAAATGTTAACTGAAATCTAGACTATAAATCTTGCATATATAACAATGTAAATATTTTATTTTCTATTTTGTAAAAATTCTCAAGTATAAGTCTAAAATATCTTTATTAAGGGCGAGATAAAAAAGAATTCAACAATTTGATATCATTGAAAGATACTTTAGGAATAAAAAAAATATATAGAAATAACGATTTACTCATACCCATATACAATTCGATAACAAATATTTATTTTAAAATGAAAGTACTATACTAAAAATGATTATCAATTTGCGTATATTGACAAAATCTAACTTTTTTAAAATATTAAATCAACAAATGCCTATATCAATTATGATTTTTTCTTATTTTTATAAAAGTACTTCTAAAATATATCGATTAATCTCAAAGTTCAATTGAACTAGTAGTATAAAATTTTGAGATTTGAATATCTAGAACTATTGCATTCGATTTATTCCATGTAACAACTATGTATTGGGTCTTGACCAATAGGTGTAGGCTCACTATGGGTCAGGATTGGTGTTGTAAAGTCACTCATGTTTTTTTTTGGAAGTTAACGCTTGTAAATATCATATGACAAACAAAGTGTTACGAGATTAGGTGGGCTTAGAGCAGGAACAACAAGGGAGCTTATGGGTTTTAAGCTCCCCCATCAAGATATCAATCGGTATCAAAATGCCTAGTTGGAGGTGAGAGAAGGTTTTTGGGGAGCAAATATTGCTCCGGTATCATCCGAGAGCTTCACTTGGAATCCAAGGAGGACACGGCGCCGTTTCATAGCAAAAGGAGAACAACTGGTGCCGTTTCCATTTGAAGAGGCCGACAACCCATTAAAAGAGCTCCAGCCATGTTTTACACATGGCAGGCTATGAGTGGACCACAAAAAAAAAACCCTGTCTGATTTTAATCAATTTTTGACCACAAAAAAGCTTCTTTTTTTTTTTCACTGAATTAAAGTTCACATTTTTACCTATAAATAGAGACTTGGTTTACTTCATTTGGACACCAGATCAATTTTCTACGAATTTTTGAAGACTTTCTCCATTTTCTTCTCTTCTCTCTCTTCAAATTTAATTTTTCTCAATTTTCCTCTCTTTTCTCTCTTTACATTTTTAACATTAAGTTATTTAATAACTTAATTTGTTGCTAATATTATTATTATGCAGTTTAAATAATAATTATTAATATTATTATTTCTATTATTACTGTTATTATTGTACCTATATTTGTCATTTTAAATTAATAAAGCCACTTAGTGCTATTATTATTATTAATTCTCTAATTACTTTTGAGTTAATTTACCACAATAATGTCTTCCCGTTTTTTGTTGCAGAAAAGAAAAACTCTCAAAAAATCAAGATAATTCGGGTTCATCTACGCCAAATCAAACCTCCACTCGTCAAATTCCTCAACCCACCTCACAAAATCTACTACCATCTTTTTCTAATTTTTCTGAACTTCTAAATCAGCCTCCACTGAATTAATATCCAAATATTTCAAATGTTGGGAGGAATGGCAAATTTTCAAAATCTTCAACAATTCCAAAATTATCCATGATTTCATATGCCACAACGACCCTATCAATGGAATACACTCATACATTCAAATGTGTCTCCATTTTCAACACAATAGTCACATTTCAACCACCAAGCGTATTTTCCAATGGGAGGTATGAGTAGTTCTTCAACTGAACATGTTGTAGGTAGTCCCCCACCCTCGAATTTACCTCCTTTCTCAACACAACCAGAACCAAACTATCATGAAGAGGAAAATGTTGACTTGGTTGATGAATCAACTCCTCAAAGTTTTCTAGAGCCTACATCCAAGCATTAGCTGACAAACAAAGTGGGTGGAATGATGACGATGTTATCAACTACGTGCATAGTATCTATCAAACTGATCTGGGAAAAAAATTCACGTTAATTGAAGCTTGGGGAGTTCTTCGAAAGTCCCCCAAGTGATTGGCTCTATATGATGAAACAAACCAATATTCAGAAGGTAGTGCCTCAAAGAGAAGCCGTATAAATGAAGATGGTCATTTTTCGAACTCTTCCTATAATTCCGAAGCCCCATCAAGTGCATATCCAACAAGACCTCCTGGGACGAAAGCTTCAAAACAAAAAGGAAAACTTGTAAACAAAGATTTTGTAGAGTTGAAGGAAATGGATCTCGGCGATAGAAATATAAAAGATATGCTTTCAGTATATGTGAACTTGACAGAAAGGAAGTTGGAGCAGCATCAAAGAAAGGATCTCTTGAGCAAAAGATGGGACTTTTTGGCCAAGAAGGAAAACTTGACAGAAGAAGAAAAAGAAGACTTCGCGAAGTTGAACCGTGAGCTGTTTAATTAGATATATTTGTGATCGGTGTTTAATTTATTTTGATTTCCTTGTAATTTGTCTTTAATTTGTTTTGATTCCATGTAATTTGTCTTTAATTTATTTTTTATTTTCATTAAATTTTTCGTTATTTTGCTTTTGATTGAAAAAGAAAAATACTTGTAGTCCCCATTCATTGGATTCTTTTACATGTGATAGTACTGACAACCTTAATTATTTTACTTTTGGCTGAAAAAGAAATATACTTGTTAATATTTTCATCAATGATTTTTAAAATTAATGTTAATTTAAATATTAATATTTTAAGAATGACTGTTAAAAAAGCCGAAAAGTTATTACATTAAATTTAATTTCGAAAATATTATTAATTATTATTAATATGATTTCAAAAATATTTATTTAGCAAATATCTAATTAAAATGACATTTACAAACTTATTGTTTAATATAAATAAATGTAAAGATGTTAATTTAATGTAAATAAAGATGGTAGGGTAAAGATAGTGGGGTATGTAAGAGTATTGGAGTTTATGCATTGTTGGGAGGGTTGATTTATTTGGGGAGTATAATGGAGAGCATAAAGGTATTTTGGGTATAAAAATACCAAAAAGTGAGCATAAGCTCCTAAGCTCCCAAAGGTTGTTGTTCCTGCTCTTAGTGATTCATAAAGATCTTCGGGCAGATGTCATCTCGAAAATTCGCATGGATGGGTTAGAGCAGGAACAACAACCTTTTGGAGCTTAGGAGATTATGCTCACTTTTTGATATTTTTATACCCAAAATACCCTTATGCTCTCCACTATACTCCACAAATAAATCAACCCTCCCAACAATGCACAAACTCCAATACTCTTACATACCCCACCATCTTTACCCTACCATCTTTATTTACATTAAATTAACATCTTTACATTTATTTATATTAAACAATAAGTTTGTAAATGTCATTTTAATTAGATATTTGCTAAATAAATATTTTTGAAATCATATTAATAATAATTAATAATATTTTCGAAATTAAATTTAATGTAATAACTTTTCGGCTTTTTTAACAGTCATTCTTAAAATATTAATATTTAAATTAACATTAATTTAAAAAATCATTGATGAAAATATTAATATTAAAATAATTATTATCTTAATAATTATTAGACAATTAATAATAGTAATAATACTAGGTGGCTTAATTTATATTAAACAATAATTTTTAAAACAACTACAATAATTAGAATACGAAATTCAAATACAACGATTAAAAGAAAAAATTAAGAACAATACAACAAGCATAAATGAGAAAATTATGAAAGATACAAGCACCAACATACTAATTACCAAAAAGTCTCCAAACATTTTCAATCAAATCATTCCTTAGGCGGCGATGTGATTCTCGATCTCGAACGACACACCTTCTTTGAAGATACCTCTCGTGCTCCAGAATACGCTCGTTAAAATATTGCCATGCTAAGCTACCATCAGAAATGTCAATCTCCTCATAAATCGCAAGCATTTGGTACACGACCGTAAGTATCTCGTTTATCTTCAACGATCATATTATGTAATATGATACAAGCCATCATAATTTTCCCCAGAATACGTGGATCCCACATAACTGCTGGAGCTCGTATAATTGCAAATCGTGCTTGCAATACCCCAAATGCACGCTCAACATCCTTTCTTGCTGCCTCTTGATGTTGAGCAAATAACTTATGTTTATCACTTTGTGGTGATCGAATAGACTGGATGAATGTTGCCGACGGAGGATATATACCATTGGTTAAATAGTAACCCAAGTTATACTGATTACAATTAACCGTAAAACCTACTGCCGGAGCTACACCATTATAAATATCGTTAAATACTGGAGATCGATCAAGAACATTTATGTCATTTAAAGTACCTGGGGCACTGAAGAATGCATGTCATATCCACAAATCATACGAAGCGACTGCGTCGAGAACAATGGTCGCCTTTCCATTTGGTCGTACATACTGTCCTTGCCAAGCCACAGGGCAATTATTTCATTCCTAGTGCATGCAATCTATACTACCTAACATACCAGAAAAACCGTGTGTCTCCCCGACATGAAGCAAGCGTTGAAGGTCCTCCTCAGTTGGCCTTCTCAAGTAGAGTTCTTCAAAAACACTAACCACAGATTCAGCAAAATTCTTCACACAATCAGTTGCAGTTGATTTTTCCATACGGACATATTCATCACATGCATCAGGGGATTGTCCGTATGCAAGAATTCTTATAGCAGTAGTGCACTTTTGTAGAGGCGATAAACCAGGTTTCCCAGATCCTTCATATTGTTGTTGAAAATATGAAGTATGAGCACCAAGAGCTTCCACAACTCGGAGGAAGACATGTCTTCGCATCCAAAATCGTGTGCGAAATTGTTGGTCGGTGTTTGTTGAATTATCTGCAAAGCAGTCCACTCATAGCCTGCCATGTGTGCGAAATCATAAGAAGCTTTTTTATGGTCAAAATTTGATTAAAACCGGACAGGTTTTTTTTTTTTGTGGTCCACTCATAGCCTGCCATGTGTAAAACATGGCAGGAGCTCTTTCAATGGGTTGTCGGCCTCTTCAAATGGAAACGGCACCGGTTGTTCTCCTTTTTCTATGAAACGACGTCGTGTCCTCCTTGGATTCCAAGTGAAGCTCTCGGATCATATGGGAGCAATATTTACTCCCAAAAAACCTTTTTTTTACCTCTAACTAGGCATTTTGATACCGATTGATATCTTGATAGGGGAGCTTTGGGGAGCTTAAAACCCATAAGCTCCCTTGTTGTTCATGCTCTTAGAGCATCTATATTGTTGAGACTATAAATCATATTCTAAACACCTCGTATTCTGTTCCAGTTTTATTTTTTTAACATTCTAAAAAAGAATCACTCAGAACCCTCTACACAACCCTCTAAAAATTAAATTTTTATCATTTCATCTAACAAACCTAACTATCATTCTATTTTATTCTTTTTTATTTTTATTTTCCTACCACAATTGGAATGAAATATTTTATATTTTAAATTTTATAGAATATAATTTTTTTGTATGTTTTAATAATTTCAATCACTTTTATCTAAAAATATATGGCAATCTAAGGGGCAGTTTATGTTTAAGAAAATATTTTAATTTTAATTTTTTGTCTTCTCATATATTAAAGACATGAAACAAATGATTTTTTTTTGTTGAAATAAATTTGCAGTTAATCCAAAAATTGCATATAATAAAATAGGTATCTTTTTATTTGATTGATTGATAAAGTTTATGATGATAATTTAAAAAAAAATATGTATATCAAAGGAACATTTAAAAACAACAACAACAACAAGAGGTAATATGATTAATTTTCAAAGCTTTTTTTTTTTTTTGAAGCAACAAAAATGAAAATAGCCTAATTTGGATCACCAACACCACATTGTGAGTATTCAACTAAATTGCCTTCTATATTTAGAATGTGATTTAGCTAATTAATTTTAAAGATATAGGGTGGGCTTGGGTTGTTTATAATGGGAGCTAAGAAAAACTCTAAAATGAATTTTAGAGTGTTGATAAAAATGATCATCGTGTCGTGGATGCTGTTAGGTGGTGAGTCGCCAAGGTGAGTTGGAGGTTGTAAGCCATTTGAAAATTGTAATCAACTATAATATGTTTTCCTCTTTCTAAGTATACTCAATGCAACCCAAAATAAGTGTCTGTTTTTAGTTTTAAATTTTTTTTAAGAAAGTTGACTATTAAGCCATTTTAATAGTATAAGATATACATAAATATCAATAGTGCCCATCTTGCATTTTAAGTGTATACTAGAACATGATAGTTAACAAAGGTAAATTTGATAACTTCATTAGAAAAGAAATACTCGTGTTAGGACATTTTTTTCTCAAAAAAGAGGCTTATTTTGGGACTAGGAGAGTAAATTTTGGGTCTTTTGTTGAGAAAAAAGCTTTTGCTTTCTCAAAATAAATACTCCCTGATCACGCCAAAAAGATTGTATGTGACCGCGTCTGATCCACGTGTGTTGTCTAGTAGGATTCCGACTTGTGTTGCGGGGATTGCCCTTGAAGCGTAGGTGGCTTTGAACCTGTGATCAACAAAGAACACCGTAAGGGGTGATGGGTTGTCCCAGAAATAACCCTCAGCGTGAGAATTAGCAATACTTCGTAGGAGAGGTAAAGCTAATAGAGAGTATGTAAGCAAGTAATTTGCATGTACCTTATGATGTCTGTGAGGGTGTTATTTATAAGAAGATAAGTCATAATCCTTATTGGTTTCGGACTACGTTACCTTGTCTGCTTAGGACTAATGTAAATAGAGTTATAGCAGGACTCTGCTTTACCGAGCTGTGCAAGGGTTCTATCGAGGTCGACCTGGCATGCGTCCAGGTCGCTCGTTGTCCTTGTGACCGGCCTAGGATGTTTCCAGGTCGCACTGTGGGTCCCCGAGGTCGGCGTCCTGAGAGGGTCTGCTGACGAAGTAGGCGACCAGGTAGATCATGGTTACCAGGTCGTCGTATCTGAACGGGCACATATCCCCTCGACGTTCGTCCACCTGATGCATTCGTTGTCGTGGTGTTTGCCACGTGTAAAGATTAAAGTCGGTGCCGTTCAACGGGTTGACGACCTGATCGCTTGTATGCCGAGGTTGTCCTTTGAGATGACGACTTGGTCGCTTGTATGCCGAGATCGTCCGTTGAGATGTCGACCTCGTCCTTGTATGTCGAGGTCGTCCGTTGAGATGACGACCTCGTCCTTGTATGTCGAGGTCGTCCGTTGAGATGACGACCTGATACGATGGAGTGTTTAAGTTGCAACTTGTTGAGGTCGACAAGCTTGTCAGAAAGACCTCGGTGATTGTCAGAGAATCCGCCTCTGATATGGGTCGGGCAACGAGCTCTCCTTGGCTTGCCTAGCTTGCCACGTGTCGTGGCTACCTTGCCAGGTAGGACGAATCTGGTAGAGTCCCTTCACTCCCTTTGTTCCTAAATTATTGTAATGCTTTTTATTTTCGTCTGTTCCAAAAAATTATCTTGTTTGAACTTTCATTTTTAGGAAAATAATTTTACCATTATGTCAACTAAAATTTTACTCTTAACTTATGGAACCCACTGCATAGGATAGTTTCAATCAAGTAACACTATTACTCTTGACAATTTGATTTATTCAAAAAAAAAAATAGAGGGAAAATATTATTATTCAAAATTTCAAAAAGTAAAAATGTATGGCTAATGAAAGTACAATTGTCATCTTACTCAATTCCAAGGGTAAAAGTGAAAATTACAAAAATATAAATATTAATAATAAAGTCAATTGTATTTTCTTAATTTGTGTATCGAAAATTAAATTTAATAGTTGAAGCATGTATGTTTCATATGGCCAAGTCCCGTTAATCGTTTGAAGGCTTTTGGATGAAATGACTTAACAGTAAAAAAATTATTAGTAAAATATTTACTGTGAGATAAAATTGTAAAAGGAAGTAATTTGAATAACTATAAAATCATAGTGAGGTCTACCTTTGCTCTTTTATATACAAATTTTTAAAAAAATCTCAAGTCAAAGTCAAATCTAAACAAATATATTTTAACACACAAATCTATTAGTCGGGCTTATTTTACTCAAGTTTAAGTTTGTTTACAAAAAAAGGAGTCGATACATGAGCTCATTTTGCAAAGATGAGCATGTTATTAGCTCGAGCTTGGATCGTGTGACAATACCGATACGAAATTGCTAAAACTCTTCTTAGTCCCCGAAGAGGGGAGGTTCTTAGGTAGCCATGAAGGTTAGGATAGACTTTTGACATTGAAAAAAAAGAAAAGGAAAATAATACTCCCTCTATCTTTTAATTATTATTTTGTTTGATCCGATATATAAATTAAAAAATAATAATTAACTTGATTATTAATATTAATATAATGTATAATTTTTTTTAATGTCTATGTATATATGATCCATAATTAAAATTAAAAAAAAAGTAAAATAGTAAAAATGATGTCCAAATTTTTTTTTCAAACAATACAATTATTTTTAAAAAAAAAAGAAAAAGAAAGGCAGGCAGGCGATAATTAAGGACCGAGGTAGTAGCAAGTACAGTAAAGTTGAAGCAATTGCTGAGGTCGGGTTTGAAGATCACGACTGAATCAGTGAAATGCGGGCATAGGCAATCATATCTATATCCATTTTGACCCGTCTTCGAAAACTACAAAAATCTCACGTGAAAGGGATCCCAAGGCACGCATTTTAATCAGTCAGAAGGCTATCGCTCCTCTGTAATCCTCAACAGTTTGGGGTTACCAATCATAAGCCCATCAGTAGTGCTCCAAGGCCAGCCATGGGACAAATCCTTGAAAAGTTCCAAGGTTCTTGGCTCACTACCCTTTTTTCTTTTTCTTTTTTCTTTCTCTGCTTAATACCCATATTTTGTTTTGCATTTTTCTAGCCTAATAATACTGTTCTTGGTGGAAATTAGAGTTTTCTGGTGCTAATTTCTATATTGATTGATTTGGGTGTTGTTCAGATATTCTGTGTTCGTTTGGTATGCAACAAGAGTTATCATTCCATTTTGTGCTATTTTAGTACAAATTTCAATCTGTGATACTAGTTCAATTAACACGAATAGGGATCTCGAGTGTTCAGTACGAGCACACAGATACACGTTTCTTTTTTGATTTGTATGAGCTTTTCTGTTATATAATCTAGATAGTGTTCTTGTTTGTGAATTAGGGTAAGTTGGCATAAACATTTTAGTTTTTCGATTTGGGTGATGTTTAGATTGTGAATTCAGCATCTTCTTTTTAAGTTTTGAGTGATGTGTAATTTTTAACATCACATTTCTTCGTAAACTTCTATCTTCATGTCAAGTTTCTGGGACTTTCTCGACATGATATACTTTGAGCAAATGTTGACTTTTCATTCCAATTTCAAATTTCAATGTCAAATTGTACGTACTTCATAGGAGATGTAAATCTTCTGTTTTGTATCTGATCTAAAGTCAGAGCTTGTATAATTGTTCAACCACGGGAATGGTTTATGCTTAGGTTTTGGAAACTTCTTGAGTTGGATTGCAGATAGTCTTAATCCTTCCACTCATAGAGGTTCCTGGAATCGCACAGTATTATTTCCATAACAGAAGTTCAGTAAATATGAATGATGACAATAATGTTGGACCCGAACCCTTATCATGGAGAAGATGTGAAGGTTAGGAGGCCTATTGGAGAAGGAATGTATTAAAGGAATCTCCTTCATTCGGTATCAGGGGAAGCAGAAGAGCAAAGCATCATCCCATGAGTCCACCGTCTAGCAAAACCTGGGACACCTTATGTTCCCCTAGGAAGAAGAGGAAGATATTTTTACTTGCTTATCAACACACTTCCTTTTATTTGTAAAGTAACGTTAATCCTCCCACCTACCTAGTCAATTAAACACCAAGAGATGACAATTTCCTCATTAAGAAAACATTTGAGCCCTTCAGCCTTCCTTCGGTCCATTTCTTCCATGTTTCAACTTTTCAAAGAAATCTTAATTTTACAAACGTTTTCATTTCCTTTCTGGGAAACTAATTGCAATTTTCATATCTACCTTGTTACTATTGGTAGCCCATTTGCATGCTTTCACTTCACACTGGAAGTTCAATGTTTCTCTAATCTCTATCAGATATACCTCAACAAAGGGCACCGACCACTGAGACTTTCATCATTGATAGTAATCTCAGGGTTTGACATTTTTGCTCTTCATGCTGCATATAATTATATCCCCAACTCATAGACTCTGTGTTTGTAGTGGCTTTCATTCCTATGTGTGTACCAACGGACTTCATTTATATACTTGCCAAAACCTGAAATGCCCACATATAAATCAAATAAGTGATATTTTTAGCTTCTTCTACAGGCAAGCAGTGGAGAGAAAGACAGATACAGAAGTTCATAGACAAGGCCTTTGATCATTTTAAGAATGAAACAGGAAGGGCAAATTTGAAATTTGAAGATTTATACATTGCGGTGTTACTTGTGTTCAAGTAAGATGTTTACCTTGGTTTCTTCTCTTTCTAGAAAATCTGTTATCATCTGGTTTTCAGCATTTGTTGGGCATGGTAGTCGTGTAAAATCTATTTGGCTATCTTATTGTAGTGATATCAACAAGCGTTTGCCTGGGCCTCATTTTGATCCCCCCTCAAAAGATCAAGTCAGAGACCTCATGATGGTACTTTTTTTTTCAGCTTGATGCTTAAAACTCGATAATATCTCATCGTAGTTTTTCCTGGACATTTATGATATCTCAGTTTATTACTCCCTCCGTCCCAAAAAGATAGTCTCATTTGACGCGTCAAACTTTTTAAAATTGTAGCTTTACTTGCTTGTACCTTCTTTAAATTGCACTAGATTTATTACTATATTTAGAAATGGAACTATTTTTTTGGCTTGTAAGGTACTTTCGGTAATGAAGCATCCACCATTATGTTGATATATCAGATAGTTTCTTTGGCATCTGTTACTGCAGCAAGCAAAAGAAATTCTTCATGATGTAGCATTTCAATCTAAATAATTTCGAACTTTTGTCAGTATTTCCAATTTTATGCCTAAAGGTATTCAGTCTAAATTTTTTTCACAATATTAGAGTATGGTTTAGCTTTGGTGCTATGGGTTTTGATTGTATATTATTATCTTTTTACCTTCATTATGCTGATCCCTTCCCAAAACTTTGAGTGAATCTCAATACTTTGGCGTTTGACATCGTGTATTGAAATCTGGTGGTGTTCTGTCAATTTGATGTCAGATAGAAGATCAAGCTACCTCTTTCAAATGCTCATAAGTTTTGTGTCATAGTGTCATGTGCCTCCTAATCTATTTGGAGAATACTAGATCATCAAGCCCACAGCCTCCACCACAAGCAGTCACAATCATCAATGTTCACAGACAAATCTTCATCTTCACCATTGCAACCTTGTGGCGAATCCCATTTTCAAGCCTATGTTTCTGACATATTGTCTTCAAATCATACGTGAGCTGATATCATAGACCGCCACGCCTCCTTTGATCTTTGACTTCGGAAGTTGATCCAGAAACCTCTCCTTCAAGTCGCAACACCTTGATTTCATCAACTCCATTACCCATGACATAACACTACAGGTCTCCCTTGTCTTCATCATAGTTGCTAGAGCTAACCCAGTTTGGAATCATAGTAGTTGGAATCTACAGCACTAGGTTATGCGAGACATGACACCAGGTTGAAAGTGGCAGGAAGATGCAAATGTGAATAGGTCTGTTAAGTATCCTATTCTTCTTAGTAAAAAGAAGTTCAAAAAGCTTGAAGGGCGTTTTCTCCATATATAAAAGAAAATCATTCCTATTATTAAACAGTGGTATGTGCTAGCCGTCGTAATATAAATAGTTCAATGATGCGATGCTATGTCATTCTTTCATGTTCTAATGAATTAATTGAATATACATACAATTATGTTGTAGAGGCATAAGAAATTTTTATTGACATCAGACAAGATGGATACCTGATAAATTTGTAAGGCTCTAGTTAATGAAATTCCATTTCACGATCAATTATTCTAAACCACAGAATTTCTGACAGACAGAAGTAATTTGCAATAAGAGCATGGAATCCTGACATCCTCACTAAAGTTTTGGTAGAGAAACAATATGAATTTATCTGATACATCTCACTTTCTTGAGTGGAAAATAGTCCTTCCTCAGTCCTATCTGCTTTCTAGGGTAACTTTTTCCCTGTTTCTATTGGAGTTTTATCTATCTCCTCTGCAGAAGGTAGATCTTTGCTGTTCCTCAAAACTTATGTACCCTTTTCTTATGCTTTAGAGCATTTCTTTATTCTAGGATATCCTCTTTCAACTAAGGGTTTAGCTACAGTTAGTACTCATAAAAAGGGGGTTCGTTGATAAGTCAAAAGTTACAGAACCAAAACATAATGTGATTGTGCATCAGGACTTGAGTTGTTGACACAGCTGATCTGAAGTACATAAGGGCTTCTGTTATATGTAAATGGAAAGAGATTGATTTATAAAAATGTTAATTCATTTTCTGTCACAAATAAGTGGTTGCGTGTAAATAATACTCCCTCCGTCCCTTAATTATTGTCTTGTTTGACCCGGCACACGAATTAAGAAAAAACAATTGACTTGATTATTAATATTGATATAATGTGTAATTTTCTTTAATGCCCATGTGCATGTGGTTCATAATTAAAGTGGGGAAAAAAGTAAGGGTAAAATGGTAAAAGTGATATCCTAAAAAGGAAAATTTTCAAACAAGACAATTATTTTAGGACGGACAAAAAAGGAAAGGAAGAATAATTTAGGGACGGAGGGAGTACAACCTATCATGGAAGCTACTGATCACTTGTGTGCCTCATTGGCCCTCGTCTATTTCATTGGATGGTCGACTTTTTATATCTAGTGTGTTTTGTTCTCTTGGAGGGTCATGAATCATGATTGGGCTCCGAGTATGGATTCTTGTTTCGGCTTCACATTTCTGTTATGTGGTTGTGGTTTATCTTCTCTTCTTCATTGTTTTAAAGGAGCTAAAACTGGTCAAACAGAGAAACATTTTTCACAAATATTGGGCATAGCTTGATTATTGGTGATGAAAGAATTTGATAATTCCATGTCCAATACATTGGGCCAACCAAGTTTCTATAAATGACCCATTCATATTTGAATTACACAGCATGCTGTTTATGTTTCCTTGGTATTTACTGACTTGCGTCAGTCGCTGAGTTAATTGAAATTGCACTTGTGTTATAAGCTTGTTGATCCTAATTTTAAAAGAAGAAAAAAAAAATTTTGTTTTGGGCTTGTTGCTATTTTTGCGAGAAGAGATTGTTCAGAGGCCTTTTCACTTTTCATGGATGGCATTGTATCATTGTGAGGTCGAATTGATACTCTTAGCCCTCCCATGAGTGGACAATTATCTTTCCGTGTGTACTTTCGGAAAATAGAGCATCTTGTGATGCCACTGGCAGAGATAATATAACTGCTTCCACTGTCCTGAAAAAACAGTCCCAGTCAAAACTTCATAGAGGAAAAAAGAAAAAAGAGGAAAAAGAAGTTAGGTTTCTGGGGGACAATACTTACGGGAATGATCAGGCCACCTTTTTCTCAATATGGAAGAATTCTCTTCAGTAAAATGTTTTTCGGTTCAGTTTAGTATGTCAAGTTGTCAAACCAAATATAGAAGAGTGAAAGATTAACATGAAAATGATCTCCATGCCTAAAACTTTTGGAAATCATTTTTCTTCGAGTTATTTTCCATAAAACGAACGGAAAAAGGGTCAAGTTCGTAACAATTCTTGTACTACTAAAATGTTATAGAAAGCATTAGGATAGACTGAATAGATTTCCTACATGCATCTAGCAATGCTGAGCCCCCAAAGCGGTGACTCTATGGGTGACGGAGATATGAGGAATGTTGGTCACACTGATGACATAATTTAATGCTACTGTTATTGCTGTACGAGGTTTTCATTCAATCGTTGCCATTTTTGACTAGTGAAAATTCAAATTACTTACTAAAACGGTTTCTTGCAACACAGGAATGTGATATCAACCTTGATGGAGAACTTGACCGTGAAGAGTTCGCAAAGTTTATTCAAACGCTAACAGCAGATACATTCAGCACTGTTAGTCAGGGACTTATTATTACATTGGCTGTTGCACCAACAGTTGCCCTACTGACAAAACGCTCAACCGAGAATGTTCCTGGTGTTGGAAAGGTGGTGCAGAAGATACCCAATTCAGTTTATGCATCCCTTGTGACTCTAGCAGTTGTTCTGTTCCAGAACGCATGCCAAGAATCCGATTAAAAGCTTCAGTTCCTTGTCTTCAGCTTACTTCACATTGTATATATGATATCCAATAATTATCGACTATATGCCGAGCTGGATTTGTTATAGACAGCAAATTTGACATATAATTTGGGTATAAGTTGCTTACTTTCTACGTCAACTTTCAAATACATGTTGTTCATTGGATTGTCAATGCCTTTCTCAGACCTTGTGCGCATGATTCAGAGTTTCAATCATAGATTATTGAAATGATTGTATGTCTTTATGTTTTTATTTGACAGAAGGTAACAGGCCTTGGTCAGATGTTAAACGACGATCTAGTGTATAAGAAGGCACTTGATTGTTTCATAAAACACTAATTTTGTGGACTTGAGATATTTTCTTGGGAGTTAGAAGTGCTTACATAGGATATGGATAAAATGCAGAAACAGCATGCAAGAGAAAGTATCTCCAAAGGAACTCTGTCTGGCCTGTGGAATTCAGTTCATTTGGAGTAACAAGTGGGATGCTGTATTTATCCTCCTAGACTACATGGAAGTCAGCAATCTGTTGTTTGTGTATACACTGGCTATCACACACAAACAAGTTCAGGTCTAAACATTGCAGAGGTGAGAGCATAGTCCTAAACAACTAAAACTGTGAGATGAGAGGTGTTACGTACAATCTTGATCGAGCTATATGCATAGAACAGTGTCATAAAGCCTAGAGAGCCCAGTCATAGAACACTATTATCTGACCTTTAGCTGTAAGTGAGGCCAATACACTACTATCTGCGCCCAAAACTCTTCCCCGTTCACTAATGATACAACTATGAGTCGCTGGGGATTGGGGTTATGCTGTGATGGACTTCAAATCGGCTTAGATGTGCAAGCATTGGCACAGGCATGCAGGAGAGGGTCCAGCAAAGCCAGAGAATGGCAACAGCTTTTGCACTTGCAACCCACAGCAAATGTTGTCAAATCTGTACCCCCGAGGGCCCGACCACCCACCTACGTCTACACTGCAAACAGTGCAGTCCAACTCAAATACTCGATCATTAACCTATGAAAAGCAAATGGGTTCACGGTCACTAGAGCAACTGTTGGAGTTGGCGACTTGGCTGTTCCATGGAATATTCTGGCCCGACTTGGCAGTTGATGGACCCAGCCATCGAGCCTACCATGAAGATTTCAAAATTAAATCAGTATGGACGACAAGGGTCACTCAACAATTTTCGATAAATTGCCAGTTGTTAATATTTTACCAGATGTATATTCTACATTCAGTAATCCAATATTCCAATATGTATAATTCAATAGACATAAAAGGACTACTGGCTGAAAAGGAGTACCGGTACCATTCAAGAGCTCTATTCTGGTCATCTTAGATGCTTTGCCTTCCTTTGGCTGGATATTTCATAGTGGTGGATCGGAAATACCAGCCACTTTACAGCCTTCAGCCCCGCAGCTACCTCTCGTTACCATGACCAGGATCAACATGGTCCCAGCAAACCCACCGATGTTCTCTCTTGCACGATGGAAAACACAGAAATCCTCATTGACATAAAGAAATCACTATTTTCTTTTATATTTTTCTTTTTGGGTACAAAGAAACCAATCAGTATGGACGATCTTCAAATATGCTCTAATCTCAGCTCCTGCTTGGGGCCTCAAAATTCAAAATACAACTATTTCTATCCACGCCAGTGTCTGGAAATGCAAACAACTGAACATTGAACAGGGGTAATACCTCTTCAAACCTCATACTCAGCGAGTTCCCACCCAAATACCTGTTGTCCCCTCACGGACATACCCTCCCAATCTTTGTCGCAGAAACAGAGCAAACATCCATTAAGTGACCCACTACCACTCCGAAAATCCAATCCACCCTAACATTACCCACAAACGTACTTAACTTCATTAATTAATGAACGAGTCAAATGACCATTAGAAGTTCCATGTACTGGCATCTATAGTTCAACCTCAAGAATGGATGATTGCAGGAACCCCAAAAGGAAAACAAAAAGTAGGAATAAAGAAAGGAAACAAAGCAAGAAAGAAATTTAATTATTACTCCCTCCGTCCTTTAATTATTGTCTTGTTTGACCCGACACACGGATTAAAAAAAAACAATTGACTTGATTATTAATATTGGTATGATGTGTAACATGTGTATGTAGTCCATAATTAAAGTAGGAAAAAAAGTATGGGTAAAATGGTAAAAGTAATGTTCTAAAAGGAAAGTTTTCAAACAAGACAATTATTCTGGGACGGACAAAAAAGGAAAGGAAGACAATAATTTAGGGACAGAGGGAGTACAATTTGTATGGACTTATTTCTTATCTTTCTTTTTCCTTTTTCGGGGGTGATACTTAACAGCAATTAGCAAATTTTCAGCCATAAATTTCATTTCCCTTTTATTTACACGCTTGAAATTCATGAACCATACTGAAACAAAAGATTCCTAAATCCCAAGTACTTTGTAACAAGGCAGAGCATCAATCTCCTTACCCTGCCAGTGTTAATTGTTTTAACCAAGATGAGAACTTGAGAAGAGAGAGTAGATTACTAAGACTGATGAAACATGTTACAATGGAGGAGGTTACCATTGTATTTTTCATGAATAATATTCGTACTTAAGGTTCTTCAATTGCAAATAGCAAGTGCTACGTTCTCTTCGATTGCTAGATATCAAGCAGGTTTGGACAGGAATCCTTTGTGTGGATCAAGTGAGTGGTAATATAAAATGCAATTCCATGATGAGAGCACATCTCCTTTAAATGTCCCTAGTCCCTAAATAGAAGTTTTGGGGAAAACCGCTTGTCCTGTCACGCAAACTATGAAGTAACCATAGCTTTATCAAGGAGAATTCAGCTTTTGTAGATTAGCTTTAGCCACATCAAGTTGTCCTGCCCAGTAATCCGTAAAACTTCAGAACTTGAGCAAAGAGAAAATTAAATGTGCTTATGCATGAATTCTTACTTTGTTCAGCTGTTGTGGCCTGTTGGATGCTTGTGCGAAAAAATAAATTCCCATTCTTCTGATAGACAGCCTGCGATCAAATAGCAATGTAGGCTTTTCTGAAAAATAAGGAAGCTTAAATGCAGGAAAAACTAGTTAAACTATCTTATTATCTTTTAAAAAAATGATGTTGCATGCTACAAGTCCAACTGCACATGATATAGGAAGAAACAAAATTTGATGGAGTTAAATACTTTGGGTTTGTTCTCCTTTGTTGTTTCGTAGCTTGATTTATGGTTTTGGACTTTCTCTTTCCCTAGTCCCACCAGCTTTCTGTCTATCTCTCTCTTACTTTTTTCTTCAATCATATTACCAAAAAAAAAAAAAACCACAAAACCCAGCCACTAGGCCCTGTTTGATTCGTCTTATGGACAGGTGCTTATGACTTATGACTTATCATAAGTCATTTTGAATGCGTTTGATTTCACTTATGAGTGAATAAGTCATAAGTCATGTACAAGCCACTTAAAGCACATGTGAGTGATAAATTATAAGCACTAGACATGATGCTTATTTCTACTTTTAAGAAACAAGTAAGTCATCTTGTTTAGTAAAATTTTCTATATCCCAAGATTACACCTAATAAAAAATAATAATAAAATAAATATAATAATAATATTATTATTAATAATAATAATATTATTATAATAATATTAATATTATTATTAATAATTTAATATAATTAATAATAATAATATTTTTATTATTATTATTAATATTAATAATAGTAATATTATTATTAATATTAATATTATATTATTAATTAATAATATTATTAATATTATTAATAATATTAATATTAATAATATTAAAGTAATAATATTAATAATAGTAGTAGTAAATAATAATAATATTAATAATAATAATAGTAAATAATAATAATATTAGTAATAATATTAATACTAGTTGTAAATAATAATAATAATAATAATAATAATAGTAAATAATAATAATAATATTAATAATAGTAGTAAATAATAATAATAATAGTAGTAGTAGTAGTAAATAATAATAGTAATAATAATAGTAGTAGTAAATAATAATAATAATTATAATAATAATAATAATAATAATATAATAATAATAATAATAATAATAATAATAATTGTAATAAATATAATAATAAATAAACATAATAATTGAAATAAATAAATAATAGTGAATAATGATAATAATAATAATAATAAAAATAAATATTAATAATATATATTAATAGTAAATAATAATAAATATAATAATAATGATGCAAAGAATATTTAATGATGAGGGTATTTTAGTCTTATATTTTAATTCAGCACTTTTTCAGCTTATCAATCAAACAATCACACTAACTTAAAGACAACTCATCTGCACTTTGAAAAGTTAAATCAAACAACACCAGTTTATAAGTCATCAGTTATAAGTCAATCAGTTATAAGTCAATCAGTCATAAGTCGTCAGCAATAAGTCATCGGTCATAAGTCATTTCTCATCAGCTAAATCAAACAGACCCTAAATAACAGAGAAGCATAGACCAAAGAATGTTGAGTATTGATAAAGTTACTCTTTTTGATGTATATATATGCTTATGCGGATAATAATAGGAATCATAAGATTTATTGCATTGCAGCAAATATGGTCAAGAAACACAATAGAAGGTAACAAAGGCAAATAAACAACTTCCATGTTTAGCGGGTTTGGGTTTGATAAGAAATGACATGGTTTATTTTTCTAAAAACTCAAATATATCACCATAAATTTGAAGTGGAGGAGACCAGTTCAAACAAATAAATAATTGCTTATTGGATAGTCCATGGGGGCAAGCTCCAAAAAATGTTGCATACATTAACTGATGTATGCATATATATAGTGTATCTTGGTCATTGCCTATAAATAGCTAGGCGAAGGAGGGATTATGGCTGGTGTGGTATGGATACTGGTTGTGAACTTGCTCCTATTTTCTCTATTTCCAAGCCCCTAGACCAGTGAAATGGTAAAACTTTATGGCTTTTGCATTAAATAGGGTGTGTTTGGCTTCGTGATCCTCTTCCAACTAACCCACCATTTTTCCGCCCAAATGTTCAACTCATTTAATAATTCCACAAATTTCAATGATATTTCAATAGATCTCTGTGACAGCTAAGAGCATCAAACCTAAAACAAGTTAGGACTTGAGTCATCACAATAGCTACACAAAGATAAACAGGAAGAGCAGCCATATATACCGCTCATTTTACGTTCAACAATGGGAAGAGAACTACATTAAAACGTTATTCAGATGAAAACAAACATAGTTTCAATCGTTACAATTTTTTCTTTGCCATATCCTGTAATCCCCACACCTTCATCAGTTGTGTAAAGACTAAGCACATATGCAGTCACAAGGATCATAAAAATACGTACTCCCTCTGTCCCAAAATGAGTGTCATTTTTTAAAATTTTCTTGCCCCATACAGAGTGTCCTTTTTCTATGAATTTACTAAATTCACCTTTGCCACCTATCACGTTTTAATAAGCACTTGGAGTGCTATAATGTGGACACTAAGGTCATACATGAATATATGCAAGTAAAATTGCCTAAAACTTAACTTCCTTCATTCTTGTGGAAAACTAAAGGGACGCTTAATTTTGGACAGAGGGAGTACCAGACTACTCATAATAGGCATGACCCGGATAGGCTTGGCAGATCAAAAATATTTCAGCCCATTCCCACCACATCAACTGATTGAAAGTCTAGTAGCATAATGGAACACAATCAACTAAGAAAATCCATTGTGTGGTCACAGGGATACGAATCAGGATCAAATTAGGGGATTTCAACTGCCATGTAGCTTGAGTTGAAGCTCCCCATAGCCTGGGTTGGGGGCCTATAACCATCATCTTGACATTTATGCACGTATCAAAAAATTTCAAGACTAGGAAAAGGTTCCATGGGCACTGTGGCTAGACTAGAAAATACACTAAGACAAATTATCACTTATACAGAAGTTGCAGCAGTTGATTCATGCACCCATCTCGGATCTCCCTAAGGAACTCACTCTTTAAGATTTTCAAAATTTTTAAGGAATACGTTAGTTAATTAACGGACCAATATTCACATTGACATACATGGATTTAATCCACAAATGTCAGATTTAGGATAAAACATTAGGAAATCTGTGAACTTCTTAAGTTTCTTATAGGGACTCTCATTTTGGGTTATCATCAAAGGGAAGGTGGAGATGGAGGGGAATATGGTGACAACAATTACTTGGGTCTGGAGGAATACTCCACTCGTTTAACTCAAAGAGTCCAACTCTCCTTCCTGGAATGTCCAATCAAAAGTCACATTTCAAACATTAAGCATAAAATTCACATGACAGAGGATTCCAACTTTACTTGTATATGAAGTGAGTTGACTAAAACCCAAAGTCTGTTATAATCTTTACATCTAATGATAGTTTCTGTACTATGGTTTACAAATATATTGTTGCTACTTCTGACTTTCAGATATGAAAGAGGGAGTATATTTCCCCTGTTAATGGTACTTAGTTAAAGACAAGTAGTTTCTAACGCGATGCTCCACCTATTCTGCTCAAAGAGTCAAGTTTCTATGTTAAAAAGTTAACTTTGGTCTCCAGTCTGAGCATATAGAGAGTTGGAAAAGGCCATTCTTAACCAAGGGGAGAGGAAGTCACCATCTGATCTTCACTTCTAAAGGTAGTGGCTGAGAGGAACCAAGTTCCTTCATTTCAAAGAAAGGAAAGGCCTTACTTACCGATATATCAAATCAATATTCAACATAAATTCAGTTTTAAATAATAAAATTTCAATTATTGAAACTACATAAAAACGACTACAAATTAACTTATTCAAGTAATTAGGGCAAAAATAAGAACCTGACACTCTTCACATATTTTTGTAAACCCTAGGAGTGTATATAACTTATAAAGAGTGGTCATGAGTTGTGTGTATTGTGGGGGGTTGTTTGAAAATTGAAATTACGGACCCGAGAGGGAGGAAGATTATTGAGCTCCGCCAGGGTAATCTCGTGGCTCTTTATCTGTTCAATAGAAATCAATTCAATGTCATGATCATCAAATTCAATTTGTTACACGCATAGAGAGCGATATATGTCGGAAAAAGGGAGAGATTTAAGAACCTGCTTGATGAACTCAGCAGCAGTTGAGATAGAAACAGCCGGGGACGGTGTTGATGAAGATGTCGCCGCCATCCTTCTCTCTGTTTACCCTTAACCGGTACAGTGGCAACCGTGAAAGCTGAAAACTTGAAAAGATTTATCTCTATCCCAGAATTTTCTAGAACATTACATTCTACCCCCTTATTAGGTATCTAAAGGATTGGATTCTGATGGGATACGTTAAATTCAAATCAATTTGTTAAGAAATTTTCGGATTCTAATTGGAATGGATTATCTCTTGAATATTTTAAAACTCAGTCCATAAATTAAATTTTTTAATTTGGATTGAATTTAAATTTTATTTGAACTTTATTCGACCTTCATTAAGGTATTGAATACAAATATTAATAAGGTATTTTTTAACTTAATCAAAGGTCAAACAAACATGAAATATTCTTAATTTACACAAACATGCATCACTATGTTAGTAAGTATGTGCAGAATAATTTATATTTAATTGAAATAATAAGGCCAAATTACAATTTTTTCCCAAAGTATCCACCAAATCTCAGTTTGTCACCCATATTCCATTTTGTCACATTTCAGTATCTAATGTTACCATTTGTTCCATTTTCACACCTGGGTTGGATGGACGTTAAAAATCTATCGTTAAGTCCCACGTGGTTTCCACGTGCGGGGGCAATTTGGTCTTTATCTATTTCAAAATAAAAAAGGAAAAAATCTTGAAATCGCTGGCGTTTCTAAAACCTCCCATTTCTGAATTTGGTCTTTATCCATTTCTTAAAATCTTGAAATTTGGGCTTGAATAGTTCAGGGGTCGCCGGCGTTTGGAGAGGAGGGATGCACAGCTGCTGTTGCTATATACACAACCCACACACTCACAAACCCCATTTCTAAAACCTCTCATTTCTCTCTCTCTCTCTCTCTCTCTATAAAATCCCCCCTCTCCGCACAATGGAAGCCGCCGCTGGCTTAACCGCACAACCTCCAAAGTCGACGAAACCCTAGATCGCGCCCACCGCGAAAGTCAACTCCCCTTGACCGGTCACTACACCCCTCGCGACTTCGTCCTCTCCATCAAAAAGCCTAGATCCGTCATCATTCTAGTCAAAGTCGGTGCCCCCGTCGACCAGACCATTGCCGCCCTCGCGATCTACGGTGTTGGGATCGACGGTGGATTCGAAGGATGGGAGTGGGGTTTCGGGATCGACGGTGTTGGGTTCGGTGGAAAGGCGAGATTGGGTTTCGGGATCGACGAATTTTGATTTGGAAGAACTGGAATTTTGATTTTTTTTATTTGGAAGAATTTTGATTTGGAAGAATTTTTATTTGGAAGAATTTTTTTTATTTGGAAGAATTTTTGATTTGGAAGAATTTTGATTTGGAAGAATTTTGATTTTTTCTGATTTGGAAGAATTTTGATATGGTGAGGCGGGATCGATGGTGTTGCTCCGCAAAAATTTTGATTTGGAAGAAATGGAATTTTGATTTTTTTTATTTACATTTTTCAATTTAAAATTTGAAATGTAATGTTTTTCAAATTTAAATTTTGTTTTTTTAAATTTGAAAAGAAAGAAAGAAATTTTTAATTAAGAAATAATAATTTATTTTTAACCAAATACAACTATTGGGGGCAATATAGTAACTCTGATTTTACTTATCATGTGACATGCACATGACCAACTTCCGTTAATTTTTTTAACGTCCGTCCGTCCCAGGAGTCAATATGGGACAAATGGTAACATTGGGTACCGTAATGGGACAAAACGGAATATGGGTAGCAAACTGAAATTTGGTGTCTACTTTGGGGGGAAAATTGTAATTTGGCCAAATAATAATTATTAATGACCAAAAGCTTAACATAAGTAGCTTTTATATGTATAATATTACTATACTAGGTTAATATCCGTATGATGCACGATTTTAATAAAATAAAATTGTAAAAGAAATTTTTAATTACTGTTTTGACTTTAATGACATTTTAAATGTGTAAAATCTTTTTCTTATTTATAATTATTTTGATTAGTTAAGGTCATTGTTTTTAAAATAATCAGAATAGATTTTTATAGGACATTAATAATTTAAAATAAAATAAAAAATATAATACAAATAGAATAAGATTTTTTTTTTTGAAGGAGGATAGTCAAATCCATATATATATATATTAAAGTTGGTGAGGAGGCCTATGAGTTTGCCACCTATACCATTTTTGTTAAATCTTCATTTTGGTGAACTTGACTCTTCAAATTCTTATTTATTAGGAGAGGAAGTCATTAGGTAATAATATTACCTAATAATATTACCTATTATAAAGAGTATATATAATAGTGAAAAGTAATAGGTGAAGAACTTTAGGTATTGACAAGGAAATCAAAAGCAAATGAAAAGCAAAACAATATTTGTAATGAAATTTGAACCCACAACCTTTTATATATGTATACTGACCTTAACCAACTGAACCAATTATATTTTATGTATGTTTTTAGAATACTACATATATTATGGTTAAGTGGGGATCACGAGACCCATGTACTATAATATTCACTTATTTTGATTATTATTTCAGTGTATAAAAAATAAACTATTTTGTAAATATAGTATCCAACTAAACTTTTTCTAATCATTGAATGATCTTCAAAAATAATTTTATAAAATATAATTATATTCAATCCTTAAACAATTCACATTTGTTCAGAAAAAAATATCTTTCTTTAATAAATTCTAAAGTAAATATTTTATTTTTAATTTTTAAAAAATTCTTCAAATATATGTCCAAAATATCTTTATTAAGTGCAAGATGAAAACAAAAAGAAAAAAACAAAGCAAAGGAAAAACAACCCAACAAAAATGTATAAAAATGAAAATACATATATTGACCACTAATAAGAAAAACTTATTTTGAAACAAAAATACTATACTAAACGTTCACGCCTATATCAAATAATGATAATTTTATACAAATTATTCATAAAATGTATCAATTAAACACAAAAGTTAAATTACACCCGTGCAAAGCACGGGTTCTATAACTAGTTGAAATAAAAAGAATTGATGAAAGATAATATGAAGAGTTTTTGAGAAATTAGTGAGAGAGAGAGATTAGATTAGCTAGAAAAACTTTTAACATAAAGTTGTCACATGGCAGCTTCGACTTTTGTTTTAGTATTAGTACTAATCCGAAATCCCTCTCTCCCTCATTCACTCGGTGTTGTCTCTGATTTCCTACCAAATTACCAAAAGAAACAACAAACATTTACATCTCTGATCTCTCACAGAGTTAGATTTAGTTAACTTAAGTTCTTTTATAATTATGTATGTAATGGGTAACGCTTATTAAATCACTGACTATATGTAATTCTTTTTTCGATAAGTTATTATGCACGGTTATTAACCGTATCCTGAATCTGTAAAACCTTATTTTATTTATAATATTTTTTTCTAATTACTGTTTTGACTTTAATCATATCCTAATCTATAAAATTCTTTCTTCTTTATACTTTTTTTGTAATTACTATTTTGATTAGTTAAGGTCATTGTATTTAAAGTTATCAGCATAGATTTCTAAAAAAAAATAGTAATTTTGTAATAAATACAGGTTAATCTTTTTTTTTTTTTTTCATATTTTAGGTATATATGAATTAAATATGTGACTATGCTAAAATATGAAATGCATAATTTTTAGTTTTTTCTGTCCATAGGACGGATATTCAACTAGTATTTTCTAAATATAAGCCCACGTGATACCAAAATCCTGAATCCGCGCCTGGAGAGGTGCGGCCTTATATTTGACCGGAGTCCTACTACCGGCGGAGACCCTCACAACCAACAAGTAGTCTGGAGCAATTGGAGGGTGAATACATGTTATATTTATGTACCGTTATATGTTCTGTTTAGCAAGGAAGGAGTAGTTTTAAAACTTCGTTAAGGTGCTTGATTATATTTGAATTTTTGGATTGAAGGTATAAATGGGATACTAATGAAAAGCATTCGAAGCCCGAGATGGGACTACTTCAGCTACGGCCTACGGGAAGGTCTTAAGGTTTTCGCAAATTTAAGGCCGGCTACTGTTTTACCTTAGCTGCCCAAGCTGCCCAAATCTGAAGCAGTTTTGTCTTTGGAAATGTGTATTCTAATTGGACAAAGGGTTAAGAAGAAGGGGGAAACAACCTAGGAAGGAAGTTACCTATTTGCCCCTTTAAAATCTCACATGCTTTGCATATGGGTGGTTAACGACTGATTTTCTAACGGTCGTTAACGGGAGGACCTGACAAACAAAAACAATTTGGACCCAAAATTTCATTTTCTGAATCCAGGGTCTAATGATAGAAAGCTGTAAAGTACAGAGACCAATGATACATTTAACCCTTTTTAGAAAGAGGTCAAATAGAAAATATAGGGGCGGTTTATTAAAAAATTAGGTAGGCCTAAAATTTAAATAGTGTTCGTATTAATAACACTACTCAATTAGAAAAGAAAATTGTTATTTATACCCCAAAAATTACTTAATACACCCTATTACTAAGTACACCCCACCCAATATTTTTAATTCCTCAAAATGCTGAGTACTCCCCCCTACTTTTCTATTTTAACCTTACCAATATTTTTTCTAAAATTAACTAAAATCTACTAATTACACCCTACCCCAAACAAAACACACCCCTTCCTCCTCCTTCCCCACCCCTACACCACCCCACCCAATCGATCCGCCACCTTCCTCCTCCTTCCCCCCACATACACACAAAACACCAAGACGCCCTTTCCAATTTTTTTCTCACATTTTTCACAAAACCTACCCCCTTCCTCCTCCTCCCTCCCCCACACACACACCCCAGTCAACGCCCCTTCCTTTTTTTTTTTTAAATGATTCGTTTGGTACTATATTACGGAACACCCATATGAGTGTTCGGCACTCATACTGAACATCACTATGAGTGTTCGGTACCCCTACCGAACATCACTTTGAGTTTTTGGCACCCCTACCGAACAGCTTTAGGTGTGCTCGGTAGGGCTGCCGAACAGTAATGAAATTTTTTTTTTAACCTTAAAAAATAAAGAACATTTAAGTTAAAATTTATGATGATATTTTTATAATATATAAGAGGGGTGTACTCAGTAAATATTTGGGTGTGAATAACACCTACCACTGGAAAAACGACCAAATTAACCTTCACTAATTGCGCAAGTCGAAAGTGATAAAACAACCTGGTTTTTGGTCGAGGATTGGTATTTGAACCCATGAAATTGCTGAGTACACCCAATTACTAAGTACACCCCCACCCATTATTTTCAATCCCTCAAAAAACTAAGTACACCCCACCAAATACACCCCACCCTTCTACACTGGTTTGAAACAAAAAACGGCAACGGCAACAGCAAGGTTTGAAACAAACAACGGCAACAGTAAAGGCGCGACGGCAACAGCAAAGGCAAACAACAGCAAAATCGTTCACTCCTTCTACATTAGTTCTTCATTATCAACAATGGACGAAAATATAGGTATGAATCTCTTGTCTTTGTATTCTAGGTTAAAATGCTATATTTTTTTAATATGTGTTTAATTTTTGTTAGGTCTTAGTTACATTCCACTTTTTTTGCAGTTTTGTGTTGAAAATTACAATTTAAAGGAAGTTTTGTTGTAAAAATTTCACTGTCTTCGCGTGGCCAGTTCGGCACTGGATAGCCGATCAGAAATGATGTAGTTCGGCAAGGGTACCGAACCCATCTAAGTATGTCCGGCTAGGGTTCCGAACTACTTTGAGATTCTCTGGCTAGGGTACCGAACATACTGAATTTTGTCCGACTAGGGTGCCGAACATAATTTGATTTGTCCGGCTAGGGTGCCGAACAGTGTTTATTTATTTATTTTTTCTTCTTAACCTTTGATGATCTAATACAGATTTTATGTGCAGAAATCAATACATATAGGAGAAGAAGACCTACCGTTTCAGCTAGGGCTAAGAGACAAAGACAAGAACGAGAACAACATGCACAACAACAAGAAGAACTGCTACAAGAACTACTACTACAATAGCAACTACAGCAGCAACAACAAGTACTTCTACAACAGCAATAGCAACAACAAGTACTTCTACAATAGCAACAACAAGAATAACATGAGTATGAAAGAGGAGGCGGTGTTGAGGATGAGGAGGAGGAGGATGAAGAAGAAGAGACATTTGGCCCGTTTTCTGGTGGGCTACAAGTTCCATCGCTACTCACATGTATCTGGAATGGGGAAGAGCGAGCATTGTTGAAATGTTTGAATCACACTACCAAACAGGAAGAGTGGGCAATTCGTAATAATTGTAGTGAAATAATGAAAAAATTTGTCAATAGCTCGGGGCTTAATGTGTCATCCAGATGCTCGTATGCAGAAGTGTTTAAAGTATTGGTGTCGGCATTTGTGGAACGGTGGCATCCAGAGACGAATACTTTCCACATGCCCTTTGAAGAGATGACAATCACACTTGATGATATGTATTGTCTTACAGGACTGAGTATGACTGGGCAACCACTATTTTCTAGGCGGAGTGTGGCATATACACCTGAGGAGGTTGCGAATTTGTTAGGAGTGCATGTCTCTGAGGCGATCGTTGGGATGCATGGTGCTAGAGGGCCATCAATAAAGTTAGAATGGCTTCGTGAGAGATTCTAAGAAGAGGGTACTTCTGATGATCCTTTTGCATGTGCTCGTTCAGCCATAACATATCTGTTGTACACTCTTGGTTGCACTCTTTTCGCTGACAAGAGTGGGACACGGGTGAACACGAGCTACTTAGAGTTTTTGGATGATCTGACCAGCGTAGATATGTATGCCTGGGGGGCTACAACTCTTGCGTATCTGTATAGACAGCTAGGGTAAGCGTCCTGAGCTGAGACAAAGCAGATGGCTGGATATTCAATGTTATTGGAGGTAACATACTTGTATTTCCAGTTCATTACATATAAAATATTAGAGAAAGTCATATGTTATGGAACCATAGTATATTTGATAGATGTTGTGTTTTATTGCATGTAGGCTTGGATATACGAGCATTTTTCTGCATTTAGGCCTCTATATAGATCAAATTACAAGAGTCAATGCCCACTTGCAATGAGGTGGTTACCACAAGGAAAAGTTGGAGCATCTATGCAAAAATTGATCCAATACCGAGAGCGTCTTGACATCCTTAGGGCCAATGATGTGAGTGCTATTTAATTTAGTTTTCTTTTTATTTTATAACACATATATGTTAAATTAATTTTCTTTAGTTATTGTAGGTAATTTGGATTCCGTATACGGGTCTTTTTAGGGATTTACATCCATTTCCCTCAGTTTCTGTAACGCCCCAAACCTAAGCCCAACTAAACGGGCCCAAGCCCGAACACGTCACAACTCGCAATCCAACTAAATCAAATCAAATTTGCAATATATCAAAATTAATTCTTAAGGAAAGTGTGCAGCGGAATGATAACCCAAGTTTTACAATCTCAAAATCCAAGCCCAAAATAAATTGTCTCGCAGGACTAACTAAGTTATTCAAACATCGAAACTTGAATTAAACTTATTACATAGAAACTCGATAAAATAAATTCTAGCTTATCCTTGCTTGCATGCCTCAACGTAAAACTTTAATATCTCATCTGTGACTTGAGGAGAAGAATAAAGTGAAGGGTGAGCGAACAAGTGCTCAGTAAGTTCAAACGCCGCCCCTCCGATTTCTAAGGAAGGGTGGACGCATAAGGAGAATACTCAAAGTGATTAATGTTACAAAAGGGTAGTTTGCAGATCATGTAAATGCTTTATAACGAAAGTGAACAAGGCGAACGAACTAGTGTTTCACAAATGAGAGTTCAAAGAAAAGAAGCATGCAAAGTACGAAGTCGAGTAACCCAATCGTCACCAACCGTCCCATACCGGCTAGTCACGACGGATTACTCACAGATGCCATGATCACGTAGGTGGTCCATTGACCAATCACACAATTGCCCCCGAAGGGTACCAAAATTTTACCCCAAGGGTAACTAATAAAGGTAAGTCCGGATTATTGGACCAAAGGCCAGGTGGTGCAAAAATATAAGGTCCACTCTATACCCAGTGGCGGGTTGTTCGTAATCACGAACTAAAAGGTTCACTCTATACCCAGTGACAGGTTCTTCAACTAGTGATCATAGCGGAGTACAAATAAAAGAAGATATTATCAAACGACACACACGAATTTATTCTCAAAGCACAAGTATTTCACCAAATACCATAGATATAGCACAAGATTTTCGAAGAACATAATGCAACAGAACGGGAATCGACGGAGTCAAAGCAGATTCTGACACGAGGTCGGGCATAGCAATTAAAACGCTAATTTCAATAATTGACAAGGAACCTAATTGTCAAAAGAAATATATTTTACAAAATAACCTAAAAGAAGCGAAATCCCTTACCTGCTAATATTGTGGAGATAGTTAACTCGTACGCGAATAATGTCCGTCACACGCACTCGTCCAAATCTAAATTTAACATGTATAATACTCATCACTACGCTAAAATTCACGCAATAGAATATAACTCTAAATAATATCATAAATTTAGTGTAGTAAAATTACTATTTTATTACTCCTTCCTTATAATAATATTAGCATATCATCATTCTTAATTCTACATATAACTCACACACACAATGACATGCATACACAGACTTATTTCTCCCTCCAGTCATTTCTCTCTTTTCTATGAACATCTTATAAAAAAAATAACTTCTATTATTAACCAAGTCATCCCACACAACCAAGATTTACACCTACTGACACACACTAATACACTCATGCACCCTCACAGTCTAACACACAGAACACACACACCCCATACACACACAGAGAATATACATATACACACAACACACCCATACACACACAGAGAATATACATATACACACAACACATACACGGCATACATATACACCACACGTATAACATGCACACACACGCAACAACACACACGCAACAGCACATACGCTACACACACAAACACATTAACCAAAGCATTTGAATATTTTAACTAGTTAATATATATAACACTATTAATTTGACCAATCTCTCTTCCCTGTTCTGAGATTTATTCCTCCTTTTCCTTCTTTCTGTTTCTTTTTTTTTTCTCTCTTCCCCTACTCTCTTTTTCCCCCCAGCTTCTCTCCCTTTTCTTTTTCTCTTCTTTTCTTTCTCTTCTCTTTTTCTTCTTCCAGTAACAGCCCACACGCACAACCACATACATACGCACCCATTACAACACCTACCTTCCACCAATATAATTCTCTTCTTTTCTTTCTCTTCTCTTTAATTCAAATGGCAGCACACAAACAAACTATCAATCCAAGTTTCAGTACATTGCCCTCGATTCTCCCTTTTTTTTTTCTCAACCCCGCAAGATCAATACAATACACCCAAACAACTCAATACAATACCTTTTAATTTTATTATCAATTACACCCACATTTATACACTACTCACATTGCGAAGGAATTATGTACTTTGAAAGTATAACAGAATTAGAGAGTAATAGAGATCGAGGACAAAGTCGTTTACCTTCGATAACTCGCTCTCGCTCGATCCGAATCCGATCCGACTCTCTCTCTCTCTCTCTCTCTCTCTCTCTCTCTCTCTCTCTCTCTCTCTCTCTCTCTCTCTCTCTCTCTCTCTCTCTACCTCTCTAATTTAAACAGGGAGTATGTTCTCAAACTGAGTTTCTAACGAATTCGGCACAAAACGATAAGTAAGTAATCTCTCCTCCGAAATTCAAAAAAAATCTAATCCCTTATCTCTCCGATGCGGCAACATCCCTCATGTCTCTTTTTTTTTTTTCTGTTATTGTTCTTAGTATTAATAGTACTATTAATATTATTATTGTCCATTTAACTCTTGTGCTAAAATGAATGAACTAAATTTACGGGCCAAGCCCACAAACACAGATATAATTGGCCCAACTAATCGATATAACCGGCCCAGAATAAATTACAATATTGATTTATGTAATTTATTATTATTAACACAAAATTTGGGGTATTACAGTTTTGTTATATCACGGATGCTTAGTGGCGTGCTCTGTTGTGGAACCATACTATCCGGACCGAGTTCTTAGACAATTCGGTTACGTTCAGACGATTCCATGTACACCGATTGCTGCTGATGTTCGTGTGAGATGGGAAAAAAAAGTTTGTCTACCCTCCTGTCCCTTGTACCGTACTTTAATGTTTGGGATAGTCACGTCCTATCTACTGATCGTCTTGGTAATATTGCCCAACTACCATGGGATTGTGCTCCTGACTATATGCAGTGGTACAATGCACATTCACATCCGTTGGTTCAAAACCCCGAGAGACGGTCCCCCCAGTTTACCGTGACCTCTCCAGCTCAAGTACCCGACGCATGGGAGATGGTTACATCTGTACGGAATTTAGTACAACCTCCAGTGTAGAGATGGAGGTTAGGTGATCGGACGATGACAGCGGATGAATTGGCTGATGTCTTGGACAGAACTTATATAATAGTAGGAGGTCCAGCTAATGCGGGACCTTCTACTTTCGGGAGAGACGAGGCGGGTCCATCTACTTCCGGGCGAGACGAGGCAGGTCCATCTCAGGGCGGGACTCGTCGTAGGAGACGAGGAAATTGATTAACTTTTTATGTAACTATTTATGTACAACTCATTATGTAATTGTTTCCATGGGAATTGATTAAATTGTAGTTTTTTTGTAACTTTTTATGTTATGTTATGTTAGCGTCCCGAGAATGAATGTTAAGTATGATTGGTTCAAACGGTTGTCCATAGCATTATGTTAATTTTACATTTAGACGTATGATACCTTATGTTTTGTGATTGATGTAAATATATTTAAGAAAAAAAAATTCAACTATGAACACACTGTTCGGTAGCCATCAACCAAACTTTTCATTAGGTGTTCGGAAGGGGTGCCAAAAATTTGTAAATGTGTTCGGTATCCATACCGAATTATTTAGAAGGTGTTCGGTTAGGGTGCCGAACCATTCTGAATGTGTTCGATGGGAATACCGAACACATTTACAAATTTTTGGTGGATGGATACCGAACAGTGTGTTCAAGTTAATTTTTTTTTCTTAAATATATTTACATCAATCACAAAACAATGTCTTTCCAAACAAACCTAAAAACACCACAATATTGACATCAAAAATAACTATTTTACAATATTAATATTTCTTACAAAACAAAGTTTAGTTTACATTGACGACAGTATCTTTACTATCTTTGGTGCGACTGTTTCCATCAATACTACCATCGTACATATCTAGTTGAACTCTAAAAATATCCTTCCACCCAGCTGCACATTCTTCACGTTTTGATTCCCAGTAGGTTGTCACCGGAGGCAATGGGGCGCCTTCGCGCAAGAACACCTTCAATTGAAATACATATATGTCATGACTTACAATATAAAGTGTTGTTATAATATAAATTACACATTAGATAAATAGATGTCTGTGTACCTGAATATAATGGTCTCTGTTCACACAACCGGTACATATCAATTTTGGATTGGATGGGGGTTCGGTTCTCAAAGGTAGGTACAAGATTGACATTCTCTTATCTAAACTAACATAGGCAACATTATACAATGATGCAACCAAGTAACCCATATATGGGTTACAAAACCAATATTTCTTCGGTGCAGTCACCTCGTAGTAGTCGAGACTTTTCAATACCTTATCAACCATACCATGCTCGTTGAATACCTGTGTGTAGAACTCTATGTGGGTCGACAACTCATGGTGGAGGTCTCCTCGAACCCTACCCCAATCCTCTTCTTTATATCCAACTAATTCAGCTGCGGCGCGAAAACCACAATGCCCATCACCAAGAACATTCTTAGTGTTTTCAATAAAGTTTTTAAATTTTGGTGATAGTAGATGAACATAACCAATCGAAGTTGCAGCTCGGGTGGTTCGGCGGACAACCTATTGAAAAAAGATAAATTGACGTCAATATACTTTATGAAAACTAATATTAAATATGACTAATTAATTAAATATAAAAATTAAAAATATTTACCGGAATCTTTGTCTTGGGGGTCGTGAACGTAGGACGTTTAGATGATGGACCAACCTCGTAGGTTACGAGTGGTTCTTCAGCCTGCGAACAACTATCTTGATCAATGGACTCCACATACTCAAACGCGCTAGGATCCCGTTTTGTTGATTTGGACAACCTAGCCTTTGCAAGCTTGGGACGACCACGAGTTTGGACCTGAGGTCTGGGTATCACGAGTGGTGTTGTTACTGGATTCGAGGCTTCCATCAATCGTTTCAACATTAACAGTCTATCCTCCGTATGGCGTCTCTAAAGTTTTTTATAAACTCATCAACACAATTATTCATTTTAACTTCTAGTTCCTCCCTCACACCAACAACCTCATCTCCCTTAGGTGGTATCATATCTAATTTTCTCCAAAATGAATCAACCTTTTCAAGGGGAATTGGTGTGTTAGATCTCACATACTCAGAAATCTCATGACGACACGGCAATCCGCAAGTCTTTCTCAATGTACACCCACACAACAGAGGGTCTACAGGATCTTCACCGATTCCACTCATTTTTTCATAAATCTTGTTCAATGCATGTATTGACACCATACCTCGCAGAGACATAAATACAATTGATTTGTATTTATGTTGAACTACATTCTTGCTCTTCTCGAATGATTGCTTTATTGCATTGTGTGATGTCTCAATGAGCGTGTGAATCTGTTGCCAACATGTATCGAAGTTACCCTGGCTGGATCCCAGCTGTCTTTTCAACGATGCATGATGGCTCTCCACTCTGAAATCAGAAATCTATTGGTTCAAAGCACATCTTTATCTAAGACATATAGAAATCAATATACATTGAAGTGAAATACCTGTTTGTTGTGGTGTTGTCAAAATGGACGACAGTATTTGTCCAACAAGCAACAAATCTCTCCTTGTACGGCACTACCCAATGCTCAATGACATACTTCAAAGCAGATGGATATTCTTTGAAGTTGGATTGCAGGCTACTAAGGAACTGATCAAACTCTAACTCAGTATCTGCAACCACTAAAACGTTCCAAGCTGCAATAAACGAATCCCACATCTCATTTTTTCGGAAAATTTTCTTGCAATTTGCCAAAACATTCTTATTAATATGCCACCGACAAAGGAAATGTCTCGAAGAGGGAAAAGTTTGCTCAAGTGCATTCATCAAACCCTTTTCTCTATCAGTAACAATTACACTGGGTAGCTCAGATTGATGCATCAAGAATTTCAATATTGTGCACGCCCACATATAGTTGTCTTCCTTCTCAGACTCCAAATACACGGCTGCAATAGAGAAAGTCATATGTGTCGACGTCACACCAATAATCTCCAGCAAAGGTAACTTGTACCTATTTGTCTTGTAAGTACAATCCATAAAGATGACCTTCGGAAAACACTTCAATAAATCAACGCTCGTCGGGTGAGCAAAGCAAAGATCCTTTACAGTATTACTCTTCTCGCAGCGCCGATCATGATATAAATACCCATGCTTTTTCAATTTAAACATAAGCTGTTGCATTTTCGATCGGCCATCACGCTCAGTAACTTTACTCTTCGTATGAGCATTGTAGATCGTCTTTATTGTGAACTTATTCTGTTCAAATTTTTGTTTTAAACAAAAAAAAATGTCTTTCGGTTTACTATTGGTGTGTGACAAATCAACTACATATTCCTCCTTTTCCACTGATAATCGACCAGAATATGAGTGGCCTTCTAAGTATTTTGCAGTTGGATGATTATGCACACCACATTGAATCTCCAATTGCCATTGATTATCAGATAATTGCTTCCCCCTCAAACGAAAAGGACATCCACACTTCTTCGTACCAGTTTCTCTCTTCCTTTTTCGTTTACTCACATTAACATTAGCCTCTTCGACATTTTCCGATGCTGATGGTAGTGCCTCAACCTTTTTCTTTTCACGGTAATGGCCACTACGTTCACAAGTCATTAACATTCGAGCCCTTTTGCAACTAGCTGTACCACTGTTCGACTTGCTGATTATTATCACAATGCCATGCTCCTGTCCCCTAGCGCACACCCAATCAAACATAACCTCACGAGATGAAAACAATTCATGCGTCGTGAACACTTCTGTGAAATCCAACACAATATCTTCAACATTGTTTTCAACTCCAGGTTCATAAGGAATGATCTCTTCAGGGCCAATCACACTGCCCTCCGAAGACAATGTATTTGAATCCTGTTAACAATTACAATAACAAAACTTAATAAGCAAATAACATACATACTGTTCGGTAGGTAACCATGGAACAATCATTGAAAAGTTCGGCACCCCATGTCGATTATAATGAAGAAAGTTCGGTAACCCTACCGATCATTATAGTAACTGTTCGGTACCACTGTCGATCATTTTAATAAAATTTTGGTGGAAACCAGCCGAATTAAATTCAAAATGTTCGGTGGGGTTGCTGTACAGTCCTTGTGTTGTTCCATGGTCCCCTTCCGAAAAATCCTGCTTATGTTCGGTAGTCCATTGCCGAACACGATTACCCAGTAAATTCCGAAGAAATTAAAGAAAATTGAAATTAAAGACATGAAATGAGATGAAATACTTACATAATTAGTCCCTTTGACTTATTTATCCTTCATTAACAGCAATGTGGATGTATTTTTTAGAATTTAGGGTTTGAAGTATGATGGAAGTTCGAAGAAGAGAGTTTTGAGTTTTGGAAGAAGATGAAGAGAGGGGTGTACTTAAAACCTTGGGAGGTGAGTGTACTAAGTGCTATTGAGATTCAGATCGGATCCTCTATTCCAAAATGGTGTTTCATCTCCTATTCCAACCGTTGGATGTGCGCCACATGTGCATGTGAATAAACAACATTAATTACCCCGTGATTTTTTATGCACATGTGACGCACATCCAACGGTTGGAATAGAAGATGGAACACCATTTTAGAATAGAGGATCCGATTTGATTGAGATTAGATAAAAAAAGGGTGGAATGTACTTACTAACAATAAGTATATTTAAGTCTAAATTTATAATGACATTTTAATAATTTTTATTGAGGGCTCAAATAGCAGTACTCATTATAACTTTTCCTCTCTCTCTCCGAAAAGTGTTCAGTCGAAAAAGACCGAGAAGAAAGCTGCTTTCGTCTAATAACATAACACCGACATCTGATTTGTTGATCGATCAAATGGTTTCTCTTAAAAAGACTCACAAAGCCCTCTTATTATTCATCTGGGTAACAATTATCTGCTCCAATCAAGTTCTTGCAAAGTCTCGTCATCCAATCTCGGTTAAGATTTTACTTTTTTTCTATCAATTCAAAGCATTTTTGTCTTCAATCTCTCTGAAATTTACTGGGTTTCTTTCAAAACAGGACACTGAGATTCGAGAGAGGAAGATCCAGTGTTATGCAGACGTTGAGAGGTTTGTTCAATTTCCCCCCGTGTGTTTTCCGAGAAATTTTATGAAAGCTAATTGGATTTTCCTTATTATTTTGCATGTGGGTCTTTTTTGATTATTAATTTCTTCCAATGGGTCACTCTAAAATCAAAGAGCTTTTGGTCTACGGGGCAAATTCAGTCTCGGATGGGCTAATTGCTGTATGTAGAGGATTAGACTGATGATGGATACTTTATCTTGTTGTTTTAATCTTTTTGTACAATTTTCTTATGAAGTGGATTATGGGGTTGGCAATGCAAGTCTTCAATGGTAGCAAAGGAGAATTGTGCGCTGCGATGTTTGTCACCATCTTGCTATGAGCTTATTTACGAGAGTGATCCGGTGAGGGACAGCCTAATTAATCTTTTTTTTTCTCTTAATTTATTATTACACTACCATAACATTATGAGTATATATATACTTATAATTTTGGCTGTGTGCCCTCGTCAGCTGGAAGAAGGAGAGAAGGATTATGTCAGAAGTCAAGAGTACAAGTATTGTATGCACAGGTTAGTCCTCTTGACTTGAAAGGTTTAATGTTAATATCGTCTTTGGTGTGTGCCTTGAATATATGCTTATGATGCTACTAATGGATTCTGAAACAGTTTAAAACCCAGGACTACATAGGACATATCCTTGGGATGTTCATTTGCCCGTGTATAACCATTAGCTTATCGGCTTTTAGTCCGTTGTATTGTTTTTAATTCTTCACGTGACCACGCCATAATATATGTCTATTTTACAGAGTTATGCCAACTTTATTCCTAGCATATTATATGATCTGAAAGTTTTGAGTTATGAAATTTCCCATAAACCTATGATGGCGTGTGGTGATTGGAGAGATTTATCCAGCAGGAAGCCTCTATTAACAAGCTACAAAGTTGCTCATTATTCTTCTTTACTGTGCTTTCATGATGTAGATACACAAAGATTCCAAGTATTCTGAGCTGGATATATGGCTGAAATTGTGGCACAATAATTCGTTCCCTCAAGTTTCTTATAGATTTTGACAGTCATATGCTGTTTTTTCTTCCACTTTTCTTTTCTTTGTTGATTTCTAGATCTTCTTTTTCTTTTTCTCTTTTCTTTTCTTTTAGCTGAACTTCTGGTTTGCCTTTTCTTGTCATATCTTCCTTCCTTTCAGTTAAATTATATTTCTATCCAAAAAAAAAAAAAAGAATGCTGCGAAATGGGCGTGGTGAGAGATGAAAGGGGGGGGGGTCGGGGTTTGGTCCTGCATAGCTCAACGAGGAAAACCAACTCTAGCATCTTGGCTGATGCTTGATATTGAGAAAGATGAACTGGTGATTACTGCCATGCAGTTGGACAATAACAAACCTAGGCTGTAAGAAAGCGCCAGAGCAGATAAGTGAGCAACCTCTGACTTTTCAGTTCCAGCTCAGATGGGCCTACTGAGCCAGACTCTTAACAGATTGTAGTGCTTTTGTGTATTAAACCTCAGTGGTCGTACATTATTATTCCTAATATTTTGGGGAGGGAAGGGGCGGGGTAGAAATAGTTAAAGAGTGTTGCAGGTAAAAGGTTTCTGGTGGTGGGTAGCCCCCATCATTTTGCTCTATATTCAGAGATTGTCAAATGTTGCTTCCTTCAAGACATACTTGGCAAAAGGATGCTTAATAACTAGTTAACTTGGAGTTCCCCTTCTCAGAACAGGTCTTGGGATTTGTGCAACCATTTACTTCTGCTGGGAATGGGCTACCTGGCTCAGGCTCTGGTTCGGAGTCACATGTTGTCTGGCTGAGGAAGAACTAATAGAGTTCTCCAAAGTATTATGTTTGAGTAGGTTGGGTCTGTGAATTGGAGGGGCTTGTATGCATTTCTGCTATTGTAAACCATTCTTGTGAGATATGTTCCGTATCCGTATGGGATGGTACAGCCGCCTAGTACTTCCTGTTCGTGGAAAATGGAAAGAAGCATGCAAAGATCCATCGTATCTAATCATTATTTTCCTTATTGTTGTACTATCTATTATTCTTCATTTATTTTTTGTGCTCTATTGAGCTTGAGAAGCTAAGGAGCCGTTTGGTAATCAGGATTAAGGCCGGATAGGATTAATAAGCCAAATTGTCGGATGTTTGGTACGGAATAGGCGGTCGGGACTAATAGCACGAGTTATCCGGATAGGGTCCTTATCCCCTCACTAATAATACCAAGGGAGAGGGTAGTATTATTAGCACCCTCACTAAAAAAAACACGTGATTAACATTTTTAATTCCAAAATTACCTCTTATATATAAGTAGGGATTAATAACGAGGATGCTAATAACACCAGGATTTATAATAATGTTTATCCCAGGTTAACTACCAAACAAGGTAGTGAGGAAGTTTAACAATGTAATAGCCAAAAGGGCTCTAGAAATTCCAATGGAGAGTTGATAAAACTTGGAAGAAAGCAGTAATGGGCAGATTTGGGGTAGATCAAGATAGATGGAATTGGAGGAGATTAGTAGGCCACATGGGGTAGGATTATGGAACTACATTGCAAAAGGATTCTCTGTTTAACTAAATTCGTAACTGTGGCTGTTGGGGGTGGCATATTAGTGAGATTTTGGCTCGATCCATGGTGTGGTGAGGCTCTCATGAGCATGAGATTTCCAAATCTATATAACATTGTCAAGGAAAATAAAAGAGGCTAATTGGCCTAATATCTGCTATCATCTAATGAGAGGTCACAGTGAAGTCCAGTGTTCAATAAAAAATCCTAGATTGGGAATTATAATAATTTGAGCAGTTTATGAGTGTTTTATATGAAGCGGAGACTCCAAGAGAAGGCTAGGATATGCTAAAACGGAAGCTCTAGAAAAACAGATTATTCTGTCATGTCATTTCAGAGTGTGTTGAAGCCAAGGTTAAGAGTTGTGTTCCCATTGAAAGGTATTTGGCATTTAAAAGCACCAGTTAAGGCCTTTTTTGTGTCAACAGTTGCCTGGGAGGTCATTCTCATATGCAATAATCTCAAGGAGAGGTAAATTATAGTTCACTGGCGCTACATGTGGCAATAGAATGGTGAATCTGTTAGTCATATCCTACTTCAATATGATGCACCTAAAGAGTTGTGGTGGTTTGTTTTTACTTAAATTGGGATGAGATGTGTTATAAAAAAGTGCTTAAGCTTTTCCCTTAGCTCGGTCAAGGGCTCAAGTCAGGAAATCCGATAGGTAGAAATGGCTAACCACTCCTATTTGCCTCATATGGAGCTTATGGAATGAGAGAAATAGGCGGAGTTGTGATTTCTGAAATCTCGTCTCAATGTATGTACTTTTACATAACTTCCCTTAGTGTTTCCTAAAAACTCTTCCTTTAGTGTCTTTGTATATCTCTGCTTCCGTAGTTCTAAGAGAAACTGCGTCAGATACGTCCACTGAATTGTATACGAACCACTTTAGTCATTCTGCCTCTTGCTCTGGAGGTAGAGAGGTCGTCTAATGTGATCCTAGAGTCCAAGAATGGTGCTCTACAAGTGGAGGGGCTTAAGTGTCATGTTTGGGAAGCTAGGGGTGACTTTGGTCGCAGTAAAAGGCCTGAAGTCCAAACAAATTCGCAAGAAATAAACAAACTGCTTCAAAGTCAGAATTTTCAGTCAACTTCGACGGGCTTTTCAGAATGTTCTAAAGCTCAAAAATTGGTGTATAATATATGGTTGGAAAGCCCTGAAAGTCTAGTTTCCAACCCATCAAACGGATCACAATTTCGATGTCTCTAGACGAAGTTAAGCCCAAAATACCAAAGGCTGGTCAGAATAGACGAGAATGCTGAATTTGTGTTGTTTCTTTGACCATTCAACATTATTTTCTCCAATATCCTTTGGGCTTTTCTAGGAGCACGTTTTTGTTGTGTTTTGTGAGTCTTTGTGAGTCATTGTAAGCCTATAAAAAGGCATGATTATCTTTGTAATTGATAGACAACATTGAATGAAATTAAAGTATTTTCCTTTCACTAATTCTTGAGAGAATTGTGAGAAATCTGAGATTTTTGAGAGAGAACTCAACTTTGAACTTATCAAACTCGTGAGTCGAGAGTTTGTGGCGTTCCGTAGTCGTGGTTCAAAGACAATTGCGTCTATTGGGTCTCGATTGCACCCCGAGGTTCCTATTCAATCGCGAATAGCGGGTCGAGGGAGACTCAACCTATCCTTTCCATTCCGTTGTTGTTGAACTTGTGGTCTTCATTCTTGCGTGTTGGACTTTTTGATCTCGATCTTGGTCAAGTTTACATCAATTTGGTATCGGAGCAATCGAAGAGGTTAGTAACCAACGAATTCGTTCTATCATTTTTCTTGTTAATTCCGTTCTTCTTCATCTATCCATTTTCTTTTTCGATTTAGTTTTCTTCAAATCTGTCCTAGTATTTTTGTAACTCATAAATCTGCGTTGAACTTTGTTCTAGCAATTTGTGTGTCAACTTTGTTATCTTGTCATATCCAATCCTTAAAGTAAAAAAAAAAAAAAAAACTGCTGAATTGACATTCATCGTTCGTTTTATCATTTCCTTTCATTTTAATTGTATTCAAATTTGCAAAGAAAAAAAAAAAATTCTGAATTGACGTTCTTCGTTCGTTCTATCATCTCCTTTCGTTTCAATTGTATTTAAATCTCCGAAAAAAATAAAATATTCAGCTTTCATTGTTATCATCAAATTTTTGTTCTTCATCGTCTTCGTTAAAAATTTTTTTAGAAAACACAGATCTTGGTGTTCCTGAGGTAACCCGAAATTCAGCAATCAAAGAAGACTTATTATGGAGAGGTGTGCCCGTGCTTTTAATTCCCATTGTTACATCCAAGAAAAGGTATGTAAATTCAAAATAGATGTATGCAGTGATTTTAATATGGTGAGTACGGAAATCTTTTATGAATTGGGTATTCCTGTCAAATGGATCTGTGATGATGAAGGGAATAGGGTGGCTAAGAAAGCACAAGTTTCTTTCTCTATGGGAGGGTATAAGGATGAAGTTTGGTGTGATGTAGTGCCGGCATTAGATAGGCATTTGGTTCTTGGCCTACCGTGGTTAGTTGATCGCCAAGTTGAGTGTGATATTTTCAATAAGTTTTCTTTTGTATTCAATCAAAAGAAAATTTGCCTTGTACCTTTAATACCAACGGAGCTATATAAAAAAGAAATGATTGAGATGAGGGAGGATCTAAACGCTATCAAGGCGTTATTGAATGAAAAGATTGAAAAGGAGAGAGTTGAAAAGGAGAAACTTGAAAAAGAGAGAGTTGAAAAAGAGAGGGTTGAAAAGGAGAAACTTAAAAAAGAGAGGGTTGAAAGGGAGAAGCTTGAAATTGAAAGAATTGAAAAAGAGAGGGTTGAAAAAGAAAGAATTGCAAGAGAGCAAGAGAGAGGAGAGAAATACCTGACAAAGGGACAAATGAAATAGCAGTTCGCGAAGAGTTGAAGTTGTTCCATGCATATAAAGATCCATTAGACTTCATCTCTCCAAATCCATCGGTTTCTTGGTTCATGAAGCAAATTATAGATGATTATTTCTTTTCAACATAATGGGTAGATTGGATGGACTTCGCTTCAAGGGCTAATCATATAGTTGCACGTATAGATTCGAGGACGAATCATTTTCAAGAAGAGGGGAATAATGTGATCCTAGAGTCCAAGAATGGTGCTCTACAAGTAGAGGGGCTCAAGTGTCATGTTTAGGAAGCTAGGGGTGACTTTGGTAGCAGTAAAAGGCCTGAAGTCCAAACAAATTCGCAAGAAATAAACAAACTGTTTCAAAGTCAGAATTTTCAGTCAACTTCGACGGGCTTCCCAGAATGTTCTAGAGCTCAAAAATTGGTGTATAATATGGTTGGAAAGCCCTGAAAGTCTAGTTTCCAACCCATCAAATGGATCTCAATTTCGATGTCTTTAGACGAAGTTAAGCCCAAAATACCAAAGGCTGGTCAGAATGGACGGAAATGCTGAATTTGTGTTGTTTCTTTGACCATTCAACATTGTTTTCTCCAAAATCCTTTGGGCTTTTCTAGGAGCACGTTTTTGTTGTGTTTTATGAGTCTTTGTAAGTCCTTGTAAGCGTATAAAAAGGCATGATCATCCTTGTAATTGATAGACAACATTGAATGAAATTAAAGTATTTTCATTTCACTAATTCTTGAGAGAATTGTGAGAAATTTGAGATTCTTGAGAGAGAACTCAACCTTGAACTTATCAAACTCGTGAGTCGAGAGTTTGTGGCGTTCCGTAGTCATGGTCCATAGACAATTGCGTCTATTGGGTCTCGATTGTACCCCAAAGTTCCTATTCAATCGCGAATAGCGGGTCGAGGGAGACTCAACCTATCCTTTCCATTCCGTTGTTGCTGAACTTGTGGTCTTCGTTCGTGTGTGTTGGACTTTTTCGATCTTGATCTTGGTCAAGTTCACATTATCGTCTCGTTGGGCTCTGTAAGACATTATTGACAACCTCCTATAAAGCTTGGGATAAATGAATATTCATTTTAATGCTCTAAAAATCATAATTTTCACTGACAAAGATTCGGACAGGGATGATTATTGGACAAGGTCAAACGTGGTGACATCATGAGAAAATTACAATGGAACCCACCCGTATGTTCGGAATGGAAGATAGGTAGCTCTGCTATCTCTGTAATATGTCAATAGAAGGTATATGAAACAATATTATTTTCATAGCGTTTGGGATTTATTGGACTAGTTTTAAAAGAAGTGTTTTTATGAGAGTAACCCAGAATCTTGTTACATGGACTCTTCATTTTTGCCAAAGTACCTGTGTCAACACGATACGGATGTGGCAGTTGGACACCTAAAGTTGTAAAATATAAAAGATTTTGGCAGGTCAGACACCCGGATCAGCCCGGACCCACAGTTGTATCCGATTCTTGTACCCGAGTCCATGTAACATAGCCCAGAATTGCTCAACAGAGTGGTTGTGAGAAGAAGATGGCTGTTGAGGCTATAGATAGACAAGGAAGGCCATTTGGTAATCAACTCGACAAGTAATCCTCTCTCTATATATATTTTTGGTTAATAGTAATCCTCTATATTGATAAATGATAACTATACTAAATGACGTGGGTTGGTTTCTGCTTTCACCAAAAGTGAACTAATTTCTAACAGCTTTAAAGCAAAATCAATTATCAAAATATCATTACTTAGAGTGAGTCAATTATGGTGGACGGTGAGGGTGTGATGCACTAAGTAGAATATTTGGAGTTTGGGTTAGGGTCTCTCCCCGAGGATATACTTGGATTTCCTCTTGGGGTTTCCCATAAATGATTTTTTCCTTGGAAATTAATAGTTACAGCAGTAAATCCAGCTGTCAATCGGTACACACACCTATGCTGGCTCTTCATTCTAATTGATAAAACTGTAAACCTGCTGGAACTGGATTGAACAATGATCATAACTCCTTAATAGATGACTTGAAAGAAAATACCCATAATAAGTAATGATGATGAGTGCTAGTGTGCTACCATTGGCATGTTAAGGGGCTAGGGGTTTTTGCTGTCTTATGGGGGATCTGGACCGAGAGGAATTCCATTTCGGATCAGCTGCAGTTGCCTTGCCCTCTTCTTTAGGCGTATGTATTTCTGTTCCTTTTCTTCTGATGGACATCTCGTCTATTCCTTTTGTACTTTCTCAATTCTATATATATCCTTTTCAATAGAAAATGGGGCTAGGGGTAGGGTCAGTGGTTCAAATCTGGTCCCCAAGATTAAATTTAAGACAGAGCAACACTTGTCTTCTTTCATGGTCTTCCTTTGGTAATCAGATTAAGTTGAAAAAATCTTCACATGCTACAGTTTACTTTGTCCAAAACGTTTTCCAGAAATTTTCTATGGACTGTCTGCGAAGAGTTTATTTCTACTGACAATATTTCCCTAATGTATTATGATATTTTATTGTTTAAATTGTTTTATATCAAAGTATACAGAGTGGTAGTTCTCACAAAACTTCTGCAATTGTTTTTGGATGGTCAATATTTCTATTAGTGGTGGATCCCATCATTCTGATATGCGGCTGTGTTCTCGGTATAAAAGATTCTTATGCACTGTGCTGAATTCCAACATTCGTCATAGTGGTTCTTCCTATAACATACTCTCCTTAGGAAACCTAACTTACAAGGACCTGGGTACGGGTGTCGAGTGCTAGTACTTGTCCATAGGTCGGATATGGGAAAAATATGAAGTTTAGGATACTTGGACTCAGCTCAAAAGGCTCCAAAAATAGGGTGTGGGTACTTCGACACAGCGTATGGCTGTATTTTAGACTCCATGTTCTATATTTTACTTATATATTATGTACTCCCTCCGTTCCTTAATTATTGTCTTGTTTGACCTGACACACGGATTAAGAAAAAACAATTGACTTAATATTGGTATAATGTGTAATTTCCTTTAATGCCCATGTGTATGTGGTTCATAATTAAAGTAGGAGAAAAAGTAAGGGTAAAATGGTAAAAGAGATGTTCTAAAAAGGAAAGTTTTCAAACAAGACAATTATTCTGGGACGGACAAAAAAGGATAGGAAGACAATAATTTAGGGACGGAGGGAGTATATGATATGGAAATTAGGGCAATATATTAAAGCTCTGAGTGTCTATTTGATTTAATAGCTGCATATTTGAAAATTTCATGGACTTGATTAATAATCATAAGCTGGAGAACCCAGATTACACATTGAAGAGTCCGACACACATCCCATACCCATGTCCGCATGGATCATGCCGGACACAGGTATTGGGAGAAAATGAAGAGTCCTTATTATTAGTTCTTTTGATGAAAAACGGAACAGAAAACCTCAATTATATTCGTCGTTTCTTCCAACATTTCTTTCTGCATCCCTGATTATATTCATTAGTTGTTTTGATGAAGAGACTTATTAATATAACTTGAGAAAAGTTACTAGCTAGGAGCTGTGTCATGTGGAATAAGTACAAGGGTTTGGTCATCTATCTCCCAATTCTGTTATAGAAGCATTGCATTGCATTGCAGTTGTGGTATATAATTCTTAATTCTATATTGTTTCTTTTTTCCATGGGTAAAAGTGTCCTTGCAGGACTTGTCCAAAGTAGGCGTTTTATGCCTTATTTTTGTGTGTTAACTTATGGGTATTAGTAGCATTTAGAGTGAGAAGCGTTGAAACATATTTTATACCCTTGATAAGAGTTGAGTATTAACCTAATAGTCATTCAATCAAATCAGGGTGGGTTTCTTTCATTGTTTTCCTTCCCCCCGCCCTCCTCCCCTTATCTTCTTGTGGTAAGTCTACAGCGAGTGGGATGGTGCTCTCCTATTCTCAAAGGAGTCTTTCTGTGGCCACTGTATCTCATATTCGCATGTATGATCCTTCTGTCATTATATATGCTTGTATATATTAATTCATTCATATGTTTCTGTTTTTTGCAGGTTATCTTTAGGAGAGAGCTTGGATGGTGTTAAAGGCTCCTTCGACTAGAGTAGTTAAGAGTTTCAGGCTTTCAGCATCTGTATACATGTACTGAGTGTGTCATCAGTTTGCTCAGAGTTCGAGATCCTTTGAGAATCCTTGCATCTCATAGAAGGTTAAAACAATGAAATCTTCTTAACCTCCTTGTGTAATTATGTATTTCAGTCTTTCTGCATTCCTTCCAATTCTTATAGATGCTTTGAGTAATTTTTAAGTAAACAACCATCGCTTCCCACTGCCAGTAGTTTTAACCCGCCGCGATGTCAGTGTATAAAGTTTGATGAGTGAGAACATCTTCATGAGCAAGAAAGCCCCCCATAGAATAGGCTGGCTATGGCCTTTTCATTAAGCCAAAAGTGCTCATTTTTGGGTGCACCTAAAGGCTAAAGCAAAGATCCAATAGAACATATTCTCTAACCTAGCATTATCAAACAAAACAGGTCAAGACCAAATACACATAAAAACCTATTAACTAAGAGAAAAACAAAAAGCAAAAAGAGGAACGCATGTCGACTGCAAAACATAGATGTGGAAAATACAAGCTTGCTAAGATTATGGAAATGAAGCTTAGCTTGATTGGCGATGGACAAACAGAAAAGGGACAGCCTACTATTGGCTAAAGATGGCTAACTAATATCTAGATGAAACCCTTCGAATCAAAGCCCGAGCCAAAAGCGAGTTACCATAACACAAGAATAACTTGGTCACTGGTGCCTGGGGAACCCTTGAGCGTATTTGGCTTCCCGGAAGTTGGGCATCATAACTTCCTCTCTTCATATCATCATATGTCATCCTTTTTCTCCTTTTCATTGGACGGGATCGTGGAAGAACTTCGTTTTCTCCCATCGGGAGGGTTTTCTCTCATTGAGAATACTTGAATGACGATCACACCAGAATTGTGGATGATGAAACCAACCACGTATTCGCTTGGCGGACCCTTGCCAAGGTATGGAATCGAAATACGGATCCTTCTAATTCTAATTTTAATTTCCATTTTCCCTTGCTGTTTCGTCAGTCTTGTATAGACTCGAAGGATTATTGATTAAAGTAAACCAAATGGAACCTACCTAAGTCAACTATCTATGTAGATTAGCTCCTAACAATTAGTGGCAGGTTAATTTGTTGACTATTGAACACTTTATTTTATGTGAGTTAATGCAGTAAAAAGTCGAACATAACAATAATTTAGGAGTATAAAAAGTCTATGTGTAGATGTAGAGCCTCTCTTGGAGTGTGTCTCATCAGCTTTCAGTCGAGGAAGCCAACCAGATTCTGCCTTCTCTGCATAAGTTACAAGGTCTAGTAAATTAAAACCATAGACTAATCATTCAAGAGGACAAATTAAAGGCTGAAAACTTAGATCAGTGACCAACCTTTCTTGCAGAAAGGGAATAGCAGGAAAGAAGACTATAGAAATTACTTGAAAGTAGTCGAGTCGATACGACCCAAAATACTCAAGTGAAAACATTTCTCGTAGAACATTGATAAGAAAAAAAGAAGGTAGTTGATCTTTAAATGGATTAAAGATCACCATGACGACTTCAATGGGAATGGATCAATATGCGACGATACAAATAGAAAGGACAAGGAGGATAGATTAACCAGCAACGGCCAACAAATGCGTAGAGGAAACCAAGTACCAATGATTGAAATTCTGGGTTATGTGTAAAGCTCCAAAATTTCTATCCATTCCCCTTTGATTTGGCATTTTCTGAATCAAAACTCTCATCAATCATCATCGTCGTTGTCATCCTCATCCTCATTATCATCTTTGTGTTTTCTCGTTGCATCAACTTCGTCGTCATCATCATCGTCATCATCTTCATCATCATCATCTATGTGTCTTCTCCTCCTCCTTGTTCTGTTGCCATCATCTTCATCTTCATCGTCATCGTCATCGTCATCGTCATCATCATCGTCATAAGACCTTCCTTTCTTATTCTTTGGGTCATAACTTTCTTTCTTTTCTTTGGACATGGTTGGGCCTGAATTCTCTTTACTTTCCTTAGACAGATTTGGACCGGAAGCTTCCTTACTTTCCTCTGTCAAGGTTGGGCCAGAAGCGTCTTTGTTTTCCTTAGAATGGGTCGAGACAAAACTTTCCTTCTTTTCTTTGGACATGGCCAGGCTTGAATTCTCTTTACTTTCCTTAGACAGATTTGGACCGGAAGCTTCTTTACTTTCCTTTGTCAAGGTTGGACCAGAAGCGTCTTTGTTTTCCTTAGAAGGGGTCGAGACAAAACTTCCTTTCTTTTCCTCGGAAGAAGTAGATTTTGACATGGCTGAGCCTGAATTCTCTTTCCTTACATTAGACAGATTTGGGCCAGAAGCTTCTTTTCTTTCCTTTGTCGAGGTTGGAGCAGAAGTGTCTTTGTTTTTCTTAGAAGGGGTCGAGACAAAACTTCCTTTCTTTTCCTCGGACGAAGTAGGACTAGAACTTTCTTTCCTTTCATTGGACTTGGTCGAGCTAGATGGTTCTTCCTTTACCCTGGCTTGGGTTGAGGTAGAACTTACTTTCTTTTCCTTGGAAGAGATTCCACCAGGATAGAGATTATGTTCCTTGATCGGGGTTGAATTGGAACTTTCTTGCTTCTTACTAGCCTTACCAGTGTCAGTAGCGGAGCTTGAACCAGCAAAAGTTGGCTTTGGTGTGGCGCATCCCAAATGAGCATTAAATCCACACTTTCCACAGCGGTACAGCCATTGGTTAGTGCCAATGACAAAGCAAATGTCACAATGAAAGCAATTGGCTTCATTAGGAGGCGAGAATACCAGATCAAGCGGGTGGACATGGGATTTGTGAATCACAATCTGTGGCATTGTTGCGCAGAGAATGTGAATATCAACCTTACATTTTTTGCAAGAATAGCAGAAGCCATTGCCTGTTTCGGAGCATGCATTACAGGTGAAGGCGCCTGATCGGTATGCAGGTTTCGGGAGGAGAGAGAGAATGTGATCTTTGTGGAAAGGGAGTCGGATTTTCTCAGGGATTTGTGAACATTGGAAATGGATTAGGTAGTCACACTTTTTGCAAGTGCAAATCCACCCGGTTGGGTCGAGTTTGCAAGCCGAGCATGAAGGTTCATTCTTGGTTTCTTGGTAATCTGATATCTGTAATAGGTGATCAGGGTGGCTGAAGTGTCTTAGTGTTTGTTCAGAACTCATCTCTCTCTCTCTCTCTCTCTGTTTTCACACACAAACACAAATGATTAGGATGTTGAAAGCTGAAGTTGTATTATTCATATATAGCCTGCAGCACATCAAATGTCTGGGCTCATGATAAATACATACATGGTTGTTAGAAGATTTTGGATTTCATAAAATCATGGTTGTTAGATTTTGGAAAGTCAATACTGGGATTAGTTAGTTTCATTTTCTGAAATGAAGTTGTGAAAGAAACATGAATATTAAAGAAAGACCAAACAGTTTCCAAGCCAACAAACAGTACCATTACTGATTTAATTAATGCAGATAAATAAATAATGATCAAATGCAAGATAAATGAATTAAGAGACAGAAGATTTTGGATTTCATAAAATCATGGTTGTTAGATTTTGGAAAGTCAATACTGGGATTAGTTAGTTTCATTTTCTGAAATGAAGTTGTGAAAGAAACATGAATATTAAAGAAAGACCAAACAGTTTCCAAGCCAACAAACAGTACCATTACTGATTTAATTAATGCAGATAAATAAATAATGATCAAATGCAAGATAGATGAATTAAGAGACAGAAGTTGACATTGCAATTTGCTATATAAGAATTGTGTGTTCCTTTCCTACATAAAATAACTATAACAACCACACCCTTGGATGTATCCAGTCCAGTACGTACCAGATGGTTTTTATTATTATTGAAATGCATGTGATTGCAGCAAGCATTGAAGAAGGTTAGTTGACTCTTAGTTAGTTATCGAAATACTTGTTTCATTCACATTCACTCTGATAACCATTAGCTGTAACACTCTGTAATTACTTTAACAAAATTGCGATTAGAGCCCAAGTACATCCTCATCTACTACTATAGACATCAATCATATCAATAGATTTTTGAGTGGGGCTGCTAATCGAGTTCTCAGGCGTGGGTTGTAATATGTGATTGTCGAGAGATCGAGCTTTGCTTGGACCATGCTAGTCGATCTGGATAGTAGAGCCTCAGTTCGCAATCACCTTATATCGAGAAATGCATATATGTTCTTTAATAATACATACTTTATGTAGCAATATTCGCGTCTACAATTACTTGCTTGGAGTGATAGTCAGAACAATGAGTTCTTATCGAGTAGCATAATAATAAGTGCTCACCTTATTGAGCTCCGCTCAAGTGGTATTGTGGCCTGTGGGTCGTCCCTCAGAATTTACTTCGATTTTTGCAGTCATAACATTCGAAACATAATACGAATTAAAAAAAAAAAAAGATGTGATAAGATGTAAGAACACTAATATACTCATCAATTAATAGTACAATTTCTCAAGCACTAACCAACTATGTGCTTGTATTTTTCCTTTCTAACAAAATATGTAACTGAACTGAAGCAAATTTGGAGAAGACTATTAAAAAACTCCCTAGCAACAATAATTTATACTTACAATTCAATAAAAAGAATTATGGTCCATATATGCATTCGCCCTTATAGCAACTTGAAAAATAATTTACAGTATTATACAAAATTGTTCAAAATGCACTTCCCCACAACTTCTTTCATCTTGAAGGGGCACAATAATACAACCACTAGCAGGTAAGCAGAATGTGAGATTTCGTTTTTCGGTTAACGAAAAAAATTGAATGTCGTTAGTGAAAACTTAATGGAGTGTTCCAATAAGCTTTCATCAAGTTTGAAAAGGATAAAATTAGGAATTAGGGTTTAAAGTTTGGAGTAGCTTTAGGAGTTTAGGATTTATGATTTTAGGGGTTTAATTGTGAATGCAGCGTACATGCTTGAAGATCACACCAGAAATGTGTATGATGAAACCAACCAGCTCGTATTCGCTTGGCCAAGGTATGGAATCGAAATGCCTCACTCGCATACGAGTCAAGAAAACCCCCCAAAGAATAGGCTGGCTATGGACTTACTAGTTGGGTGAAAGGGCTCATGATTTTCAACGTTGCCCCCAAGACCCAACTAAAATTTAGATCTGTTCCTAAAATCAGAACTTATGTTTGATATTAAAGAAAATGCTGTCAAAACTGAAGGATTTAATTCATTACATCTCATTATCATCAATGGAAAGAATAGGTATAGATGAGCATATATATCAAAAATACAAAGGCATAGCGTGATCGATCAGCAATCGCTACTAATTATCCTTCAAATCAAAAAGTTGAGCCAGAATGAGTTACTAAAAAAGTACTCGCGCTTCATTCCAAAATAAATGTTTACATTTTTAGTAGCCCCAGTAGAAGCAATAAAGCAAGACTCATATAAAAACATCCAAAACAAACTCAGTCATCTGAGAAGACTACATAAGAAGAAAAAAAAAAAAAAAGGAAAAACAAATTTTCCATATTCATAATCTCATCACTACAGCGATTACCAATTATCCTCATCAGAACCATAGTTGGTAAGATCATCCTGAATATCATCATAACTATAATCATCCCGATTTCCAAATGGCTTCTGATTAAAGGGAGCATCCCGATTTCCAAATCGCTTCTGATTAAAGTTCCTACCATGTTTATTGGAGCCTTCTTTTCCTTGGTATGAAGTTGCACCTGAACTTTTCTTTTCCATGGACGAGGGATTCTTCGTGTTGTAGTTACTTCCTTTAGAAGGTCCATCACCCTCATCAGTGCTATAACTACCTATGCTATCAAGATCATCATGAATATCATCAGAACCATAACCACCTGCAGAGTGATCATCGTGAACGGAATTCTGCTGCCAGTACCCACTACCGCCACCTGCTCCTGAGTTGTTGGATGAGGCATAAATTTTCCTGTTTGCATTTTGGTTTCCATCACCATTCCAGCGATCATTGCTTCTGGAAGTGTCTTGCGTGTAGCGCCTTCTTTCACCACCATTCTTCGTGTTGTAGTTACTTCCTTTAGAAGGTCCATCACCCTCATCAGTGCTATAACTACCTATGCTATCAAGATCATCCTGAATATCATCAGAACCATAACCACCTGCAGAGTGATCATCGTGAACGGAATTCTTCTGCCAGTACCCACTACCGCCACCTGCTCCTGAGTTGTTGGATGAGGCATAAATTTTCCTGTTTGCATTTTGGTTTCCATCACCATTCCAGCGATCATTGCTTCTGGAAGTGTCTTGCGTGTAGCGCCTTCTTTCACCACCATTTTCAGGTCTATAGTCTGTGGCCGCTGGCCCACGAGCATACCCACTATCAACCCGATTTCCGAATTGCTTCTGATTAAAGGGCCTATCATGTGTATATCCCGAATTGGAGCCTTTTTCTTTTCCTTTGTATGTAGTTGCACCTGAACTTTTCTCTTCCTTGGACGGGGGACTCGTGTTGTATTTACTTTCTTTCTTTTTCATCGACGTTGTTGAACTGGAACTCATTTGGGCAACAATTTTGTTTGACTTGGCGCACTCTAAATGAGCGTTGAATTCGCACTTATCGCACCTGTAGCGCCAACAATTAGAGATAATGCTTCCGCATACCTTACAATCAAAAGTCTTACTTTCATTATGAAGTGAAAACGCGAGATCAAGGGTATGATGGTGAGACTGATGATTCAAAACCTGTGGGGTTCTTGCACAGTCGAAATGGAGATAAACTTTGCAATTTGTACTGCCATAGGCAAACTTGAAGCCTTGGTTACCACAAGCATGGCAGTTGAAAAGGGCTTGGTCAGGGATGAGGGAGAAATTGTGGTCGCGATAGAATGGATGGCGAATATGTTGAGGAGCTATGGAGCATTGGAAATGAAGGAAGAAGTTGCAATCCCTGCAACTGCAAATCCATCCAGAAGCCTTGAGCTTGCAGGCTGCACAGAATGCAGCTCTTTGGGTTGTTTTGGATTCATCATAATTGGATAGTTGTAAGGGGTGTATATGGCTGAAGTGCTTGAATGTTAATTCTTGCCTCTTCTGGCTTCCTCCCTCATGTGGACTCATATCTCTCTCTCTCTCTCTTCAGTTCAAGAAGTTTTGATGTTGAGCAGGCATATATACTATTCATTTATAGAAGGGCCGATTGAATTTTGGGCTCAAGGTTGATCACTAAATTTACTTGGAGAAGGGGCAAATGGTAACTAAGACTTTTTGGGTCGTTTGGTTACGAGACAAGGATAAACATTATTATTAATCGTGTTACTATATATTAGTGCCCTCACTATTAATACCACCCCTTTCGAGTTAAATAACGAGGGGAAAGCTGTTTATCCGGATCACTTATCTTCTTATTAAGCTGTACCAAACAACTTCATCATAAGTACTATTAATGACATTAAGTCAACTATATATATATATATATATAATGTTTTGATTGTGGAGTTATTTGGTTGTTGGCATGTTACCTTCAATTACGGATGGTGCGACTTTACAGATATAGTTAAATAATTGTAATATAATTTGTCATTTGATAATTAAGTTGATTAACAAACAACCTTTGGTTTGTCTTTATTAGAATGTGAGTTTGTACGGTTTCCATTACAGTAGAGATCTAGAGATGGAAGAAACAAGACAGCAGAGGATTTCACAGATTCATTTGTTTTCAAGCAGTATGCATCAGCCAGCAACTTAAGATTAAAAGTTTGTTCTAAGTAGGGACATTAATTAATTGGTATAGACTTTTTCTATATATTATTATTTTTACCTAAAGTTTTATAAGTAGGAGTTATTTTTTTCACAATTGGTCCTTGATCTTTTTGGATGGTTGTTAGAAGATTTTAGATTTATTTCATTCATTAATCATCATGCATGATTCATGAAGGATCGATAGGAAAAACAAAAAGTCAATACTGTGGGATTGGTTAATTTCATTTCATTTCATTTCCTGTGAAAGAAACATGGATATTAAAGAAAGACCAAACAGTTTCCAAGTGAATAATATTAATGGCAGCTGCGACTTGCAAAAGCTCACAAATTTATTTAGCTGAATTTACTTCCCGCGGGCGCCGCCGATAATATATGAAACCAAATATATTTTTGGATCGGACTTTACCACATACAATAATGATTGTTGAGAGAGCTTTGCGGTGTTCAAGCCAAGGTACGTTAAAATCTGGTGGCTGACCATTCTAGTCGTTCTGGATAATAGAGAGTACGATTACTTGGAGTGATAATGAGAACGATGAAGAACTTAATTACCTCGTCAGATTAGTGTATCGAGCTTGTATTTAATGTACCAACTGTCCATTGTTTAAGATACAATACTGAGAGGAGATCCAGTTCGTGTATGTTCTACAACTACGACAAGCGACATATGTGGGAGAGAGATAGGGAACCAGGTGATACGAACTATCGTTTCAATAAAATTTATAACTTGGCCAGTTATCACTTGCATGTATGTGTACATAGTCATAGCCCTTTTCGACGTTGGTGGGCTAAAACCATATAATCAGTTCTTCGTATGCTTGCTTGTGTTTTCTTAGTTCTTTGAGTTATATGTTATACTGTTCTGCCTCATTACTTGCTCTCATCTTTCTGTTCTTATTATTGCAGAGACCAAACAGTTATCTGACTGCAAAATTTCTTATCAAAATTTGTATTTAACTTTGTAATTAATTTTAGAATTGTACCAGCTGGCTCACTCGATTCACTAACATGTGATTATGAGAATATTCTGTTCATCTAGATATTCAGAATTTGAGATGACCCAAACGAGTTATTGCCAGGATTATACAAAAAGTTTAAAAACGCAAAGCTGGAACTTGGAAGCCCGGTAAAGAGAATCATAGAAAAGTTAAAATTTGAATTTGAGTAATGTTTTTCTTACAAAAAGGATATAGTAAAAGTGTACGTAATATATATATATATATATATATATATATATATATGAATGATGTTGCACAAAAAATCTGGTGCACCGGGTGTGTCGATCTAATCGTTGCCTCGCCTCGTTGTTAATCTAGGATATCTGGCTTATGAATCTGTAAAAAGAAACCGTGGGAGGGGCGGGGAGGGTTCCCCGCCAAAACCCTCCGGTGTGTTTATTAGTATACCGGTCATTAGAGACTAACACTATATTTTCTCTACGTAAAGAGTGACGTACCTTGGCTTAGCATAAGAGGGTATATATATACTCGCATGGGCCGGACCTCTATTCATTTTGGACCCACTTGTTTGAGTAAGACCCATACACTTTAACCCGGTCCAAAATATGCACATCGCATTTTGTTCTTCTTTTCGATTAGGTGGAGAACTTTGATGGTGTTAACTGTCAAAGGCTCCTTTTTAGTTTTTACTAGGAATATTTAAGGTGAAAGCATTTTGCAACACAACTCTGTTTGAATGTGCCATCAATTTGCTGAGAGACTCATTGAGAATACTTGCTTGAAGATCGCACCAGAAATGCGTATGATGAAACCAACCTCGTATTCGCTTGGCGAACCTTTGGCAAGGTATGGAATCGACATGCCTGGCATACGGGTCAAGAAAACCCCCAAAGAATAGGATGGCCAAGGCCTTACTAGTTGGCAAAAGCCGAAAGGGCTTATGATTTTCGACGATGCCCCCAAGACCCAGCTAAAATTAAGATCTGTACCTAAAATTAGGACTTATGTTTGACATTGTGGTAGTAGTCGTCTTGAAATGTATAATATTAAAGAAATTCTGTTAAAACTGAAGGATTCAATTCATTACATCTCATAATCATCAATGGAAAGAATATTTATTGAGAATACATATCAAAAATTCAAAGGTGTAGCATGATTGGCGATTGAGAAACGCAAAGGGACAACCCGTGATCAATCAGCAATCGCTACGAATAATCTTTTGAATATAAAAGGTGAGCCAGAATGAGTTACTAAATTATCAGAACAACTTGGTCACTGGAGATTTAGGGCCTAGGCCTAGGACACCCTTGGTCGTATTTCTCTTCCCAGTATTGACGATACCATAGCCGCCTCTGCTCCTCAGTTATCACTACCTCAATTTTCTTTTCTTCCTTTGAAGAGGTGGGGTGGGAACCTGAAGCGACAACTGGTGCCTTTGTGGAACTTATTTGGGAAACAATTTTGTTTGACTTGGCACACTCTAAATGAGCATTGAAATCACACTCATCACACCTGTAGCGCCAAAAATTAGAGATAATGCTGCCACATACATTGTAAGCAAAAATGATCTTCCTTTGAAAAGGAATTGGGAACACGAGATCCAGGGGTGCTATGACAGTGAGACTGGTGAGTCAAAACCTGTGGGGTTCTTGCACAGTCGAAATGGAGATAAACTTTGCAATTTGTACAGCCATAGGCGAACTTGAAGCCTTGGTTACCACAAGCGTGGCAGTTGAAAAGGGCTTGGTCAGGGATGAGGGAGAAATCGTGGTTGCGATGGAATGGATGACGGATATGTTGAGGAGCTATGGAGCATTGGAAATGGAGGAACAAGTTGCAACCCTTGCAACTGCAAATCCATCCAGAGGCCTTGAGGTTGCAGGCTGCACAGAATGCTACACTTTGGGTTGTTTTGGATTCATCATAATTGGATAGTTGTAAGGGGTGTATATGGCTAAAGTGCTTGAATGTTAATTCTTGCCTCTTCTGGCTACTCATCTCTCTCTTTCTCTCAGTTTCAAGAAGTTAATTTTGATGTTGTGCAGGCCATTTTATTCATATATAGAATTTTTAATGTCGAGTTATTTGGTTGTTGGATATGCATGTCACCTTCAACGAGGGATGGTCGGACTGTACATATATAGTCAAACAACCTTTGGTTTGTCTTTATTAGAACGTGAGTTTATACGGCTTCCATTACAGTTGAGAGAAATGGAAGAAACAAAACAGCGGGGAATTCACAGAATCATTTGTTTTCAAGCAGTATGTAGCAGCCAAAACTCCTACTCCCTCCGTCCCTTAATTATTGTCTTGTTTGACCCGGCATACAGATTAAGAAAAAAATAATTGGCTTAATTATTAATATTGATATAGTGTGTAGTTTTCTTTAATGTCTATGTGTATGTGGCCCATAATTAAAGTAGGAAGAAAAAGTAAAGGTAAAATGGTAAAAGTGTTGTTCTAAAAATGAAACTTTCAAACAAGACAATTATTTTGGAACGGAAAAAAAAGGAAAACAAGACAATAATTTAGGGACGGAGGGAGTATTTGTTTCTGTGCATAGCCTCTTCCAAGTCTCTTTGGTAGCATACACCAAACTGAACCATATCAGTGTCAGGGTTGTCACCAAATTGAAGGGGCAAACTACAGCATTAGTCCTTGTACTTTACCCCCTTTGGGGATTCGATTATGTACAAAAAATTATTATAATAAGTCAACTCTTTGTACTTACAAATTTAAACGGGAAAATTATCAAAATGACCAACGTACTATCATTTAGTAACCGATTTCACCCTGTACTCCAAATATCCTAAAATTGACTTGTGTACTCACTATTTGAGTCCAACGTGGTCCTCCTGACTAACGGCCCATCCAAGGATTTAACGGGCTGCTGACGTGGACACCAACGTACGTAAGTTCTTGCTTGCGTGGAATTTTATTATTTTTTCCGTTAGTTATTTTCTTCCCCTTGTGCTTGCGTGGACATTATTTAGTCGTTTTTGGTGGGAAATAGTGAAGGAAAAAAACATAAACGAGTTTTAACAAAACTTCATCGCACAAGTGAACAATTTCAGAAAGGGGGTTTGATCTTTTGAAGTAGCTTCATCGAAGAAGACATAAATTCAGAAAGGTTTGCTTGAAGATTGCAAAGCAATTTGTTTATTTCAAAAATCAGGTAACCATAATTTTTGTTTGTATTCAATTCGAAAAAAGCTAGGGTTCTTTACTGAATACCTAGGGTTCTGTGAATATCGTGCTTGGAATGGTTTTTTCTCCCTTTTTAGATGTATGTTGCTGTGTTTTATTCACCCATTTTGAAATTAGGGCTTTTTGAATTAACGTATTTGTGGTCAAAAGATTAGGCCTTCAAAAGGGGTTTCGAAATTAGGGCTTTTGTCTGTTGTCTTTGTCATGTTGATAACCCCCCACCCCCCTTTCTTGTTTATTGTAGTTTACATGGTACCCCTCCCCCTAATTTTTTTTTTGATTGTTTATTACATATTGTAGATTTTTTGTCCCCCACTTTAACTTTTTGTAAAAATGGTCTCTCTTTCCCATTCTTTATGCCAATAGTTTTGGACAGTTGCTATGAGAGTAACATTTGTGACAATTTTATATGGCATGTGTAGGTATCATTGTAATTTTTTATTTCTTGGTTTTTCTTTCATGCAGAATGTCTGAAACTATAGCATTGTGCATTCACTATGATAGGATAATTAGGACTAGTCCATATAGGCATTATGATGGTGGTGATGTGGCAAGGTTTTTTGATATACCTTGTGAGACTTTTACCATTGTTGTGTTGGAAGAAATGATAAAATCATATTGCAAAAAGCCAATTGAAAAAATACACTACAAAGTGCCACATTATAGCATGGAGGGTGGGATTAGGTTTATGTGGTGTGATGAATAATTAAGGGTTTATTAGATGTTGGTAGATGTACCAAGGGCCTTGTAAAGATATATGTTGAACATGACAATTCTCGGGATGAAAATATAGAGAATCTTGATGTAAACAGTGATAGTGACAATGGTAATGAGGATCCTCATTATGATGGTAGTGAAGATGATGTGGCTAGCTTAGATCATTTAAGTGAACATGAAGATGATGTGGTTTATTTTAGGGAGAAATTAATTGAGAATAAGAGAAAAGCTGCACCTAATTTGACCCAACATACATCAAATGTGACCTCTCCTCATGTTATTGTGACCCTAGTGTTGATGAACCATTTGTTGAACCCAATACTGTGACCCAACTTACAAATACATTCACTCATCCATTGCCAACAGTTGAGAATGATGATTTCATGGAGCAGATTATGAATTATGGAGGTAATGTGGATGCTAGTGGGTACCACAGTAAATATGTGGACTCTAGTGACTATGATTCCCCCCACTTTGATAGTGATGATGAAAAGGACAATGAGCTGGATATTTTGACCCATTACCCTGTATTTGACCCCACAACCAAATGGGACCACATGTACCCAAGCCTTGGAATGAGGTTTGCTAGCACTGCACAACTGAAGCATTACTTAACCTGTTATGTTGCAAATAATGGTTATGATTTAAAATGGGCCAAAAATGAAAGGATAAGATTGTTAGCTGTGTGTAGGCATCCTAATTGTAAATGGAGGATTTATGCTAGTAGCATGATGTAGAAAGAAGATTCAATTCATATCAAATCATTTAGAGATGTACATAAGTGTGTGAGGAAGTACAAGCTAAAAATTGCTGGTTCAGCTTGGATAGCTAACATGTGTGCATCTGAGATAAGAAACTTTCCTAGGTGGAAGTTGAAAGAAATGAAAGCTTACATTCTGAAGGTGTACAAGGTGGATTTGACTCTGAAATAGTGTTCTAGGGCTAGATCACTTGCATTGGCTGAAGTGAAAGCAGTATTGAAGGAACATTATAGTAAGCTCTATGACTATGAATATGAATTGAAAAGAAGTAATCTTGGGAGCATAGTAGCTTATGAAACTAAAAGGTCTTTGTCAACAGGAGAGTTGATGTCTGATAGGTTTTATGCGTGTTTTGCTGCATTGAGAATGGGATGGACTGCATGTTGTAGACCTGTGATTGGCCTTGATGGTTGTTTGTTAAAGGGATATTGCAAAGGGCAATTACTTTATGTAATGGGTAGAGATGGGAACAACAATTTCTTTCCTATAGCATGGGCTGTTGTCAAAACAGAAAACATCAGCGCTTGGACTTGGTTTCTTCAACAACTCAGCAATGACATAGGATCTAACAATGGTAATGAATTGACTTTGATTACAGATCTACAAAAGGTATGACTTTGTGTGTTTTATTTTAAATATGTTAACTATCATGCAATATTAACTGTATTTAAAATATTTAGTAGCACTGTTTATATGTTAAATACATTAACTATAATGTCTATATTTGTTGTGAATCAAGGACTTTTGAATGCCATAGGAACTGTATTTCCTGAAGCAAAGGTCAGAAATTGTGCTAGTCATGTGTATGCCAACTTCAGGAAGCAGTACATAGGGGTGCAGCTCAGAAACTTGTTTTGGAAAGCAGCAAAAATTGGAACATTAGAGGAGCTTCATTGGGTCATGGTTGAGATGAAGGAGATAAGTTCAGCAGCTTATGAACATTTGCTCACAAAGGAGTCTAGTAAGTGGTGTAGGGCATATTTCTCATGCAATATTTGTTGTGATAGTGTAAAGAACAACATGACAGAGTCATTTAATGCATACATTTTAGAAGCTAGGTGTAAGCCAATTATCAGTATGTGGAAGACATAAGGATGGCTGTGATGTGTAGGTTGGCTGATAAACAGAAGGTGTTTATGAGGCAAGATGACAATGTTAGTCCTAGAATAAGAAAAAAAGATGGAGGTGTTGAAAGATGGATATAAGGAATGGATTACTGAGCATAATGGCAATAATAAATTTGAGCTCAGGAAGGGAGGAGATGGGTACTCTGTTGACTTGGTTGATAGGGTATGCAGTTGTAGGCTTTGGTAGTTATCAGACATTCCTTGCACTCATGCAATATGTACAATTTACTTCATTGGGATGAAGCATCAAATGTGCCTACAACAGCTCCACATCACCAACTTCTGAGCACATGTATTGGCATGGTAGGAGATGCTTATATCGCAGTGAGGTATCAGTACTTAGGATCAATGAAGAGATAGCTTTGACTGGTCCATCTCAAGGTAGCTAAACACCAAATACCCCTCCACCAATTGGAACTCAATCACCAAGGCAGTCACCAAAGCTAAGGCAGTCACCAAATACCCCTCCATCAATTGGAACTTAATCACCAAGGCAGTCACCATGAGTGAGGCAGTCACCAAGGCTAAAGATGCTGAAGAAATATGACTAAGCTGTTTAGATTTCTTTTGTTTATTTTGAGTAACATTGGAACCAAGCTATTTAAATTTCTATTGTTTACTTTTGTTGACATTGTTGGTATGATGGTGATCTGTTACTTTTGTTGAGAATGTTGTTTACTTTTGTTGACATTAATTTCTTTTGGTTGGTGATAGAAATGAATGGGCAATTACTTTGGTTGGTAATGCAAATTGGCATTTACTTAGGTTGGTGATGAATTGACATTGACTTTGTCAGAGAAACCAGTTGATATAGCATTTGTGTTTGGCTTCCTTGCAATGGTGTCTTACTTTGTGTGGAATGGCAATGACAATACATAAACAGAGCAATGACAATACATTAACAGGGAAATGACATTAACATTAACAGGTCAATGTCAATAACAGGGGAATGTAAATAACAGGGAAATGTAAATAACAGAGCAATGTACATAACAGGACAATACATTAACATGCCAATGGCATTAACATTAACAGTCATTTCAAAAGTAAATTCAAACAACACCTTGCTAACTGCATAATACACTACAATTACACTAGGCCTAAACACTAAGGAAGCGACATATTACTGAAAATTGTTTGGCCTTTGAAGATTCCCATAATTAGGCCAACAACCACTGTCTAAGCTATCAGCATTGCACACAAACACCACTGCTCTCTCTCTCTCTCTTTTGCCTTCTGAAATCATTCTTCCAATTTTCTTTCATGTACCTTGAACTTTGCCTTCTTTTTCTTCAATTTTTCAGTTTCTTCAACCAATTGTCTAAGTTGCATTTCAGTTTTCTCAACTTGATGCTTCAATTCCACTATTTGTGATCTCAGTCATCCATAAATGATGATCTTTTTGGATATTTCAAGCAGTGCTGGGTCAATCCAAGTAAAAAAATGACTGTGCTTAGCTCGATCCTATAAATTAAAAAATTATTGCAAAATTAAAAAATAAATAAACATTCACATAATTAAAAACTAACTTTACAGTTAGGACACCCAATGAACCTTCTACTTGGGTTTTCGTCACTTCAAGATGTCCACAGGTGCTTGAACACCACACTTGCAAACCTTATTCAAATTGCAATCATTTACCTCGAGTTGCTTCTCTTCAAAAATTGGGGTTTCTATCGTTCCACGAAATTGCTGCACGAAACCTTGAATAATACCCACGATTGATCAATGTAATTGATTTCCAACAACTGAATTTTATAATAGACTTCAGCAAAGTGTGTATTCGAGGTTTTCGTTTTTTTTTTTTCCTTTGAGCCCTAGGTCGAACTGGATGTCTATAAAAACGGGGAAGAAGATCACGTGTTTATAACGTGATCTTTTTACCGTTATAATTTCCATGCAAGCACCAAGCAAGGAACGGAAAAAATAATAAAATTTCACACAAGCAAGAACTTACATACGTTGGTGTTCATGTCAGCAGCCCGTTAAATCCTTGGATGGGCCGTTAATCAGGAGGATCACATTGGACTCAAATAGTGAGTACGTCAATTTTAGAATATTGGGAGTACGAGATAAAATCGATTACTAAATGATAGTAAATTGGTTATTTTGATAATTTTCTCATTTAAACGCAATTGGTCATTCCACCTATTTCAAGGGCAAAATGGTCTTTTTAGATTAAAAAGTTTAGGGACAAATTGTGAAAAACAACTCTTATTAAACTTTAGGCAAAGATGATGGAAAAAAAAATATATAGAAGTTTATTAAAAAAATTCTCAATCCTAAAATTCCTTAAGAGTATGACCACATAGCCCATTTAATTAAATTTATAAATTAGATCTATATTATATTCATAACTATCAAAATTAATTGTACCTTAATATGACAATCATTTTTTCCTATACAAATTTTTTTTTTTGAGATAAGTGTCATTCGAATATCATATACATTATAAAAAGTAAAACTATATTAACTTTCTTGTAATAAAAACGATCAATAACTAGCCGTTTTGCACATTTTTCAAAATATTCTGAAACTTTTGAGAATTACTATTTACATCCAGCAAATTATTGAGTACACCTCCGGGATGTTCGGCACCACTACCGAACACAAAAATGGTGCATTAGACGGCGTTCGGTAGGGGTGCAAGCACCCCGGAGGTGTACTTAGCAATTTGCTAGGTGCAAATAACAATTCTCGAAACTTTTTCAAAAAAATTATATAAATATTAGTAAAATATAAAGTAGGAAAACAATGCAACAAGAAGTACGAATACCGGATCTTTATCACATTTTTTGGTTGAATTTTAGATGTTTATCAATTGTACCAATGAATTGACAAAGAAATAAACTACTCCCTTTATTTAAAAAATTATATCTACAATTTCCATAAATCTTTCAACTTTACTCTCCACATATGATATAATCATCTTGACTTTGCTCAAATATTTTTGTAATTATAACAAACTTCAATACTACTTATATATCAAAATTCTCTTGCACAAGGACCCCATAAAAGAGGAAGACTTTCAAGGAAAAATCTATGTTCTCTCCCAACAGCAGCCATCAAGAAGAGCTACTGATGACCCACCCCAGACGGAAACATACAGAAGACAATATTACAAAATACCCAATACCGGACTAAAACACCAACTTTTCAACATGAAATTTTGATGAAAATAATGGTTCCAACCTATAGCAGAATGAAGCATCAAAAATCACCGCAGCCCTTTTCTACTAGCCAATGCGCCACGGAAGAAGCCACTTCACTTACTAAGAAGACAGCGGGGAATGGGGACTTCTTATGAAACTATAGGCTCCGAAAGTCTTCATTGATTAGTTTTCTGCGATCCCGTCAATGCAACTTTAGAGTCTTGCCCAACTAATAGCTTCTTTCTTCCAAAACCACGTCAAAGCCTTTTCTATAGCTATATAGTTTCAACTCTCAACATGCATGCTTTCAGATGTACACATAATACAAGGATAACAACCAACAGCAAGGAAAAGGGAAACCAAAATTCAGCATGCTTTAACAGGAGTCATGGTAGACCATTACAACCCCAACTAAAGCTGGAAAGCACATTCATTTTTAAAACAAACCATCACAAAGTGACCTAAAAGAATGAAGCTACTAGGGAATCATCAAGACATGCTAATCATGCAAGCTACACAACTAGAATATAGTACAATCCTCTATGGTAACTATAGACGGAACAAGGATTCTCTGTGTCTTCGGTCTTTCTAACTAGTGCTAATAGCCTAAACAGCACTAATATTATTTATCTAGACGCAATACAGAAACTCCTGTATATACTAAATCTGAACAGATAGGTAATATAGGTGCACTTTACCAAGTTACCAAGGGTAAGCCAACAAGACCTTCCTATACCAACAAAAATTTAAATAGCAAAGTCAAAATCATAGTAAGTTACCTAAATATGAAAGCACAAATTAATCTCCACCACTCCACCAGGATTCCGGAAAGCATGGGTAAGCCCACACTTTGAGCAGTATTGCCTAATTGCCTATTAGAAATGCCCCCAAACACATGTTTCACACAAACCGAGAGGACCAAAACCCTTCAAATTATCTTGAAGGTTTCTACGCTATTGACACCTCAGACTAAAGCCAGCCTATTGCAAAATCAAACTTCAGCTCATGCATCAAAAGGTCCAATTGCAAGGTTACCAATGCAATCAGTACAGATGACTAATCATATCAGCCTGACTCATACTCATGCATAAACAACCTAGTATGAAATTGCATCCATGACCTCCAATCTGAATGACAACATGACATTCAGATCTAAGGGAAAAGATTGCAAAACACCGCAGGCCACCACTAAATTGAAAGCCTATGGCCAAAACAACTTATCATACCAGCCTAACTAATAAGAGTTAGCAACGTAAATAGCACAGATCACTAATCATATCAACGTGATTCACAGTCATGCAGTATTACCTATTATGAACTAACACTCACGGCCTCCAATCTGAATGACAACATGACGTTCAGATCTAAAGAAAGGTATTGCAAACACTTGTTCACCACAGCTAAATGATCACCAAAACGTAAGAAAAGACAACCCTATGTTGATAACAAATGACATCTAAATCACTTTCTCTTGCCTCCAAAAAAAAGTATTGAAAGCATAAATTAGAACTATCACTGACAAAAGGTAAGACTATGTTTGCGAAGCCTACTGCAGCTCAAACTCAATAAATAATCACAAAAAAACTCAGGCAGCGAGAGAAAAGTACGAAGAGACTTTCAACACCGCTTTTAAACGCAACAACTGTTCAAGTAACCATTGGATGCAAAAGGAGGAGCTATTTCCAAGTTACAGGTATTGTCAAACCCATCAGAAAGTAAAACAAATGAAGCTACTAAGCAGTACAACTCCACATACTAACTAGCAGGAACATGAACAATTGTACTCTTTCGATTTTGATCTTGTTTAGTACTGCTAATAGTCTAATCAACACCAAATTAATATCTAAGCACAAAATAGACCAGCAAAATTACATCTAAGCTCAAAACAGAGAACCAAAATTAACAAGCAGTAATACTAGAGCTGGGGAATTAGAAACTAAACGATTCAAATTCAGCATTTCAAAATCAAAATTAAACAAAAAACGGATTCAAGTTCTCCTTATAAATTCTCATATAATAATAAAAGAAAGGATTTAATCAGCCTTCTGGAAAACATAGGTAAGACCACACTTGCCACAGTAGTGCCGATCAAAATGATTGGCCATGAAGGTTCCAGCTCCACACTCAGCATTAGGGCATTCCTTCCTCAACCTCTGTACCTTTCCAGAATCATCCACCTTGTAAAACTGGAGAACGGCCAGCTTAACCTTCTTATGCTTGTGCTTGATCTTCTTGGGCTTGGTGTAAGTCTTCTTCTTCCTCTTCTTCGCCCCTCCACGGAGGCGCAAAACCAAGTGAAGCGTCGACTCCTTCTGGATGTTGTAGTCGGCTAAGGTACGGCCGTCTTCGAGCTGCTTACCGGCGAAGATGAGCCGTTGCTGGTCCGGCGGGATGCCCTCCTTGTCCTGGATCTTGGCCTTCACATTGTCGATTGTGTCCGATGATTCGACTTCTAGGGTTATGGTTTTGCCCGTCAGGGTCTTCACGAAGATCTGCATCTTCGCGGCGGAGACTGCAACAAACTAGAGCTAGGGTTTTGGTAATTGGCTTATATAGTGTTAGCGATTGAACGGGTTTTCTCTGGGGACGATTTTGCTTGTATATTGGGCTACCAATTCCATCTTTATAGGTTTAGCCCAACTTACCTTTGGCCTTTGGGCCTGTAAACCTCAAAATATACGGGAAATGGTGCGACAACTGGTCCACTGTAGTCAATGCAGTTGTTATTTTGGGTCCGTTTTAGTTACGTGATTAATTTATATTAATTTTTTAAAATTTAGGATTTCTGGTTATAATTTTGGGAAGATTAAAGTAAATATAAAAATGGATATAAAGAGAAAGATCCTGAGGCCGATGAATGAGAAAATAAAAAATTTCACAAAACATAAGAAGGAATTGTGTAAGTAAATGATAATTTTTAAGTTTCTTCGACAATAGGTGAATCAACTTAACAATAAATGATCAACTTCGAGATTGATAAATTCAAACAATTGAGTTTATGAAAAATGGTGCAGATAATTACGTTGATATTTTGCGTCTGAAAATTAAGTTGGGCAAAATTTTTACAATTTTCAACCGTTTTAGTCTACTATAATTGTTTCAAACCGAAAAAGAATAATTTTGTTGCGAAATGTTGTCTCTGCTCTTAAAAAACACGGAACATGTACGCTATATATCGCAAATCAAATCGATACATTGCAAAACATCGTGATACACAACATTGTACTAAAAGGTACTGTTGTTGTGCATCGCGATGCACAACTTTTTCTTTTTCAAGTGGAAAAAAGGGACTCTATTTGCGAAATATCGTATATGACCTTTTTTCTAAGACGTATGCATTGCATCGATTTCACACTCTAAAACAACTACCCTGTTGAATGATTAACGCAAATTTTCTTCAAAAAATTTTAAAACCTTCGGTAATTACTCAACAAACAATTTTGGCGATTTTGTAAAAGATTTGAAAATATTATCGTGATTTATTATCAACCAAAGCAAAAATATCTTTGCAACTACAACAGAACACTGAAAAGAAAGCAACAAGTACCAGAACAAACAAAACACGTAAACAACAAGCTGATGAAGTATCAGGTTAGTATTGCTGAATACATTTTATAGTTCGATTTTTTATTTACAAATTCTTGAATAGATTGAAATCTGAATAAATTTGCATATAAATCTTAATATAAAACAGTGTTTGTAGGGTTTTAAATTTTGTACATTGTAATGCAACTTTTGTTGTTTTTGATGCATCGCGATGCATCAAGTTGTTTTTGATGCATCGCGATGCATTGTTTGATGCATCGCGTTCGCTGAAAATAAAAAACACCGTTTTCGAAACAAATTTATACCATAGAATGTCAATTGTCCTCTATGAATTGTATTCTCGATAACTTTTGTAATAAGAATATAAATAATAAAGTTCTAAATTCATACTTTTGCGATGCATCAAAGTGTCCATCGCGATGCAAAAACTTGTATTGAAAAGTATTGTTTTTATACATCGTGATGCACACCTTTTTTATCCCGATGCACAATTTTCTACTGAATTAACAAGATAACATTTGCGATGCATAACAGTGTGCATCGCGATGCATAAAAGTGTACTACAAATTACTGTTTTTGTGCATCGCGATGCACAACTTTTATTTCCGATGCACACAACTTATTCTCTTATTAAATACAACCCGGATTACTATTCTAGTTCTTAAAGAAAATAAAAATATCAAATCCAAATCTTGAATGAATACTTTATAAGTTGCATACGAAAATATTTCATACCACCTTTAAACTTTCGAAACAATTATATCTCCTCTGAATTTCAATAATAACATAGCAGCAGTTTCCATTGAATCAGTTGATTTTGATTTCATAGTGAACACGATTATAACAACTTGAAGAAACTCAAAAAATGAAATCGAATGAGTAGAAACTTTCGAATGTTATATGGATGTAAATTTTGATAAGAAATCGGAATGGAAAGAACGACGCAACTACTAAAACATCATACGTTGTTACGGGAGGAGTTTTGGAACAATTAGTCAATTTATCACTTAAAAATGAACTTAGACAGTTGGAAACAAAAACAGAAACTTGCTGGCCGGTCCACTTTGAAAAGTTTTTATTCTCTCCGGTCCACCTTTTTTTTTAACCGCTAAAAGGCACAGTAGCTTCTTCCTAAAATTTCTCCGGTAAATCTTATTTTTTTTCCTAAAATTTCTCCGGCTAATCTTCCAAATAACTTCTTCCTAATATTTCTCCGGTGAATCTTTCTTTCTTCATAAAATTTATCTGGCCAATCTTTCAGATAACTTCTTCTTAATATTTTTCTAGTGAATATTCCTTCCTTCATAAAATTTCTTTAATGAAAGAAAATTGATTTTTGTGGATAGCCTTTGTTTTCATTCCAATAGAAAATTAGTGAATCTTACTTACTAAAATTTCTCCGGTAAATCTTCCTTTAACTATATCACGATGATGAAATTAGGTATTGCGATGATAGAATTAGGCATCGCAATTGAGCATCAATTTTGATTTAACCACAATCGTTTAAAATTACAAGTAAAGAATTCAAAATATCTCTTAATTCAAATTAAATAAATTTATAAGTAGTATGTCGAGTGCCTTGGCACGGAAATGTTTCTCTTTTTTAAGTGAAAAATTTATTGACTTTTTTTTGTCAATTTGATCAAACCCTGGCAAAAAAAATTCTACAAATTTAGTTTCTTATCAAATTCTAATTATGGTTAACAATATTTATAATGTTGCATCAATTAGGGGTGTAAGTTTGAACCGCTGAATCGAATCGAATCGAACCAAATCGGCCAGTTTAGTTTGATTTTGGGTTAGGACGGTTCGATTTAGGTTTGAAAATTTATAAACTGAGCGGTTCGGTTCGGTTTTTGCGGTTTTTGGTGCCGAACCAAACCGCCACCATTTAATTTTTATTTTTTGATTATATATATATATATATTATTTAGTAATTAGTAATTAAATTTAACAAGAAAGTTATTGTTATTTGCCTACATTTTGATTGAATTATTGTAATTTTAAAGTTAATTTTTTGACTTTTAATTATTTAGTTTGTGTTAAAAGTATTTTTTTTCCTATTTAAAAGTTTTATTTATTTTTGAATATTTAAACAATTAAATCGTCGAACCGAACCAAACGGATCGGTTCGGTTTGAAGTTAATTTGTGACGGTTCGGTTCGGTTTGAAAAATATTGGATCGTTAGGGGGTGGTCCGATTTGCGGTTTTGGCTCAAACCGAACCACTTACACCCCTAGCATCAATGATTGAAATTTCATTATCTAAAATGTAATAAATGTATGCTAAATAATGATTAATTTTATACTAGGTTGATTTTTAAAAAAGAAAACAAAACTATTTTTCTTGAGACGGAGACATGGAGTATCACTATCTCTAGAGATGTTAATAGGGGGCACAGCCCATTAGACTGACGTGTTTAAACCAAAAAAATACATGGTTAGGGTTTAAAATTCTTGGCCCGTTCACAAATCGGACCTTTTCGTTGAGAATACTTGCTTGAAGATCGCACCAGAAATGCGTATGATGAAACCAACCTCGTATTCGCTTGGCGAACCCTTGGCAAGGTATATGGAATCGACATGCCTGGCATACGCATAGGTCAAGAAAACCTCAAAGAATAGGATGGCCAAGGACTTACTAGTTGGCGAAAGCCGAAAGGGATTATGATTTTCGACGATGCCCCCAAGACCCAGCTAAAATTAAGATCTGTACCTAAAATCAGGACTTATGTTTGACATTGTGGGAGTAGTCGTCTTGAAATGTATAATATTAAAGAAATTCTGTAAAAACTGAAGGATTCAATTCATTACATCTCATAATCATCAATGGAATGAATATTTATTGAGAATATATATATATATATATATATATATATCAAAAATACAAAGGCAATTGAGAAACGTAAAGGGACAACCCGCGATCAATCAGCAATCGCTACGAATAATCTTTCAAATATAAAAGGTGAGCCAGAATGAGTTACTAAATTATTAGAACAACTTGGTCACTGGAGTGGAGATCTAGGGCCTAGCCCTAGGACACCCTTGCTCGTATTTCTCTTCCCAGTATTGACGATACCACAGCCGCCTCTGCTCCTCAGTTATCACTACCTCAATTTTCTTCTCTTCCTTTGAAGAGGTGGGGTGGGAACCTGAAGCGACAACTGGTGCCTTTGTGGAACTTATTTGAGAAACAATTTTGTTCGACTTGGCACACTCTAAATGAGCATTGAAATCACACTCATCACACCTGTAGCCGCCAACAATTAGAGATAACGCTGCCGCATACATTGCAAGCAAAAGTGATCTTCCTTTGAAAAAGAATTGGGAACACGAGATCAAGGGTACTATGACAGTGAGACTGGTGAGTCAAAACTTGTGGGATTCTTGCACAGTCAAAATGAAGAAAAACTTTGCAATTTGTACAACCATAGGCAAACTTGAAGCCTTGGTTACCACAAGCGTGGCGGTTGAAAAGGGCTTGGTCAGGGATGAGGGAGAAATCGTGGTTGCGATGGGATGGATGACGGATATGTTGAGGAGCTATGGAGCATTGAAAATGAAGGAACAAGTTGCAACCCTTGCAACTGCAAATCCATCCAGAGGCCTTGAGGTTGCAGGCTACACAGAATGCTACACTTTGGGTTGTTTTGGATTCATCATAATTGGATAGTTTTAAGGGGTATCTATGGCTAAAGTGCTTGAATGTTAATTCTTGCCTCTTCTGGCTACTCATATCTCTCTCTCTCTCACAGTTTTAAGAAGTTAATTTTGATGTTGTGCAGGCCATTCTATTCATTTATACAAGGGCAGATTGAATTTTGGGCTTAAGGTTGATTGCTAAATTTACTTGGAGAAAGAGTTGCAAATGGTAACTAAGAGTACTTTTTGTGTGCGAAAATGGCATTAAGTCAACTATAATGTTTTTAATGTCGAGTTATTTGGTTGTTGGATATGCATGTCCCCTTCGCCTTCAATGAGGGATGGTCTGACTGTACATATATAGTCAAACAACCTTTGGTTTGTCTTTATTAGAATGTGAGTTTGTACGACTTCCATTACAGTAGAGAGAAATGGAAGAAACAAGACAGCGGGGAATTCACAGAATCATTTGTTTTCACGCCGGATTTTTTTTTTTTGATGTCCTAAGGGGACGTGAGAAGGGAGCGAACCTAAGATCTCAGACTTTGTGAAATCCCAGCTCTACCACTGGGCCACCCCTTAAGAACTTGTTTTCAAGCGGTATGTAGCAGCCAAAACTCCTACTTAATTGTTTCTGTGCATAGCCTCTTCCAAGTCTCTTATTAGGTAGCATACACCAAACTGAACCATAGGTTGTCACCAAATTGAAGGGCAAACTACACCATTAGTCCTTGGTACTTTACCCCCTTTCGGGATTCGTTTCTGTACAAAAAATTACTATAATAAGCCAACTCTTTGGACTTATGATCACGCCAAAATGGATATGGGTGACCACGTCGATCCACGTGTGTAGCTAGTCTTTAGTCAGGATGCCCCGGCTCTCTAAAGGCTTGTGTGATGGGGACTCGACCATCGGATGGTGCCTGTGATATCAAAAGAAATAACGTTAGGGAGTCGGACCGTGGTCAGACTCAAGCCCTCCGGTGTAATAATCAGTATCTCATTTGTATAATAGAGAGAGAAAGTGTAATATATGTGTGGAGGAGAGACAGTATGGAGAGAGAAAAGAAGACTTAGTGGAGACCCCCTCTTCTTTGTAGGTGAGCCCCCTATTTATAGGGGGTCTTGCTTCCTGGGCACACTTCATGTGTGTGGGCTTATTCCGTACATCTTTTGAGATATATGGGAGTATACTTTTGGGGATATATATTTTTGGGCACATCAGAAGCCTCCTACTCCTTATTCCTCGAGATTCATCTCGAGGGTGAGGAGTATTATTTGCCCGCGATTCTCTTCTGTTATGTCGAGAGTTTGCATTTTTCGTCTTGAACTTGAAGACGTGTCTTTGGTATTCGATTTAGCAGGGAATACTCACATAAAAGCTCGGGTTGACCGAGGCTACAGATGACCTCGTTTTACGAGGTTTGTTTACTCGCTCGGTTATACCGAGGCTTTGATTTCTCAAAAATATCAAGACTTTAATGCTCGAACTTATCGAGACTTTTATGCTCGCTGAAGCGAGTCTGATTGTTTGAATATATCGAGGCTTAGTGCTCGAACTCATCGAGACTTTTATGCTCGCTGAAGCGAGTCTGATTGCTCGAACATATCGAGGCTTTAATGCTCGCTGAAGCGAGTTTGATTGCTCAAACATATCGAGGCTTTAATGCTCGAACTTATCGAGAATTTATACTCGCTGAAGCGAGTCTGATTGCTCGAACATATCGAGACTTTTATGCTCGAACTTATTGAGACTTTATGCTCGCTAAAGCGAGTCTGATTGCTCGAACATATCGAGACTTTTATGCTTGAATTTATCGAGACTTTATGCTCGCTGAAGTGAGTCTGATTACTCGAACATATCGAGGCTGTTATGCTCGCTGGAGCGAGTCTGATTGCTCGAACATATCGAGACTTTAATGCTCGCTGAAGCGAGTCTGATTACTCGAACATATCGAGGCTTTTATGCTCGCTGGAGCGAGTCTGATTGCTCGAACATATCGAGACTTTAATGCTCGCTAAAGCGAGTCTGATTGCTCGAACATATCGAGGCTTTAATGCTCGCTGAAGCGAGTCTGATTGCTTGAACATATCGAGGCTTTTATGCTCACTAAAGCGAGTCTGATTGCTTGAACATATCGAGGCTTTTATGCTCACTAAAGCGAGTCTGATTGCTCGAACTTATCGAGACTTTAATGCTTGCTGAAGCGAGTCTGATTGCTCGAACATATCGAGGCTTTAATGCTCGCTGAAGCGAGTTTGATTGCTCAAACATATCGAGGCTTTAATGCTCGAACTTATCGAGACTTTAATGCTCGCTGAAGAGAGTCTGATTGCTCGAACATATCGAGGCTTTAATGCTCGAACTTATTGAGACTTTAATGCTCCCTGAAGCGAGTTTGATTGCTCGAACATATCGAGACTTTTATGCTTGAACTTATCGAGACTTTATGCTCGCTGAATGGAGTCTGATTGCTCGAACATATCGAGACTTTTATGCTCGAACTTATCAAGACTTTAAGCTCGCTGAAGCGAGTCTGATTGCTCGAACATATCGAGGCTTTAATGCTCGATGAAGCGAGTCTGATTGCTCGAACATATCGAGGCTTTAATGCTCGAACTTATTGAGACTTTAATGCTCCCTGAAGCGAGTCTGATTGCTCGAACATATCGAGGCTTTAATGCTCGCTGGAGCGAGTCTGATTGCTCGAACATATCGAGACTTTAATGCTCGCTAAAGCGAGTCTAATTGCTCGAACATATCGAGGCTTTAATGCTCGCTGAAGCGAGTCTGATTGCTTGAACATATCGAGGCTTTTATGCTCACTAAAGCGAGTCTGATTGCTCGAACTTATCGAGACTTTAATGCTTGCTGAAGCGAGTCTGATTGCTCGAACATATCGAGGCTTTAATGCTCGCTGAAGCGAGTTTGATTGCTCAAACATATCGAGGCTTTAATGCTCGAACTTATCGAGACTTTAATGCTCGCTGAAGAGAGTCTGATTGCTCGAACATATCGAGGCTTTAATGCTCGAACTTATTGAGACTTTAATGCTCCCTGAAGCGAGTTTGATTGCTCGAACATATCGAGACTTTTATGCTTGAACTTATCGAGACTTTATGCTCGCTGAATGGAGTCTGATTGCTCGAACATATCGAGACTTTTATGCTCGAACTTATCAAGACTTTAAGCTCGCTGAAGCGAGTCTGATTGCTCGAACATATCGAGGCTTTAATGCTCGATGAAGCGAGTCTGATTGCTCGAACATATCGAGGCTTTAATGCTCGAACTTATTGAGACTTTAATGCTCCCTGAAGCGAGTCTGATTGCTCGAACATATCGAGGCTTTAATGCTCGCTGAAGCGAGTCTGATTGCTCGAACATATCGAGGCTTTAATGCTCGAACTTATCGAGACTTTATGCTCGCTGAAGCGAGTCTGATTGCTTAAACATATCGAGACTTTTATGCTCAAACTTATCGAGACTTTATGCTCGCTGAAGCGAGTCTGATTGCTCGAACATATCGAGACTTTTATGCTCAAACTTATCGAGACTTTATGTTCGCTGAAGCGAGTCTGATTGCACGAACATATCGAGGATTTTTTGCTCGCTGGAGCGAGTCTGATTGCTCGAACATATCGAGACTTTAATGCTCGCTGAAGCAAGTCTGATTGCTCGAACATATCGAGGCTTTTATGCTCGCTGGAGCGAGTCTGATTGCTCGAACATATCGAGACTTTAATGCTCACTGAAGCGAGTCTGATTGCTCAAACATATCGAGACATTAATGCTCGCTGAAGCGAGTCTGATTGCTCAAACATATCGATGATTTAATGCTCGCTGAAGCGAGTCTGATTGTTCGAACATATCAAGGCTTTAATGCTCGCTGAAGCGAGTCTGATTGCTCGAACATATCGAGGCTTTAATGCCGACCTCAAATGACGATTTGATTATTGACCTCGAGTGGCGATAGCCGACCTCGAATGGTGATTTGATTAAACGCCTCGAGTGGCTACTGCTGACCTCAAATGACGATTTCATTATCGACCCCGAGTGGCGATAGCCGACCTCGAATGGTGATTTAATTAAACGCCTCGAGTGGTGGATGCCGACCTCAAATGTCAATTTGATTATCGGCCCCGAGTGGCGATAGCCAACCTCGAATGGTGATTTGATTAAATGCCTCGAGTGGCTACTGCCGACCTCAAATGACGATTTTATTATCGACTCCGAGTGGCGATAGCCAACCTCGAATGGTGATTTGATTAAACGGCTCGAGTGGTGGATGCCGACCTCAAATGACGATTTGATTATCGACCCCAAGTGGCGATAGCCGACCTCGAATGGTGATTTGATTAAACGCCTCGAGTGGCTACTGCTGACCTCAAATGGCGATTTCATTATCGACCCCGAGTGGCGATAGCCGACCTCGAATGGTGATTTGATTAAACACCTCGAGTGGCGGATGCCGACCTCAAATGTCGATTTGATTATCGACCCCGAGTGGCGATAGCCGACCTCGAATGGTGATTTGATTAAACACCTCGAGTGACGGATGCTGACCTCAAATGGCGATTTAATTATCAACCCCGAGTGGCGATAGCCGACCTCGAATGGTGATTTGATTAAACGCCTCGAGTGGCGGATGCCGACCTCAAATGGCGATTTGATTATCGACCCCGAGTGGCGATAACCGACCTCGAATGGTGATTTGATTAAACGCCTCGAGTGGCGGATGCCGACCTCAAATGACAATTTGATTATCGACCCCGAGTGACGATAGCCGACCTAGAATGGTGATTTGATTAAACGCCTCGAGTGGCTACTGCCGACCTCAAATGCTGATTTCATTATCGACCCCGAGTGGTGATAGCCGACCTCGAATGGTGATTTGATTAAACGCCTCGAGTGGTGGATGCCGACCTCAAATGGCGATTTGATTAAACGCCTCGAGTGGCGGATGCAGACCTTATATGACGATTTGATTATCGACCCCGAGTAGCGATAGCCGACCTCGAATGGTGATTTGATTAAACGCCTCAAGTGGCTACTGCTGACCTCAAATGACGATTTCATTATCGACCCCGAGTGGCGATAGCCGACCTCGAATGGTGATTTGATTAAACGTCTCGAGTGGCGGATGCCGACCTCAAATGGCGATTTGATTATCGACCCTAAGTGGCGATAGCCGACCTCGAATGGTGATTTGATTAAACGCCTTGAGTGGCGGATGCCGGCCTTAAATGGCAATTTAATTATCGACCCCGAGTGGCGATAGCCGACCTCGAATGGTGATTTGATTAAACGCCTCAAGTGGCGGATGCCGACCTCAAATGGCGATTTGATTATCGACCGAGTGGCAATAGCCGACCTTGAATGGTGATTTGATTAAACGCCTCGAGTTGTGGATGCCGACCTCAAATGACGATTTGATTATCGACCCCGAGTGGCGATAGCCGATCTCGAATGGTGATTTGATTAAACGCCTCGAGTGGCGGATGCCGACCTCAAATGGCAATTTAATTATCGACCCTGAGTGGCGATAGCCGATCTCGAATAGTGATTTGATTAAACGCCTCGAGCGGCGGATGTCGACCTCAAATGGCGATTTGATTATCGACCCCGAGTGGTGATAGCCGACCTCGAATGGTGATTTGATTAAACGCCTCGAGTGGCGGATGCCGACCTCAAATGGCGATTTGATTATCGACCCCGTGTGGTGATAACCGATCTCGAATGGTGATTTGATTAAACGCTTCGAGTGGCGGATGCCGACCTCAAATGACGATTTAATTATCGACCCCGAGTGACGATAGCTGACCTCGAATGGTGATTTGATTAAAAGCCTCGAGTGGCTACTGCCGTCCTCAAATGGCAATTTCATTATCGACCCCGAGTGGCGATAGCCGACCTCGAATGGTGATTTGATTAAATGCCTCGAGTGGCGGATGCCGTCCTTGAATGGCGATTTGATTAAACGCCTTGAGTGGCGGATGCCGACCTCAAATAGCGATTTGATGACCTCGAGTGGCCATAGCCAATCTCGAGGAGCGTTTTCATTACCGACCTCGAGTGGCCATAGCCGACCTCGAGGATTGATTTGATTATCGATCTCGAGTGGCAATAACCGACCTCGAGGAGCGTTTTGATTATCGACCTCGAGTGGCCATAGCCAACCTCAAATGGTGATTTGAGTAAACGCCTTGAGTAGTGGATGCGACCTCAAATGGCGATTTGATGACCTCGAGCGGCCATAGCCGATCTCAAGGAGCGTTTTCATTACTGACCTCAAGTGGCTATAGCCGACCTCGAGGAGTGTTTTGATTACCGATGTCATGTCATGTAATTCATGAATTGTCGAATTGACTGAATTTAAAGTGTGACATAATGTGTACATCATATACACTAGTGTATTTTCAAGGGATTAAGTGCGGTAATCCGAGTTAATGACAATATACGAACCATTTACATGCTTTATACGATCAAAATTAGAGTTGCATGGTTAATTCATTTGCAGTTAACGCATAGCGGTGGATAGAGTTTAGCTCGTTTCGAGGAGAAGCGCAGGAAGGCGCGGGGTACTACTCAGCCGTGAGACACACTCGAACGGTGAGGACCAAAATATGCTCGTCCGCGAGTTACACTCGGCGAGGATAAGCGCAGGAAGGCGCGGGGTACTACTCAGCCGTGAGACACACTTGAACGGTGAGGACCAAAATATGCTCGTCTGCGAGTTACACTCAGCGGCGAGGATAAGCGCAGGAAGGCGCGGTGTACTACTCAGCTGTGAGACACACTCGAGCGGTGAGGACCAAAAATATGCTCGTCTGCGAGTTACACTCAGCGGCCTTTGTTTGAGCGAGAATTCTTTCGAGAAAATTTCTTTAAAGATCCTGCAAGGTCTCACTATTGTAGCTGTGGTAGTAGCCCCTTACTTCTCGAGCGTGAGAAAGTATTCTGAGGTCGAGAAGTAACAAATATAACTTTTTGCTTCAACGGTAGCCCCCAAGTGATACTCTTTCCGATTGATCTCGTTGGTCTTGCATACTTCAGATTCTGCGAGTAATGAATATTTCGATAGGTGCTTGGACCTTTTTGGAATCCTTTTTATGGAAGGCCCTTGAGCCTTTTTAGAAGTGACCTCGACTTACAGCGAGGATCATTCAATCGAGGAGTATAACGTGTTATTGCTCTTGGCCGTCGAGACTCTATTATGTTGTACTTTGCATTTTAAAATGTCGCGGCGGCATCATTACAAATCAAAAGTATTATCCTTTTATTGAAATGCATATTATGTATTTTTTCCTTGCGTGGATAAAGTAATCATGCTCGTAATTCATGTGAATGACAATGAATAATTGCAGCTATTGCATATGCAGGAGATCTTTTTATTTTATACAATCTGAGATCACATATGTATGTATGTATGTATGCATTATGCGAAGATAAATCATTGTGGCAACACATCGCGCTATTTAGAAGCATGCCATAACGCGTGCATGTCATGCTAATATATTTCTACAAGACTAGTCATGTTATATTGAGCTCGAGCTCTCGACAGTCGAGATAAAAATAATATATTGAGTTCGCGTGTTTGACACGAGCAGACAGACAATATGAATTTACCACATTATATTTGCATTTACAAATGATTTTCATAAAATGATGCTGGCTTTCACTCATCAGTTTATTCTATTTTGTATTATATACACAGAGATTGCTTCGCATGCAGTCACACGAAATATTATTGTTATATATTCCACGTGTTGGAACTTGTTTTGACAGATATTTCTATGAATAAAGATCATGTTATCCTGTATATTTTTAGGACAAAGTGTGTAGGTCGCACATTGTGATATCACAAGATATATGTCAATTTCATGAATTGCCAAATTTAAAGCATGGAACAATATGTGCATCTTGTTCTAATATACTTTTCACGGGACTATTATTCACAAAGTCGGTGTATAATATTGCAACTATTCGATGTATTTGAATAAATAAATAAATGATCATATAACACCTTTAATTCGATTAACACGTCATATTCATAGTAACCGGGTAAGCCCGAGTCACGTGGCATTAAATGCATCAAAGAATATATTTTATAATGAGCATATTAAAGTAACGAATACTATTATTTAAGCTCGAGATTTTAATATTAATCATGCATTTTTGTTCCTTTTATTATCGTAGCATGTTAATCTATTAGTGATTTGCACTAATTATAAACATTTAATAAGCACATGAATCACATATTTATCCTCAATTTAGGATTTGATGGCTCATTTTGCATTTTATATGTTGGTCATATAAAAAACATGGACATAGGAGCAAAATATGCAGAAATTAAGGGCAAAGATGAAAAGAAATCACCTTAAAACATAGTAGAGGAGCCCATTAGTAACTTTCTAGAAGTTGAAGGGCCATTCTAAAATTTTCAGAAGTTGAGGGACATTACTAGTATTTCTAGAACTTGAGAGACCACTTTGAACTTTCCAGAACTTGAAGCACCTCTCTGAAATTTCCAGAACTCCAGGGACCTTTTTAGAATTTCGAAAGACGAGGGACCTTTCTAGAATTTTTAGAAGATGAAGGACTTCTCAAAAATATCCAGGAGTTTAAGGGCCTATCGAAATTTCCAAAACTATAGGGGCCCAAGTGAAATTTCTAGAAGGTGAAGGGCCTGCTAGCAGTTTCCAGACTTCAAGGGACACGTGGCGCGATGCGAGCACGTCAGATCTGCCTGACCGGCGCGTGGCGGCGCGTGAACGGGCGGTAACGGGGCCAGTTGCTTTTGGTGGCACGTGCTAACTCCGATAGCCATGATTTTTTCACCATTGTCTTTGTCTGGCCAAGGCGCATCTAACGGTGCCGTTTATTTTCTGTATGGAGGCCGGCATGGTGGGCATCTTCTTGGCCGAAGTTTCTGCCGGCGTTTTGCTCTATAACACCGATTCCAGCGGCCTTTGGTGGCGCGTGGGAGCGCATGCGGACTCCGTTGCCCATGATTTTTTCACCGTTGGCTTCGTCTTGAGCAGGCGAACACTTCTGCGGTGTTTGTTTGTTGATCCATGCTTCCTGGCTTTGACCCAGCTCGTGTATGCCATCTTTTCTCCCATTTTTCGGTGAAGTTCTTCCCTCTTCTATAGTGTTTTCTCCCCCTTTTTTTTTGACGAAATTGAAAGCTTTCTTTTGTGATGATACCAAGCTACTAGTAGCAAATCATCTGTGGTTGAGCGTCGTAGCGTCGTGTCCCGGCAACGGAACCAACTAGTCACGCCAAAATGGATATGGGTGACCACGTCGATCCACGTGTGTAGCTAGTCTTCAGTCAGGATGCCCCGGCTCTCTAAAGGCTTGTGTGATAGGGACTCGACCGTCGGATGGTGCCTGTGATATCAAAAGAAATATCGTTAGGGAGTCGGACCACGAGCCCTCCGGTGTAATAATTAGTATCTCATTTGTATAATAGAGAGAGAAAGTGTAATATGAGTGTGGAGGGAGAGAGAGTATGGAGAGAGAAAAGAAGACTTAGTGGAGACCCCCTCTTCTTTGTAGGTGAGCCCCCTATTTATAGGGGTCTTGCTTCCTGGGCACACTTCGTGTGTATAGGCTTATTCCGTACATCTTTTGAGATATTTGAGAGTATACTTTTGTGGATATATATTTTTGGGCACATCAACTTACAAATTTAAATCGCAAGTGGTCATTCCATCTTATTTCAGGGGCAAAATGGTCTTCTTAGATTAAAAAGTTCAGGGTGCAATTGTGAAAAACAACTCTTATTAAACTTTAGGTAAAAAGGATGGAAAAGAAAATTAGAAGTTCATTATTAAAAAAAAAATTAATCCTAAAATTCCTTAGAAATATGACCTTATCCACATAGTCTATTTAATAAAATTTATAAATTAGTTCTATATTATATTCATAACTATCAAAATTAATTGTACCTTAATATGACAACTATTTTTCCTTTACACTATTTATTTTTCTTGAAAAAAAAAATGTCATTCAAATATCATACATTATGAAAAGTAAAACAATCTTAACTTTCTTGTAGTAATAAAAAAGATCAATAACTAGCTAGTTTTCTTTGTCAATTCATTAGTACAATTGATGAACTAATATTTATATAGTTTATCAAAAGTTTTTGGTAAAGATCCAGTATACATACTTTTTCAGGAAAACAAGGCAACAAGAAGTATGTATACTGGATCTTTATCACATTTTTTGGTTGAATGCATGCTAGTTGTTTATCAAGTGTACTAATGAATTGACAAAGAAATAAACTACTATTACTTTTGGAATAATAGCATTCTCAAAATAAAATTCTCTCTATCTCTCTCTTTTTCTTTTTTCTTTTTTTAAATTTGAAACCAAGAGCTCTCGAAAGAAAACTATGTTAATCAAGCTAGAAAGATGCTTACTAAACTTTTTGTCATGTCGATATTAAATATTTTATATTTTGGTCAGAATAAATTTGTTTCTCTTTGTAAATAAAATGGGGGTTTGTATAGAAATGGTCAAGTCAAAGCTGTCAAATTTATAAAAAGCCTCACTTACTCAAAAACATCTTTTATGACCACTTTTCATTTGGAAATCCCAAAATACCCTTACTGAGTCGAGTAATCGACTCAAGAGTCGATTAAACGACTCAATGAGTCAATCAAAATGACTCAAATCGACCATGGGTCGATTAATCAACTCATGAGTTGATCAATCGACTTAGGGTCGATTAATCGACCTATGAGTTGATTAAATGTTCAATTAATCAACTCATGGGTCGATTAATCGATTCGAATAGAGATTGAAAGGGAGAGAGAGAGATGAGTACCTCAACGGATAGAACGAGGGCGGTTGAGACAAAGGATGATGGCGGCGGTGAGGACGGCTGGGAGAACGAGGGCGTTGTGACGACGGCATAGAACGAGCGCGTTGTGAGGGAGGAGGCGGTGAGGATGACAGGGAGAAAAGGAGATGGCGTAGAGAGAGAAGGTTAAGAGTAGTTAGGGTTTGGGGCTATTTTGGGAAGTTAACCAAAAAAAAATTGGTCAAAGGCTATAAAACATAAAAGTTTGGGTCAAAAAACTATACTTGACTAATAACACAATAAAAATGAAGTAATCAATAATGTAAGATACTCCAATGACACTTATTATAATAAAATAAAATTTCGTAAAGGAAAAAAATGGTTATCATCTTACGGTACAATTTGTTTTGAACGAATATAATTTAATTAGATCTAGTAAATACATTTCACTAATTGAACTTTGTGGATAGATTATATTTTTAAGAATATTTAGGATTTAAAAGTTTGTATTAGGGGACATTTTGGTACTTTTCATTTAAATTTTACATAAAGTTTTTCACAAACGGCCCGTGATTTTTTGATGTCAAATGACCAATTTGCCCCTAAAGAACTCTCATAATTTGCGCAGGGGACTTGATGGTTTAAATTTAATAAAAAATGACCGAACAAACAACTGTGTTTTATTTTGTGAATACAAGGAGCTGATTTTACAATTTTTTTTTATAAACTCTTGTTTCTTAAATTTGGAGGAGTTTGTATACTCCCTCAAATCTACCCAAAGTTATAAAATTACAAAAATTGTAGAAACAATTTTTTAAAATTGACTCTTTACGTAAAAGATCCCAAAATAAATTATTGGACACTTTGCCCAGATCGGAGGGAGTGTTTAACTGGATTACAAAAATTTCTGACTAAAAATTATATACATGCAAATCTGAAGAGTCCCACATGATAGTGTAAAGAAATCTCACAGGAAGGATATTGTTAAGATTAAGAGAGAATGTGTAATTCTCTTGCACAAGGACCCCATAAAAGAGGGAGTGAGTTTCGAGGAAAAATCTATGTTCTCTACCATCAGCAGCCATCAAGAAGAGCTACTGATGCAACTCCAGACGGAAACATACACAAGACCATATTACAAACCACCCAATACCTGACCAAAACACCAACTTTTCAACGTGAAATTTTGATGAAAATGATGGATACAACCTATAGAAGAAATAACACAGGAGAATGAAGCATGTAAAGTCTCTGCAGCCCTTTTCTACTAGGCAATGCACCACAGAAGAAGCCGCTTCGCTTACTAAGAAGACAGCGGGAAATGGGGCTCCACCTACTGCTTATGAAACTATAGGCTCTGAAAGCATCATTGATTAGCTTTCTGCATCGAAGCCTTTCTATAGCTAAGGTTTCAATTCTCAACATGCATGCTTTCTGACATACAAATAATACGAAGATAACAATCAACAAGGTAAAGCTGGAAAGCACATTCATTTTTAAAGCCATCACAAACTGACATAAAAAAGAATGAAGCTACTTGGGAGTTATCAATACATGCTAATCATGCAAGCGACGCAACTAGAATATAGTACAATTCTCTATGCTAACTATAGACGGAAAAGGATTCACTCTACGTCTTCGGTCTTGCTTACTAGTGCTAATAGCCTAACCAGCACTAATATTATATATCTAGGCGCAATACAGAAACTCCTGTGTCATACTAGACCTGAACAGATAGGTATTATAGCTACACTTTACCAAGGGTAGGAGGTAGAGTTCGCCAACATCAAACCAAATGTTAACAACGACCACTAAAACTCAAGCAACTGGATAAACCCATTCAAATTCAGTAACTAACATCCCGATTTAAAAAGACAGAAGGACAAGATCTTATTCCTATACCAACTAAATTTTAAATAGCCAAGTCAAAATCCTAAATATGAAAGCCCTAATTAATCTACACCACTCCACAGGGTTCTAGAAAGCATGGTTTAGCCCACACTATCCATAGTATTGCCTAATTGCCTATTCGAAATGCCGCCCAAACACATGATTCACACAAACGAGGACCGAAACCCTTCAAATTACCTTGAAGGTTTCTCAATGCTATTGACACCTCAGACTAGAGGCCAGCCTATTGCAAAATCAATCTTCAGCTCATGCATCAAAAGGTCCAATATATATACACGAGGAGTTAGCAATATAAATGTAATTACACAAGCCTGACTTGCAAGGTTACCAATGCAATCAGTACAGAGGACTAATCATATCATCCTGACTCATACTCAAGCATAAACAACCTAGTACGAAATTGCATCCATGACCTCCAATCTGAATGACAATATCACATTCAGATCTAAGGGAAAAGATTGCAAAACACCGCAGGCAACCACTAAATCGAAAGCCTATGGCCAAAATGACTTACCATACCAGCCTAACTCATAAGAGTTAGCAATGCATATAGCACATATGACTAATCATATCAACGTGATTCATAGTCATGCAGTATTACCTACCCATGGCCTCCAATCTGAATGACAACATGACATTCAGATCTTAGGAAAGGTATTGCAAAAACATGCAAAAGACAACCCTATGTTGATAACAAATGACATCTAAATCACTTTCTCTTGCCTCCAAAAAAAGTATTGAATGCATAAATTAGAACTAGTGCCGACAAAAGGTAAGACTATGTTTGCGAAGCCTACTGCAGCTCAAACTCAATAAATAATCACAAAAAAACTCAGGCAGCCAGAGAAATGTAAGAAGAGACTTTCAACACCGCATTTAAACGCAACAACTGTTTAAGTAACCATTGGATGCAAAAGGAGGAGCTATTTCCAAGTTACAGGTATAATCAAACCCGTCAGAAAGTAAAACAAATGAAGCTACTATGCAGTAAAATTCCACATACTAACTAGAAGGAACAGGAATAGCTGTACTCTTTCGATTTTGATCTTGTTTAGTACTGCTAGTAGTCTAATCATCACCAAAATTATACCCAAGCACAAAACCGACCAGCAAAATTACATCTAAGCTCAGAACAGAGCACCAAAATTAACAAGCAGTAATACTAGAGCAGGGGTATTAGAAACTAAAGGATTCAAATTCAGCAATTCAAAACCAAAATTAAACAGAAAACGGATTCAAGTTATCCCTATAAATTCTCTTATAATAATAAAAGAAAGGCTTTAATCAGCCTTCTGGAAAACATAGGTAAGACCACACTTGCCACAGTAGTGCCGATCAAAATGATTGGCCATGAAGGTTCCAGCTCCACACTCAGCATTTGGGCACTCCTTCCTCAACCTCTGGACCTTTCCAGAATCATCAACCTTGTAAAACTGGAGCACGGCCAGCTTCACCTTCTTGTGCTTGTGCTTGATCTTCTTAGGCTTGGTGTAAGTCTTCTTCTTCCTCTTCTTCGCCCCTCCGCGGAGGCGCAAAACCAAGTGAAGCGTCGACTCTTTCTGGATGTTGTAGTCGGCTAAGGTACGGCCGTCTTCGAGCTGCTTACCGGCGAAGATGAGCCGTTGCTGGTCCGGCGGGATGCCCTCCTTGTCCTGGATCTTGGCCTTCACATTGTCGATTGTGTCCGATGATTCGACTTCTAGGGTTATGGTTTTGCCCGTCAGGGTCTTCACGAAGATCTGCATCTTCACGGCGACTTGAGAATTCGCGGCGGAGACTGCAACAAACAAGGGCTAGGGGTTTGGTAATTGGCTTATATACATTTAGCGATGGAGCGGGTTTTATCCGGGGACGATTTTGCTTATATAATGGGTTATCAATTCCATCTTTGTAGCTTACAGGCCCAAAGGCCAAAGCTAACTTGGGCTCCATTTCAAAAAATAGCCTAACTTAACCTTGGCCTTTGGGCCTGTAAACTTCACATACGGGAAATGGGGACAACTGGTCTACTATAGTCGATGTCTTTATTAGGACTAATGCCAGCTTTTGGGTCCGTTTTAGACTTTTAGTTATGTGATTTATGCCATTTATTTTATTTTTTACTTAAGAATTTAGGATTTCTGATTTTAATTTTGAGAAAATTAAATTAAATATAAAAATAGATATAGAGAGATAGATGGTGAGGCTGAGGAATGAGAAAATAAAAAATAAGAAAAAAAAAATTCACAAAACATAAGAATGAATCGTGTAAGCAAATGAACCATTTTGATTGTCAATTGAACTACATTATTGATAATACATGTGTTTGATTATGTTTGTGTAGCATTTTTAGGATTTATTAACTTCGTCGACAATAGGTGAACACTTAATTCTCAATTTCATCACTACTATCGGAAAAAGTCCGATAAGCTCACTCTACAAATTTTTTTTCACAGATTAATAACTATATTTTACAAAAGGTGTCAATTTGGCACATAAAATAAACGCCGTTAAATTGTGTTGGACGGAATGCTACGAAAGGACTAAAATGCCCTTCAATTGTGACATATGTCTTGCACGTGAGTCTTGGCTGTCTATATTGATACGACACAAAGCAGACCCCACCACACCCTTCACATCCTCATGAGTCGACCCGTTTCATTCAAACCCACCACCTCCTCAACTCCCCCAATATACCTCCCATTCACAAACATCCTCGGGACACTCGTTGACTCACCCAGTAACTCCTTCAACTCCATCAAGAATCCACCGTGTAATGAAATTGACGGCTTTCCTTCTTTTTATCTCTCTACTTTGTCCCTTACGAGAAACGGGTTGTCTCTAAGTGACTTGTACAAATACATATCTGAATCCAGGGAGAATTTTTGGGGCAAGAAATTCCTTTCAACCCTACCATAGATCTTGCATTCCTCCATAGATCTGAATTTTTGTCGTTTTTGAATTGTGGGTTTCTTTGGAAGGAGAGGTGATGGAGAAGACTAGTGGTTATGGCATTGTGTTTCCAAAGAATTTGGTTGTCATTAGGTGGAGTGGTGGTGGCGTGTTTTGGGTTTTGATGGGTTTCGTGGTGGTGGAGGGAGGAGTATGATACGGAGAGGAGGTTGAGACGTTTGTAGGTGGTGGAGAGGTAAAGAGTGGTGGCGGAGGTAGGATAATTCTGGTCTGGAGGGTGGAGGATGACGGAGAGATGGTGTTGGCGGAGAGGTGGAGAGTGGTCACGAAGGATTTCACCTTTCTTTTCTTCCAAAGTCAATGAATGGACGAGTGAGTATTGGAAGCTCTTCAACCAGGGTGGAAACCTTCGCGAATGAAATGCCCCAACCAAGATAGCTTCCTAGCTGAAAGAGCTGCCAAGGTAGCCATAGGTCGGAAGACAGAGAGGACTGGGCTTAGAAACGAGTTCAAGGGCCTGGCTGAAAGACAATGGAGGGAATCATTTAGCTTCCCATTTTTCGAGGATGAAAGACAGCTTGTGGTTAGGGGGAGGGAAAAAAAAGCATGTGACTAGCATGTTAATACTAAGGGCAATTTCGGGTTTACAAAAAAAATTAAGCTTTCTTAACAGCAAATCAGACGGAGTGACTAACGTGGTACCTTTTGTAAAGTATAGTTATTAATCTGTGAAAAGAAATTGTAGAGTGAACTTATCGGACCTTTTCCGATAGTAGAATGATGAAACTGAGAATTAAGCCATAGGTGAAATCAACTTAATGATTAACGATCAATTTCGAGATTGATATATTCAACCTATTGAGTTTATGAAAAGGATTAATATAAAATTTGGTCCCTAATCTTTCCATTTTCTAGTGATTAGGTACTTACTTGATAAAATTTTCTATGGTGGTCCTTGATCTCAATATTTAAAGCCTAATTAGTCCCTAATACTGTTATCTCTAACAGGAGTGTTAAAAAAAATTTATAATGAAAAAATTGTCCTCTGCTGAGTCTGATGTAGATCCACGTGGCAAATTTTTTTCTGAAAGAGAAAACAAAATAAAAAACCCACTCGCTCTCTCTTACACACACATACACACATAAAACACGTTCATTCCCCTAAACTATTCACACATCCGATCGTTAGGGTTCCAAAACAACTGTCCGATAAAAGTCCAAGTAAAGACTCTTGTGTATGTGTTTGTGTGATCTCAGATAATTGAAGCAAAGAACAACAGCAAATGTTAGCTAGAAGCTCAATCTGAAGAATCAGATTTCTAGAAGTCAAATTGAAAAACGGATCGTCGATTTCCAGAAGTCAAATTGACAAACAAAACAACCAGAGGCTCAAGCTCACAGCACCGACGAAGTTAACGTCGCCACTTTCTCTCTCTTAAAATCGAAGAAAAAACTCATCAATTCTTTGATGGGTTAGAACCCATCAATTGTTCAAATGTACAGTACATCGGTATTCTCGAATATCTCTTCGGCAACTACCACCGCTCGCCACCATTTTCCATTAATGTGTTTCTAAGTTCCCAGATCTGTGAGATCTACTCCAACAGATCCTCGTCCCCCATCAATGTCACCGCCTCCGCCATAACTACCTCCTCCTCTCTCTCTCTCTCTCTCTCTCTCTCTCTCTCTCTCTCTTCTCTCTCTCTCTCTCTCTATATATATATATATATATATATATATATCTTGCTTCAAGTTGTTGATTTGAGATATGGACTCAATATGGGATAAGTTCACTTCCATTACAAAAACATTTGATGGTGAACTGTGACATCTACTCCGACAATGTCCCTGCCGCCACCTCCACTATAACCGCATCCTCGATCTCAAACCTTAGCATTGACGGTGGATTTCATGTGTATTTGTTGGGGTTGACTGAGTGCTGTGTATGTGTGTGGAGTATATAGGTTACTAGGTGTGTGGAGTAGGTTACTAGGTGTGTGTGTGTGTGTGTGTGTGTGAGAGAGAGAGAGAGAGAGAGAGAGAGAGAGAGAGAGAGAGAGAGAGAGAGAGAGAGAGAGAGAAAGAGAGAGAGAGAGAGAGTGAAGATTTAAATCTCAAATTTGATTTAGCATTTTTGAGGGAAGAAAGATAACACTGAATTTCTATTTGAAAATTAGATGACTTTTCTGCAATTTTGATTTGAGATTCAATTTTGGTTTGAGATTCAATTTTGATTTGAGATCTGAGATAAAGACTTAGAATGGGAGAAGCTTGCTGCAAATGCAAAAAATTTTGTTAATTTTGATTTGAGATTCAATTTTGGTTTGAGATTCAATTTTGATTTGAGATCTGAGATAAAGACTTAGAATGGGAGAAGCTTGCTGCAATTGCAAAAAATTTTGATGGGGAAAACGAGTTTAATTTGACTATTTCACCTAGGTTCGTGTAATTTTTTTTTTCCAAAATAACTATTTTACTCTTAACAGAAATCACGTGAGGTGCACATGTCTAAACTTAACAGCAAATATTTAATGGAAGGACCAATAGCATAAATCACCCCACTACAAGGATCAATGGCGTGGGTAAAGACCAATCCCAAAAAAGGAGTAGAACACACGAACTATTTGCTTTGCGTAGTTTTCTCTAAAATTTATATACAGTAGTTAGTGCACTATCCAAAGGAAAAAAAAAAAAAACTAGATCAACAAAAGGTAAAGTATTACGGTACTTTTTTTTTTTTTTTCTTTTTCTTACAAAGGGAGTATAATGAACAAAATAGTAAAGGGCCAATAATATGTGCCGAGTGCACTGTCCAAAATCGGATAGTATGCTCTATTCCAAGCAAACCAAAATCGGATAGTATCTCTATTCCAAGCAAAGGGAGTTTAATATATCACATCTCCATAAATAAACTGCCTTCCGCTTTCAACGCTCATTTATTCTGTATACCTTTGCCTTTGAACCCGTCCATCGCATTGTTTGTTTCTTGCCACCCATCTCAAGCTAGATTGACAAAGAAAGAAATAGAACAAGGGAGAGGAGAGAGAGAGAGAGAGAGAGAAAGAATGGACACTTTTTGAATTCCAGATACCCAAACCACCAAATACAAAGAAAGAAAGAAAGAGAGAGAGAGAGAGAGAGAGAGAGAGAGAGAGAGAGAGAGAGAGAGAGAGAGAGAGAGAGTCATGGAGGGGGAAAGGGAAGGAGATGTAAGAGTTCCTCTCATCTCTTCCCTATTCTGCATTTTCGTATTAACCGGAGGGGTCTTCCTTGTACTCTACGTTTTCGTCCCAAGCGCCTCGCTTCCATGGTTCCCCGTAGTTGCCCTAATCTTGATTGGCTCACCTTGGATCTTTTGGCTCTTGACCTACATGTACACGTGCGTAAAAGCATGTTGCCGCCGTAGCAGCAGCATCGACGACCGCCAGATCTCCCGGCGGGGCTCCCAGGGAATGATGAGAACCGGCACCTCAACTAATAACCGTTCCGTAACACAAAATGCAGCCCAAGATGGTGGCTCCCAGGTGACTTCCCCTAATGGCGGAGCAAAACACGTGCATTTCGGACAAGTGGTTGTTATGGAAGGCGAAGACAACAGCAGTGGCAGGAAGAGTGGACATGATGAATCAATCTCATCCTCAAAGGAAATAGAAATGCCATTGAACACGGCACCCTTGTCTTGACAAATACGCGGAAAAGAGAATGGGTATTTATTTTATGATCTTTCTCGTTATGAATTATGAGAGCTAACTGATCCCCTTATAATCCTGCAAATACGATATATGATTTCTGAAGAGGAATATTTTCAAGCAAACCAGCAATAAAATGCGAGATGATTCGACCATTATGGCTTCTTGATTTGGTTGTGAGGATGATTACCATGATGCATGTAATTAGATTGTGAAAGTATAGTGATTTGCCTCTTTAATTTAAGAGTAATGCTATGGATACCTAAAGAGTACCAAATTTTTTGCACCAAATAATATGGTACAAAAAAATAAAATTAAAAATCATAATTAATGCATCACATCAGCTGACACATCATTTGGTGCAAAAAATTTAGTACTCTTTAGGTACCCATAGCATTACTCTTAATTTAAATGATAGAAAATCAATGTAATGTATACTAGTAGATTTTTCTTGGTAACTTTTTCATTTTTATTGTAATTTTAAGACCAAAATGCTTTCTTTATGTTTTATTTTCCTCGAATGTAAAGAAGTATGTATATTACAGAAGATCACTATCCTATTTTACTTCTACGACTTTAATTGGAGCAAATTGTTATGCATTAATTTTCTATGAGAATTCATACATGTTACTGCAGTTATCTTTGCATGAGTAACTAATCATTTGTTTGTTTGAATATGTGCTGATAGCCTGATACGGTTTGTAATTGTCACGGAATTTGATTTCATTCGAGGGATTGTAATTATAGATGTTAAAATGACCGGCTTAAACCGGAAAATAATAGGGTTAGGTTTGAAATATTCTGGCCATTTAAAATTAGAGCTTTTTGCCCCCCTAGCTTGTGGCCCGTGGCCCTGTAGGAAGCATGAAATTTGTTCTATCGATTTGGAATTTAGGTTGAAAATAATTTATTACTTCAAATTAAAGAGCTTAAATTCAACTTCCAATGCTTAAATTAATTTAATGGTTGCAATAGTACCTTACTATTTTCTAAAACATTAATTCTGAATTTTGTTACATATCTAAGATATTAGTGAAAAGGATGTCTTCGAATACCTCATTATCGAAGCTTAAGATGTTAGCTGTTATAAGGATATCGTTAAATTGCATTAATGAGCTGTTTGAAATTTTTTGACTTTTAAGAGATTAAGATTGTTATCTCTTTGCTTAGGAAGTAGGAATTCTTTGTTAAAGTCATTTTCATATTCTTTATATGGTTTCAATTTGAAAAGATGTCTGCTATGGAACTTCTTTGTTTGCTTGAATTCATTCTATAGTTTTTTTAGTCATGACCTATTAGTGACCAACTTAATTACCTGACGTCCAATAAGGTTAGGTTTGTAATATTAGCAACCTGTATAAATTGACCTGTTTAGCCTGAGCCACAGTCTGTTAGGGCTGGTCTAAAACCATTAGATCGAACACGTTTAACATCTCTAAATTCGTAACTCGTAACGTAGTTGTTGTAAGAGAATTAAATTGTGTGATAAGCAGAGAGAAACCCTTGAACGGTCGTGGCCTTGGTCTAGATTAGTTCTGGGCTATATGCATGGGCGATTCCATCCACAATTCTGTTCAATATTGTAGCTCACTTCCTCAAGCACGGCATAATCTTGCATCTCCGCTTCAGGTCCTTATTGCTTCGAGGACCCGTAATTAATGAACATATGATGTCAACTTCGTTCATTTTTGACAACTCCAGAGTACTCTCACAGTTTCCTAACAATAAAATTTGTTCTGGTTGCAAAATTTTAGACCTCCACTTCTTACCTGAATTGTCATGTGGAACTTCATCTTCTTCTTCTACATTCAAACAGACTCTTTCATTTAATGATTTGCTATTAGTAGGCATTGCCAACAACTTTTCCTGAATCTTCTGTGGTAGCTACAGTTTAAGACTTCACCTCTTTAATTGTTGAAGTTTAAGGATTCATATTCATAATCTTTCACTTGAACATAAGCCAAATATTAGCCAACTTGACATTGAATATTTCAATGAACTTAGTATCTTACCCACGCGCGTCATCAGTTGATAATAGGATTCGTGCTTTCTAATATCCTTTAAACGTATAGCTTCTGCTATATATGCATATGATGTCTCGCTAAATCTCTGCAATTTGCTTGAACGTATCCACTGAGACCATGCACCTCTTCGTACTTTTCATAAATCCTTTGAAGCTCTATTAGTTGGTTTTGAATAAAACTGTAGTTTGATGCCCATGCACCCTACGTTCTTCTCGCCGTTTATTTAATTTTCCTTCACTTTAGAGTTGCCTCCTGTTGGATGTGATGGCTCGATGCCCCCTGGCAAGAGGCCGGCGCCCTCCGATGGTATGGTATGGTATGCGGCCGCATAGGGCGACCGCGTGACTCACTGGATTGTATGCGGCCGCACAAGGCGTCCGCATAGGTATTCTGGAAGTTATGCGGCCGCATAGTGCGACCGCATGGGAATTTTGTATATCGCATGCGGCCGCATTATGCGTCCGCATGGCGACGGTTTTAGTGTTTTCTATTTCCTTATAAATAGTTGTATTCCTAAAAGGTTTTGGACAAGAGTTAAGCCTCTAATAAAAATTTCGATAAGTCTGTTGACCCCAATCTCTCTCTCTTTCGATTCCCAACTGCTTTTGTGTGTTATTTTGTCAATTGCTTCCGCTGCATTGCACAACACCTCCCAATTCAAATTTTATTGCCTCGGGGGCGCTCCCTTTACGGTGCTCTCAACATCCAAGCTACTATCTTCTCAGCTAGCTTCAGTCTTCTCTAATCATTTGGAGCCTTTTCTGGTGGCCTGGCCCCTCGTCCCGGCAACGCATTTGAATGATCACTCTTGCATCTCATTACTGTGCTCATCATCCAAGAATGGCTGTGCTCTATTTTCCACCACCATAACTTAAAATCTTTGGTCGTCTATTCGGAATTCTATTAACTTTCAACAACTATATCAAGGGTCTCTATTGCTATCATCATCGTTACAATGATCACTCTCTCTTTTGCTATCATCATCGTTACAATCACAAGGCTAATAATCAAGGCTCTCTATTGCTATCAACAACTATATCATGCTGCTATTCCTTCCTGTTTCAGTGTACGTACTTGCACTCCTCTTTGTTAATTTGTTGAGGTGCTTTTGTGGGTCTGTTTAGCTCTTTCATTTACTTGGCTAATAATCGAGACGATTGATTAATCAGTTTCGTTCCAATTTTATGGATGTCCGGCCCGATGAGTCGTAGCTCGGTGCGTGTCTAAGCTTGGGGCCTAGGGAGGTTAGCAGTGGTTGTATCTTTGGCTTTCATGGCTATAGATTGGGAAAAATATTGGGTACAACATTTATAAAAGTGTTGTACCGGTATCATCAATTAATTAAAGTGCACATAATCAACAACCTTGCTCGTATCGTAAGCAATCTTGTTGATGTGGTGAACAATGTCACTGATTTGGTGTATTTTAATTGGTTCGTAATTAACAAGGTGGACGTGGTATCATCAGTGTACTCAATATTTACTCGATGAAAGGTTTTCGTATGGATATTAGTGTAAGGGTGTCTCTTTGATCTCTTGTTGTCTTGGATTAATTCGTTACGTTCCTAAATTATTTTCTTTTTGAAAGAAAATTTAGTCAAACAAGACTGTTTTTCAAATAAAAATTTACTATATATATTAATTTTAATAATAATAAAACCTGTTATCTGTAGTACCAAAAAAGAATTACAAATTACGTGTTTATAATATAATTAAAAAAATATGCCGTCAATTTTTATTTAAAAATTAGTTTGACTAAAAAAAGATAATCAAGACAATAATATAAGGATAGAGTGAGTAATAATTTGACTTTTCTTGCCTTTGGAGAAAAAAATTCAAAGGCATACATGCCAAGAAAATAAAAATAGTCCTCCTACAAACTTCTTCTGGTCTTGACCTAATTTTTTAGACTGAAGGTGAGAAAGATTCCTAGGCATACTAGTGATTCGATTGGCGAGGGGAACTTGTCTCAGTCAGTCCTTCAAATTTTCAATTTCTTGAAGCGGCGTTGTTTAATTTTACAGACTCCTCCCCTCCTTCTGTTTATAGTAAACTATAATGCCAATAATGGGACGCTTCCAGTGGATTTACCTGGGTGTTCATCGGTTCGATTTTCGAGTTGTTTGAGTTTTTTGGTTCGGTTTATTTGATTTTTGTTATTTTAATCTTTAAACCAAAAATCAAACAAGACTAAACCAAATAAAAAACCAAGAAATCAAACCAAATTTGAATTCGGTTTTCGGTTTGGTTCGAATCGATTTTTGGTTTTAACCAAACAAATGTTAAAACTACAATTCAATTTAAAGTTTAAATATTTATCATTTAAAAAACATCCAAAACAAAGATTAAAACTTCAAAAAAATTACATAATATCCCTAAAAATGTAAGATTACATATATTTAGTCACTCGAACTTAAAAGAAGTCTTAGATTCCACACATTAGTTTGATTTTTCTTGTCACTAAATATCCACGAAATTTGTTTAAGTTGTCACTAGTGTTATTTCTGCGACACATTACAATAATTATGAATATTAATTATTTATATAACTAATATTAATATATTTAATTTTATTATATTTTTTCTAATTTCGATTTTTGGTTTGGTTTTCAGTTTGAATGGCAAAACCAAAAACCAAACCAAAAACCATATTAAAATTCGATTTTTCCAACCAAACCAAACCAAAAATCAAATTCAAATTCGATTTCGGGTTGTTCAGTTCGGATGATCAGTTTTTCGATTTGGTTTTCGGTTGAAACCAAATACTGAACACCCAAGATTTACCCCCGAAATTGTAACTTGTAGGGGTGAAGGTGGTTCGGTTTGAGCCAAAACCGTAAACCGAACCACCCCCTAACGGTTCCACATATTTCAAACCGAACCGAACCGCCACAAACTTCAAACCGAACCGAACCGAACCGATCGGTTTGGTTCGGTTCCGCGGTTTAATTATTTAAATATTTCAAAAAAGAAAAAACTTTTAAATATCAAAAAAATACTTTTAACATAAACTAAATAACTAAAAGTCAAAAAATTAACTTTAAAATTACAATAATTCAATCAAAATGTAGGCAAACAACAATAATTTTCTTGTTAAATTCAATTACTAATTACTAATTACTAAATAATGTATATATAAATAAATAAATAAATAAAAATTAAATGGTGGTGGTTCGATTCGATTCGATTTGGCACCAAAAACCGCAAACCGATCCGTCCTAACCCAAAACCGAATCAAACTGGCCGATTTGGTGGTTCGGTGATTCGGACTTACGCCCCAAGTAACTTGTAAGTCTATTGAAGAGGAGTTTGTTCTTGTACTTTGGAAGCTTAATCTCACTTTTTTAGAGTTCAATCACTTTAGTTACTTCCTTCTGTCTAAATTATTGTTCTTTACATTTGACTTTTTTTAGTTAAATTAACAATTTTTTAAAGAGCAAACTCTACAATTGGTCCTTGTACTTTTCAAATTTTTTGAGATTGGTCCCAACCCTACGCCAGCGGTCCCTGAACTCAATTTCTTGACGCAATTGGTCCTTTCGTCCATTGCCGTCTATTTTTTTTCTGTTAAGTGGAATCACGTGCATTCCACGTGATTTTACCTAAGGGTAAATTAGTCAATCTAAGTTAAATAGTACATGAACATTTTGTATAATTTGACCTAAACTAAACCCACCCATCGTAACTTGATTTCTCCACCCCGCAGGCCCCACCGCCACCTCCACCATAGCAGACTGCAACCCACCTCCTTTCCAGTTTCACTTCATCACCAAACTCACACTTTAAACACAAAACCCCCCTCTCTCTCTCTCTCTCAACACACACACACACACACTACATAACAAACAGAAACAAATTTGAATTCAAGAATCCATGAGTTACTCTTGAAAGCAGCAAACAATAAATTTCCCTGACCGTTTGATTCCAAACCCCAATTTCTCAAAATAAAGATTTTCTCTCTTTTACCTATGAATTTTCATATTCCAAATTTACAAAGTAATTTTGTGCTTCATCTGTCAATTTGAATTTCTTACTATAAAATATTCTCTTATTTTTTTTCCCATTTTGCGAGAGAATAGATTGAGGCTTCAAATTGGCCAGATTTGTGGGACTCCGGCCTCCATCTCTGTCGCGACCGCCGTCTTCTCCGTCGATGGTGGGACTCCGGCCTACATCTCTGCCGACTCTGGTAAGAGCTTCTAGTATGTGAAACTTGCAAGACCCCATTTTCGCTTCTGGCCAGTTGATGTGGGTGACAAAATAACAACTGGGTTTTTGAAAGAATCGATTCATAAACTTAGAAATTGCCGTCGGTTTTATTTTGTTTGTGTGTGGTGGTGTTTTCAAAATTGTCATTGGGTTTTATTTGATTTTTGTGTGTTTGTACAAATGGTTGTTGATTTGGTTTTGAGAGTCACGTTGATGATGATAGAGGGGAGAGCTTGATATGGGTTAACGAAAATTATCGTCGGTCGGAGTTGGCAAGGTGGAGGGAGATAAGAGAGAAAAAGGAGGGGGAGGAGAATGAATCTCATTGATAAAATCTCATAAATAAAAATTAAAACCCAAATTCATCTTCTTCCCAAATTCCTTCCTTAGCCATTTTCTCTGTCTTCTCTCTCTCTCTCACACACACACACACACCTGTGAGCTCTTCATAAAAAAACCTCTTGTTGGCAACATATACCACTCTCAATTTGCACTCTTCCACAATTTGGGTACTGCAAAATGATGTTGGGAAATAGTGGGGTGGTGGATTAATTGGAGGGGTTGGTTTTGGTGGGGGTGCTGGACTTGGAGGTTGTGGCGGAGGAGGGTTTAGCGGAAGTGGTGATGGGGGATTGGGTGTCGGGGCTGCTTTGGTGGAGGTAGTGATGAGGGATTGGGTGTTGGGGTTGGCTTTGGAGGGGGAGTTGGTGGTGGGTTTGGTGGTGGTTCTGGAAATTGGTGGTGTGTAGGTGGAGGAGGTAGTGGCAGTGGACTTGTGTTCGCCGGCAACCCTGGTGGTGGCGGCGGCGGCGGCCAAGGTGGAAACGGGTGGAAAGGAAGAAGAAAGAGATGTAAAATATATAATTTATCTAATTACAACAATGTCCTTGTATCAAGTTTAAGCAAATAAAGATACTATGGGTATTTTTGTCTATTCAAAAGAAAAAAATGCATGGACAATTATACCCTTGATTAAAAGCACGTTCAAGACACATGAGCAGACTTAACGGAAAAAAATTAACGGACTTGGACGGAAGGACTATTTGCGTTTTACTTGTTTAGTACAGGGACATAATTTTTACAAAAATTAGTTTAGGGACGAATTCCAAAAAAGTTGAGAAGTATAGGGACCATTTTTGTAATTTGCCCTTTTTTAAATAAAAATTTTGACATATATTTATTTTTAAAATTATAAAATACGCAATTCGTAATACTTTTTTGGTACTACAAATTATTGTTTTATGATTTTGAAAAAAAAGATAATAAATAAATTTTTATTTAAAAAACAACCATTTTGACTCAAAAAAATAAAATATATCAATAATTTAAAAACGGAGTTAGTAAATCTTCCGTTAGCGTTCATTTTAACCTTTTCACTAAAATTAAAGAGGTTGACTTTGAGTCATTTCAGTGCTAGCACAATTACATTAGTCCACCTTATAATATTACAGGTTCATACTAGGATATGATAAGAGGTAAATGGGAAATTAGAATTTTTTTTTTTTTACAAAAATGGACACTTTAAAATTTTAAAAAATGGACACGTATTTGGGACAGTGGGAATAATTTTTATAGACTTTACATGATTTCAAGAAAGCAAAGGACACTGCATTTTCTTTAACATGGTCAATGTGTTTTTTAAGTTGTTTCAAATTAATAGGGGACACTTCTTTTTCTATCTCATAATCAACAAAGTAATATATATATATATATATATATATATATATATCGTGTTAGAGGAAAAAAAAAAATTTGTAATCCTCTTTTAGGAAACAAAAGGTCGTTCTGTTAATATTGGGTTTGGCCAATTTAGGGTTGGGAGGACGGAAGGACTAAGAATTTCCTTTGCAACTAGACCGAATGGAGATTCTCTGTACCATTACGAATATCCATGTTTTTTAAGTTGAGCTTTAAGGTTTAAATTATTACAGAGTGATAATCCTTCTGCTGTACACTCAGCAAATAATTCTTCGTATGTGTAATTATCATATGGAATATAATTCCCACCATATTTATTTCTAATTCTAGTTTTTGCCTTTTCTGCAAATAAGGGAGGTAAACCAAAAATAAATTTTTCTTTCCAAAATGCTGCATTAGCATCATTCCTTTGGGATACCTTAGTAAGGAATACATCCTTATACCATCTAAAATGAGTTAAGGACGGATATCTAAAATTTATTAATAATTCTTTACCCTTATCCATCATTTGTAATGGTTGACCAATAAAATACTTAATAATTGCTTGAATAAGCGTATAAACCCCATCTTCATGTACGTTAGTGGTACTATGTTGGATTATTGGGTCTGTTGTATAGATTATTTTTGTTGAATTTAATATTTCATATTGTTGATTTTGGGTAAGAATATTATCCCACCAGCCTTTAAAATGTCCTATAAATCCTGTGGTTATAGCTTTTACTATACCATTATCAGTATTACCATTTATCCTACAGGCTGTTGAATACATTAACATCTTTTGCATATAAGTTAATATTTGATATTCAGACATTCCGTTTATATTCCATTCATAAATGACTTTGGGATTATAATAGGTTTGATCTGTTAGGTTATCTTCTTCAAAGACTAAGTCTAATAAACTAGGTTTTGGATAATAATAACGGATTGTAGCTTGAGGAATGTGAGAACTTTGAGTTCCTAATTTATTAATCTCTGTATTAGTCATAAATTGTTCTTCTAATTTATTAAGATCTAAATTATTATTATGATCTTCTAATTCTCTGAGATCCAACTCACTATTCTCTTCATCCTGAATTTCATCATGTCTAATTACCTGGACTCGTTTATCTCCTCAATTAAGTTCTTTTAATTTTTGTGTTAAAATATCAATAAATTCATCTCCTGTTTTAGGAGTAAAAGAGAACTCTTTAGGTTCTATATTTATTGGAGGTTTTACCAATGGTATTTGGATTTTTGTTGACTGTAATTGATTTGGACTTTTATCAATTTGTATGGGTTGCACGTTATGATCAATTTTATCTTCTAATATATCCATTTGTTTATTCATCGTTTGTAGGCATAGATTAGTATAATTATTTTGTTTAATAACTTTATTAATATCTCCATTAATATATCCTTTTCTTTTGAAAAAGCATTGGCTTCTATTTCTCCTATTTTCAGGTTTTTTGGAGGTGGATGTATTGATCGGATTCTTTCTCCTTCAACTGTCTCCCAAGTTTTAAAATGTTGTTCTATAATATTAAGTTCATTATTGAGATTTATTAAGTATATATGTCTGTACTAGTGTACAAACGGGAGTACCATCTTATTAAGATCAATAAATTTATAAAATTCATCTTTAATGTGTTGTAATTCTTGTTTAGTATGATTGCCCCAATACCAAAGCCTAAATTCTTCATACTTTGGTTGCATAAATTCTGCATTGATATCATGTCTACTATATTTAAATTCTTTTGTGAAATTATTGATAGAATAATTCATATCCGAGAAAGTCGGAGATGAGGGGTTTTGTTTTTCTTTATGATATATTCCATGAGGGATATTTTGTGAGGATTCTTTAATACCTTCAAATATTAAGTTTTCCACTTTTTCTTTGCCTCTATATGATAACTCAGATTTTTCGTATAATGAAGAGGTAGATTTTCAGCTATTTGAGCTACTGGTTGAAAATTCAGTAATTTTAAAATTAGTTCTTCTTCCACTATTAGCGAAAGTGACTTCAACATCCCCTTCAGAAGTCTGAATTATTTGTTCAATCTCCCTATTTTCTAAGGGCTCAGGCTCAGGCTCAGCAGCTGCTGGAAGTGTCCAAACTGCTAGAAGATCTATGTCTTTCTGAGTTATAGCCCTAGGGGTCATCATATGAGATCTATTTAAATTTGTTTCTATTAGAGTAGTTTTACCCTTTTTACTGATTAATTTAGCTCTTGGGGTAAGTGTGTTTAACAACTTATAATGTATTCTATAAGATACGGCTACATGCTCACTATATTCTTGCATCCTATAGCCTTTTGATTCTATGTTAAGAGTTAAGATTTCCATCAGATGTTTATCAGTTAAAGAAACAGGGAAATCAGGAAAACAGTTAAAATAAACTGGGCCATTGCAGAGACTTAGTTTCAATCAATCCTAACAAGGAAGCATCAAATTCAAGATGTCTGCAATCACGTAAGGCTACCATTAAGCATACATTTAATCCTTCTCTGGTTAAGGGTTTTAAAGCAATCTGTATAAGACCTATATGTAAAAACTTAAATTTTTTTTGAAATTTAAGAATGTCAGAATCTAATAAGTGTAAAGTTTCATAATGATTTTTCAACAGAACAGTTTGTTCCACTGTTTTAATAACTCTTTTAGAATGAAAATCAAAAGTATCTATTTGATAAATATCATCATTTGAAAACATTGGCATTTCCCAAGCTTTAAGTTTTTCTTCTGCATATTCTATTTCAGATAAATTTTTTATATATTCATTATTTTTATTATTTCTAAATCCTAAGTGTTTCAGCATTGGGACATTTAAAGGATAAAGTAATTAGGAATAATTGATTTCTTAATCTCGTCTATAGCCAAGGACTTACAGGAACAAATACCTACGGCCAAGGATTCACATAACTAAATACCCCAAAAACTCAATTTAAACGAGAAAGGGCTAGTCTTACCCGACTATATAGGCTTTTCCTACCCGGTGAACAAACTTAATTAAGAAATTATCTTACTCCTTATATTTCCCCTAAAATGGCTCTGATACCAAACTTAGACCCAGGTTAAGGAAAATAATAAAAATTAACGAATATAATCAAATTTAAATGAATAGAAAGAATAAGAATATAATTCTCTCAATTAAGAGGATAATTTTAATTATTTCAAACATAAAACTATGTACAAAAAAAAAAAAAAAGAAGGCTTACAACTTTAAGTCGTCTTCAACTTAAAACTAAAAATATAAAACTGAAGAAATATATTACAAAGGAGAGGGGTGCTCAACACATAAGAGAGAGAGAGAGAGGAGTCGCCTTCTGAGGCCTGCTCTAAGGCTTTGCCTTTAATGCTATTTATAGGATTAAAATTGCGGATTCAAAATGTCTTTAAGTCCGTGAGTGTCTGTCTTCTAGTGTCCCGTGACTGGCTTTGGTTAATGGGAGACAGGAGTGCGGGAAACTTTTGACTTCTTTTCTTTACTTTTCGTTTTTCTTTGTCCTCTTTAGAGATAGTGGAAATCTTTTGTCTTTGTCGGCCATATAAGCTGTAGTGGCAGTATTAGTGGTGATACCCTTGATATCCTTTTCCTGTGAGGCTTTGTCTATTCTTCTTTTCGTCGTTGGTTGCCTGTGAGGAGAATTTGTCCATTCTTCTTTTTCTTCTGTGTTTTTAGGCTTTAGAGATAATGGTGTGATTTCTAGTACCTTGACTTTAAGTCCTTTGTCCTTATCGTTCTGAACCATTAATCAGCTTGGGAGTAAGGGACCATTCCCATATAATTATCCATATCTTCATTTTCATCTATGCTTTGAGTAGACATTTTTTAATTGGTTTCTTCTTCTTCGACTACTTTATTAATAAAGTTAGCCAAATTTTCTTTAAGACATTTATTTAATTTTCTCTAAGTAATTCTAGGATTTTCTTTAAGAATTTGAGATTTAATTATCTCCATGGTATCCTCTATTTTTTGTTTTCCTTTCTGTGCTTTAAGCTTTTCTTTAAGATAAAAACAAGTCTTAACAATTTCTTTAAGAATTTCGGTGGTATCAAATTTATCCCACCATTTAAAAGAATAAGTCCTGATTAGGCAAGGAAGGTGAAGGTGATCATGGCCACAATGATAAGACCATGTCCAGATCCAAAGGAGTTTGTATTGAGATAAGAATGAAAGTAACGCTATGCTAATTAAGCTTTGTCGTTCTAATTTTTCCAAAGGGCTTGAATAATAAAGAAATTCATCCTTGTATTTAGGGTGAAGATGGCAATAATCATCAAATAATTGTTTTAGATTTTTTGGTAAATATTCCCTTTTAGGACCAATCCTTTCCCAATTGAGGAAAAACCAATTGGGTATTTATTCATTTAAGAATTCTTGGTCAAATTGGACAAACCAAGTATGTTTTCTTTGAGAATTTTGATAGAGAAATGCTTTAATCCATGCATCAATATAATCCCAGTAATTATAATAAAATTGCTGTTCAGAATTATCAAAATAATGGCGTGGCTGGTTTAGGTTGGCTCCCCAATCCGTCACATTGAGTACTTTAAGTATTTTTGCTTTTGAAAAAGCATATGTGCTTTGAGCGATTTCTCTCAATCCTTCCTAGTCTTTAAGAATTATTGCATCTGAAAATGCATAAGTGTTTTGAGCAGTTGTAAAAGTATGATCAAAATTAACTGTTGTTGTTTCTTTAAGAATTATTTCATAAATTCTTCTACTTTTTCTTCCCTGAATAGGAAAATAGGACCTCTGCTCAAAATATTTTGAGGCTAAATAATAAGGATTAAGAAACCATTTAAGGTCTGATTGCTCTAAGCAAATAATTGGTTCTTTAAGAAGATTCTCAATCATTCTTTGATTGAATTAATCTTCTTCTTCTATTAAGGCGGTTTTGACTATTCTTTGAGACGAAGATGACCCTGTTTGAGGAAACGGTTTATCATAATTGCTTTGAGCATAATTATTACTTTGAGAATAATAATTTCGAGAATCATAATCATAATCATTATCCCTTCCTCGAGAGCTTTGAGCTCTTCTTTTGCGAGGCATTGAGTAGAGAATACCTGCAGCAAATGAATATGCTTCTCCTTTAAGATGGAGAATAATAAATAAAGATTTTTTTATGATACTTAATCTGAAAGATATTTGATTTGATTATGGTTTTAAAATAAAACATTTTGTTTTTATAATATGCTAAGAATATAAGCAATTCTTTGTTGTACTTGAAGTAATTCACTAAAAATAGTTTGAAATCTTCTTGAGCAATTTAATGAAAAAGGTTCTTGCCTTAAATTAGTTATTTTTTGAAGAATTATTCTTTCCTTTTCAAATAAAAGATCTAATTCAAATTGTTTTGTTAAACCAGACATAATTATTTATGGTTGATTTTCTTTTAGAAATTACTAAATCATTATGGGCCATATAAAAATGTTCATTTTCATGACCAAGGAATCTTATTTTGTTTGAAATAATTGCATTTTCTTTTCAGAAATAACTAAACCATTCTGCTTTGCAATATATACAAATGTTTGTAAGTATTTGAAATGTTGATCTATATTTTTTGAGAATACAAGGATATCATCAATATAGATGATTATAAAATCTGAATAAGGATAAAATATATAATTCATAATATTCTGAAATTCAGACGGAGCATTTTTAAGACCAAACGGCATAACATTCCATTTGTAATGACCAAATGGAACAGTAAATGTTGTTTTATCTTTATCTTCTTCAGCAATTTGAATTTGCCAATAACTGGATTTAAGATCAAATTTTGAATAAATATAAGATTCATTTAGTCAGGTTAATAAATATTTTTTATTAGGAATAGGATATCCTATCCACTTTAAAGCTTTATTAAGAGGTTTATAATTAATAACTAATCTTGAAACTCCTCTTTCTTTTTCAGAATTTTTATTAACATAAAAGGTTGCACAACTCCAAGGAGAGCTGCTTTTCCTAATTAATTTTTTATTTAATAAATCTTGAATTTCCTTTTTACAATGTTCTAATAATTCCTTATTCATTTGAATAGGTCTAGCCTTTGTAGGAATTTTCTTTTCATCAAAATCCTTTTCATAAGGTAAATATACTACATGTTTTTTCCTTTGCCAAAAAGCAGTTGGCAAGTCATTACAAATCTCTTTTTTCATTTTATCCTCTAGAATTTTTATTTTTTCTATAAGCTTTGGATTTTTTAAATGACTATTTAAACTATTAATTTTTATTTCTTTTTGTAAGAAATTTAATTATTTTTCTTTAAAAATAAGAGTTTCTTTTAACTCATTTATTGTTTTTGTTTGAGGATTAGTAGTGAATTTAAAAAGAATTTGTTTTCCATTTAATGTAGAAAATATTCCTGAAGAGTCTTCTATCAATAGGCTGTAATAAGGATAAAAATTGTGTTCCTAAAATTAAGAACTGGGTTAATCCTTTTATCATAAAAAATATACTTTTAATACATATACCATCATTGCAAATATAAGCATCAGATAATTTATAATTTATGTTCATTTTAGAACCATCAGCAGTTGTTAAACTATCTGGAGATTTTATTTTTTGAAAATATTTGGTTGAAATTAAACCTTCTTTTATGCAGTTCATATATGCTCTGCTATCAATTAAAGCGATAGTTTGAATGTTCAATTCTTCATTAATAACCAAAGTTATATTAACATACCATTTTTGGTACGTGATTTCATCAGCCAAACAATGATATTGGGTTCGACTGTTTTGAGCATTATAAGCAGAATCATTATTATGAAGAATATTAGTAGGGTGGATTTTCTTATTAGGAATAATTAAATTATTCTCCCTACTTTTAGCACTATTCTCATTATAATGGTTATTAGAAGAGTGGGTATCTTTATTGGTTTGAATATTATGCTCCTTCCATTCGGATGAAAGGAGTTGATGTGGTTATTCTATTGCATCACTTAATTTAGTATTAGAAGATTGACCTATGTCATTATTAGGGTTAATAACTTCTTCTATTTTGGATAAGATCTGATTGTGCTCAATTTGTTCAGCTTTATTTCTTAATTCTTTTATTTCACTCTTGAGTAAATTAACTTCTTATTTAAGATCTTGTACTGTTGGTTCTTTGTAGATTGGGTTTTTCAAATCTATTAATAACTTCTTTTAATGAGTAATTAAGCTAAGACTTTTTTATGGGATCGGTCTCTGACTGTTTCTCAAAATTATCTAAGAATTTACCTAATAATTTTCTTTTTTCGTCTGGGTCTTCAATTCTATCTATAAGATATAGCATAAATGTTTGACTTTTAGTAAGAGTATTTAAACTTAAACCATTCATTTTTAAAATGGATTTATAATAGTCAATTTCATTACTACAGTTGCTCTTACAACATTTTTCTTCCTCAGACTCTGTCGAGCTGGACTCTATATTAGAATAAATGTGCATGATTTCATTATCACTATTACTAAAATCACTATCACTATTATTATCACTTTTGTCCGGATTCAATAAGATTTGACACAATCCTTCGTTAAGATCTTCACTGATATTTAATTCTTATATCTTTTTGTTGGATGTGATGGCTCGATGCCCCTGGCAAAGGGGCCGGCGCCCTCCGAGGCTTATGGCTTCGAGGCTTAGTCAAGGAGTTGGGTATTCAGCAAGGTGGAGTGAGGTTGCTTTGTGACAGTCAAAGCGCGATTTTTCTAGCAAAGAATCACATTTATCATCAACGGACGAAACACATTGATGTGCGGTTTCACAAGATTCGGGAGTTGATTGATATGGGTGAGGTTGTGTTAGAGAAAGTTCATACCACAGAGAATGCTGCTGATATGTTGACAAAGCCGGTTACTACTGACAAGTTCAAGCATTGCTTGGATTTGTTACACATCTCTAGCTGTTAGAGATGGGGAGGTTCGATGTCTACACAGGTGGTTCGAGTATTGGTTCCTTGTATCTTCTGTTGAGTTGGGTGAATGCTCGCCAAGGTGGAGATTGTTGGATGTGATGGCTCGATGCCCCTGGCAAAGGGTACGGACTATTCGGGTTTTTGGATGGTATGCGGCCGCATAGGGCGACCGCTTGGCTCACTGGATTTTATGCGGCCGCATAAGGCGTCCGCATTGGTATTCTGGAAACTATGCGGCCGCATAGTGCGTCTGCATGGGAATTTTGTAGATCGCATGCGGCCGCATTATGCGTCCGCATTGTCACGACCCGACCCAAGATCCTATATGGTATCTCGTCCGGTTCGTGAGACGGGACACAAAATGCACAAATTCAAAATCACTTTTCATGCAAAAACCCTGTAATGCAAGTGTATGTTTATTTGAAAACCAAAACAATGTACCATGGCACACTAAAGCTGGAAACAATCACATAACATAACCACAAATAACCAACAACCCACGAGCTAAGAGGCTCGGGACCAAATATATAACATCATCAGAGTGCGCGGAAATGTAGAAATAAGTAACATTTACAAAAGCCTGACAACCATGTCGGCATCTACAAAAGAATATTGAGTGAACAACAAGTACGGGACTTCTACCCAACTTTACAATGTTTAAATAACAAATGTACCCTCGGCCTCACCAAAAGAAAATACCAAGGCTCTTAGAGTACTACCAAAAGACTGACTGACGAATACACCGGCAACGAACGATCACCGAGGGTTTCTTGGGCTCGGGATCTAAGGAAAACAATAAACAATGGACGGGGTGAGTTATAAAACTCAATAAGCTACTAATGCAACAAGATGGCATGCGAGATGCAAACAGTAATAAGAATCATATATATCATGGTTGGCATAATATAATCATTTCCAATCATCATCACGTCAAGTAACTCATAACATAAGTCACGTAGCATGCAACTCACATAGGTGCGATATGTAACACATATAAAAGGATACCGTCGAGGTACACCTCCGACATACCAACTTCCAACCAACCAACCAATAATACCAATGAAGAAACCGTTGATGTCGTACTCGATCATCGAACCAATAACCGAAACCAAAGTGAACCGTTTCCCGTATTCACGTCGACGTGAAGACTCGGTCCCCACGACCCGAGAAACAATCACGGTATAGCTTACCAAGGTCGCGTTTATTCCTTACAACACTTAGCGCTATAACCCCTACCGTGGCCAACGGTAGGGCGAGGCCAGTGTATTGGCCTTCGGCTATTACGTAGCCCGGCTCACGCAATAACCGAGCGTCAATACACCTCCAACAAATATGCCATGGACTTAACAAATGCTCAAGTAGATGTTTACTCGACACATTAAACCAATTCAACCCAATGTTCAAGTAGGTGTTTACTAAACATTAAATAAAAGGGTTATACTCCAAAGTAGGGAGTATAACGACCATAATAACATCCTACTAATGTGCGCCATAACATGCCAATATCAAATCCAACACAATACCATTTACGTGTATCGCACAACCAATCGCCCAACGGGTCTCTCGAGCATCAAAAGGGCTCACAAAACACACACGTGGTCACATTCATTATTAAACCCTAATCGACTCCGTTAGAGTCATTTTTGGTTACTAATATTGTCGAGTTACGAATGTGGTCTTGCACTTTAATCCTAGCACATTAACGCCCAAATTCGAGTTCCCAACAACAAAATACAAGCTACGTCACTTTTCACAATCCCAACTACATTCCATAGCAAAATCACATGTTCACATTTCTAGCATGGTAACTCTACTCACTTGGAGTTTAAAATGTCATAGGAGACATAAAAGATGAAGAAGAGGGGGTAGTAGCTTACCTCTTGTCGAAAAGCGAAGAAAACGGAAAGTTAATCGGTGGGAAAGCTTCCTCTAGTCGAGACCTTCGCAATGGTAAGCTCGGATCGTCGAGATTCCTTCAAAATCCCAAGATATCTCAATTCTCTCTCTAAACCCTCACTATTTCTCTCTCTATTCTCTTGTGTCTCTTGGTGGAAAGGGAGGAAGAAATGGAAGAGTTTAAACACTCTTTAGTGTTTTAAGTGGCCAAAAATGGAGGGGAATCCGGCTGGGTGACGTGGCAGCCTGTGGGCGACTCAATTTCCAAGTTTTGGAAAATTTTAAACTTTCTCGGATAAGCTGGATCGGGGCAGAGCGATCGCTTTGTCCCTTCCCAGGGCGATCGCTCTGGGTTCTGGTGTAAAGGCGATCGCTTTGTAAACTTACAGGGCGATCGCTCTGTTCCCTGGTTGAAGGGCGATCGCTTTGTTCATTAACAGGGCGATCGCTTTGCGTCCAGTGACTATAAACTCTCCGAAAAGTCTCGAACACTTCCAAAATGATCCTAAGTCTAAGGGAAGGCTCTAAACACTCGAGAAAGGTTCTTGAAAAGCCCGAAAACGACGTTAGGGATTCAAGGTATCACAAGCAACAATGACCACAAGAATTAAGCGATGATTTAAAGCATACAGAATACACGGAATGCACACGTACATGCTAATGTCATATATAATATGCTCAAGAAATGTTCATGGTGTTATTCTATGTGTCACGTGCAACATCCGTGAGTGATATGAATGACGTGTAAGATGCCAAATGAAGCGGGCGTTACATTCTCACCCCCTTAGAATAAATTCGTCCGCGAATTTACTTACCGACTCCACCAAACAACGCGGGGTATTTCTCTCGCATCTCCTGCTCAGTCTCCCAAGTGGCCTCCTCGACATTGTGATTTCTCCACAACACTTTCACGAGGGGTATAGTTTTCGTCCTTAATACTTGTTCTTTAGTATCCAAGATCCGCACCGGTTGCTCAACATACGAAAGGTCGGGCGTTAAATCCACCGGCTCATACTCCAACACATGTGAGGCATCCATCAAATACTTCCTCAACATCGACACGTGGAATACATCGTGAATACCTGACATCGATGGCGGCAATGCAAGCCTATATGCCAACTTTCCAACCCGTTCCAAGATCTCAAACGGTCCAATAAACCTCGGGGCCAATTTCCCTTTCTTACCAAACCTCTTAACCCCAATCCGAGGCGAAACCTTCAAAAACACGTGATCACCGACCTCAAATTCAAGATCCCTCCGTCTATTGTCGGCATAACTCTTTTGTCTACTCTGGGCCGTTTTCAATCTCTCCCGAATAACTTTTACACTCTCCGCCGATTCATGTACCATTTCTGGACCCCACAACTTCGCTTCACCAACTTCATCCCAACAAATAGGAGAACGACACTTCCTACCATATAGTGCCTCATACGGAGCCATCTCGATACTCGACTGATAACTGTTATTGTAGGCGAACTCGATCAATGGTACATGCGAATCCCAAGTTCCCTTAAAGTCCATCGAGCAAGCTCTCAACATATCCTCAAGTATTTGAATCGTTCTCTCGGACTGTCCATCGGTCTGCGGATGAAATGCGGTACTCAAATTCAACTTCGTCCCCAAAGCATTCTGAAGTGACTGCCAAAACCGAGAAGTAAACCGCGGATCCCTGTCCGATACAATGCTCACCGGCACCCCATGCAACCTCACAATCTCCTGAATATATAATGAAGCAAGTTTCTCCAACGAATCCGAAATCGCAATAGGAAGGAAATGGGCCGACTTAGTCAATCTATCGACAATAACCCAAACCGCATCATGACCTCGTCGAGTCCTCGGTAACCCTGTCACAAAATCCATTGCAATATTCTCCCATTTCCATTCCGGAATTTCCAAAGGTTGCAACAACCAGTGGCCCTCGATGTTCCGCCTTAATCCGTTGGCAAGTCAAACACTTTGACACAAACTCGGCGATTTCCCTTTTCATTCCACTCCACCAAAAATTCTTCTTCAAATCCCGATACATCTTGGTACTCCCAGGGTGAATTGTGTATTTAGACTTATGGGCTTCATCTAACACTTGTCGCTTCACTTCCTCAATCGCCGGTACACAAACTCTACCCCGAAACGTTAAGATACCATCACTATTCTTTGCAAAATCCGGGGTCTTACCCTCATCTAATCCATCAATCAATTTCTTCAATTCTGGATCACTCTCTTGAGTTTCCTTGATCCGTTGAAACAACACTGGAGTAGCCCGAATGTTAGCAAAAATCACTCCATGGCTAGATTCACTAGGACCCCAATCACGAATGTCCTCTAGCATCTTCCATTCTCTAGTCATCAAACAGGAGACATACGCTTTCCTACTTAGTGCATCTGCCACCACGTTGGCCTTTCCTGGGTGATAAAGTATAGTACAGTCGTGATCCTTCAACCGTTCCATCCACCTTCGCTGTCGATTATTCAGCTCCTTTTGCGAAAATAAATACTTAAGACTCTTATGATCAGTGAACACCTCAAATTTAGCCCCATACAAATAATGCTTCCATTTATGAAGAGCAAAAATAATCGCAGCTAACTCGAGATCGTGTGTCGGGTAGTTCTGTTCATACTGAGTCAACTTCCGTGAAGCATAAGCAATGACCCTTCCATTCTGCATCAAGACACAACCCAAACCTTCCTTCGAAGCATCGCTATAAATTACAAACCCATCGTGTCCATTCGGCAATGCTAAAATAGGAGCCGTAGTCAACTTTTCCTTCAATTCCCGGAAACTCGCCTCACACCTATCATTCCACACAAACGGCTTATTCTTCTGAGTCAAAGTCGTCAAAGGGGTTGCAATCTTAGAGAATCCCTCTATAAACCTCCGATAATAACCCGCTAACCCCAAGAAACTCCGAATCTCCGTAACCGTCTCGGGTCTCTTCCAACTTACCACCGCCTCGATTTTCGTCGGGTCAACTGAAATCCCCTTGCCTGAAACTACATGACCCAAAAATGTCACCTCCTCCAACCAAAATGCACACTTGCTGAACTTAGCATATAATTTCCTTTCCCTCAAAACCGTCAACACAATCCTCAAGTGTTTCTCGTGCTCTTCTCGAGACTTCGAGTATACCAAAATATCGTCGATGAAGACAACCACAAAACAATCAAGGTACGGCAAGAACACCCTATTCATCAAATCCATAAACACCGCGGGTGCATTAGTCAACCCAAAGGGCATAACCACAAATTCAAAATGCCCGTATCTAGTCCTAAATGCTGTCTTAGGAACATCCTCCTTCCTAACCTTCAACTGATGGTAGCCACTCCTAAGGTCGAGCTTGGAGTACACTACGGAACCTCGAAGCTGATCGAACAAATCATCAATATGTGGGAGAGGGTATTTATTCTTAATTGTAACCTGATTCAACTCCCGGTAGTCGATACATAGCCTCAACGAACCGTCCTTCTTCCTCACAAACAACACCGGTGCACCCCAAGGCGATACACTCGGTTTAATGAAACCCCGATCAAGCAACTCTTGTAACTGGATCTTTAATTCCTTCAACTCGGCCGGCGCCATACGATACGGTGCCTTCGATATCGGCGCGGTACCCAGTAACAACTCAATACAGAATTCCAATTCTCTATCAGGAGGTAGTTCATAATCATCAGAAAAGACATCCGGAAATTCACGGACAACCTCAACATCATCCAACACAACCACCCTTTTAGATTTATCCACCACACAAGCCAAGTACCCCGAACAACCACGAGACAACAACTTACGGGCTTTCAAAGCCGAAATAAGACGAACTCCACCCATACACTTATCACCAACAAACACAAAGGACAACATATTCGGCATATCGAAAGTAACAAACTTCTTACGACAGTCAACCACGGCATGGTGTGCATGCAACCAATCCATCCCCAAAATTACATCGAAATCCCGTATAGGCAAAACAACCAAATCAGCAGGTAAATGGTGGCCATCAATAACCACATCACAATCACGATAGACATCTGAAGCTACTTGGCACTCCCCCATCGGAGTAGACACCTCAAGTACATACGGCAATGATTCAGGCATATGATGCAAATGGCAGGCAAAATGCGATGCGATGTATGAATGTGATGACCCTGGATCTATGAGAACTCGGGCTTTAACACTAGAGACAAATAAGGTACCTCCTATGACATTGTTGGCTTCGGGTACTCTATTCTGGTCTAGGGCGAAGACTCGACCCTGGACTCTAGGACGACCCTCGTTGTCCCTCTTAACGCCTGCATTCGGCTGCGCACCTCCCTGTTGGACCCCTTTATTCCTAGGGCAATCCCTCTGAAAGTGCGTGCCATCACCACAGAGGACACACTTCCCCTGTTTCTTCCAGCACCTATCCTCCGTATGACCAGTCCTCAAACAAAATGTACATGTCATCCCCTGGGCCCGCTGCCCCTGTGTGGTGTTCCCTCGATTCCCTGTCCTCTGCTGATTCTGTCCTCCCCGACGGTTATCATTTCCCCCTTTGTTGTCAGTCCCCCGGTTATTCTGATTTCTCCACCTCGATTGTCCCGTTGAGTCCCACTAACATTTCCCGTTGATTCCCACTGGTGTTCCCCGTCTTAGTACGGTGCTCCTCAATATCGTGCTCAATTCTGTAGGCTTTGTCCACTGCCCCCTGGTAGCTTGTCAACTCGAGGGGTATGAGTTGCTTCCGGTACTCAGTCCTCAATCCCTTCACAAACCGGTATACCTTCTTCTCCTCTGTCGGTAGTAAGTGTGTGCAATATCGAGATAACTCAGTAAATTTGGAGGAATACTGAGCTATCGATAGACTCCCCTGCTCCAGATTAAGAAATTCTACCTCCTTCCTTGCTTGTATCACATCCGGAACAAAGCGGTTCGAAACCGGCAAAAGAGTTCCCATGTCCTCACCGTTTGATCTTGTACCCAACTAGCTTCCAAAACCTTCCACCAATGTTCAGCTGCATCCTCAAGCTTGAATGTAGCGAACTTGATCTTTTCCTCATCAGTGCATCCCAATGCTGCAAAAATCTTCTCCGTCGACTCAATCCACCTCTCAGCCTTCTCCGGATCCGGTTCCCCATTGAAGCTTCTTGGTTTCATCTTCAAGAACCTTTCCAACCGGCGATCGTTGTCCCCGACTCCCCCGGCCGGTTGCACTACTCGTTGACCACCCACTTGACCCTGTCCATCCATAGCCTGTCGGTTCATGTCCATTGTCTGTCGGTTCATCTCCATCATTGTTTGCATAAAACCTTGCATGGTGTGCATGAAGGCCTCATTCTGATTCATAGGACTCTCTGACGACTGTCCGGTAGCTTGGTTAGGAGATGGGTTCGGTCCGGTTCGACGGGTATCCCTTTCGGTCTCCGTGGCCCTACTAGAACCAGCTCCGTTCCGTGTTTCCACCATGACTATTCACCTGCGACAAACACTCGTCGTTAACGACTCGGACACACTCAACCAACCCCCACCTAAGCCAAGGATACCAAATCCCGCGAGCTAACTTATGCTCGATATACCGTCACGACCCGACCCAAGATCCTATATGGTATCTCGTCCGGTTCGTGAGATGGGACACAAAATGCACAAATTCAAAATCACTTTTCATGCAAAAACCCTGTAATGCAAGTGTATGTTTATTTGAAAACCAAAACAATGTACCATGGCACACTAAAGCTGGAAACAATCACATAACATAACCACAAATAACCAACAACCCACGAGCTAAGAGGCTCGGGACCAAATATATAACATCATCAGAGTGCGCGGAAATGTAGAAATAAGTAACATTTACAAAAGCCTGACAACCATGTCGGCATCTACAAAAGAATATTGAGTGAACAACAAGTACGGGACTTCTACCCAACTTTACAATGTTTAAATAACAAATGTACCCTCGGCCTCACCAAAAGAAAATACCAAGGCTCTTAGAGTACTACCAAAAGAATCGACGAATACACCGGCAACGAACGATCACGAGGGTTTCTTGCGGGCTCGGGATCTAAGGAAAACAATAAACAATGGACGGGGTGAGTTATAAAACTCAATAAGCTACTAATGCAACAAGATGGCATGCGAGATGCAAACAGTAATAAGAATCATATATATCATGGTTGGCATAATATAATCATTTCCAATCATCATCACGTCAAGTAACTCATAACATAAGTCACGTAGCATGCAACTCACATAGGTGCGATATGTAACACATATAAAGGATACCGTCGAGGTACACCTCCGACATACCAACTTCCAACCAACCAACCAATAATACCAATGAAGAAACCGTTGATGTCGTACTCGATCATCGAACCAATAACCGAAACCAAAGTGAACCGTTTCCGTATTCACGTCGACGTGAAGACTCGGTCCCCACGACCCGAGAAACAATCACGGTATAGCTTACCAAGGTCGCGTTTATTCCTTACAACACTTAGCGCTATAACCCCTACCGTGGCCAACGGTAGGGCGAGGCCCATGTATTGGCCTTCGGCTATTACGTAGCCCGGCTCACGCAATAACCGAGCGTCAATACACCTCCAACAAATATGCCATGGACTTAACAAATGCTCAAGTAGATGTTTACTCGACACATTAAACCAATTCAACCCAATGTTCAAGTAGGTGTTTACTAAACATTAAATAAAAGGGTTATACTCCAAAGTAGGGAGTATAACGACCATAATAACATCCTACTAATGTGCGCCATAACATGCCAATATCAAATCCAACACAATACCATTTACGTGTATCGCACAACCAATCGCCCAATGGGTCTCTCGAGCATCAAAAGGGCTCACAAAACACACACGTGGTCACATTCATTATTAAACCCTAATCGACTCCGTTAGAGTCATTTTTGGTTACTAATATTGTCGAGTTACGAATGTGGTCTTGCACTTTAATCCTAGCACATTAACGCCCAAATTCGAGTTCCCAACAACAAAATACAAGCTACGTCACTTTTCACAATCCCAACTACATTCCATAGCAAAATCACATGTTCACATTTCTAGCATGGTAGCTCTACTCACTTGGAGTTTAAAATGTCATAGGAGACATAAAAGATGAAGAAGAGGGGGTAGTAGCTTACCTCTTGTCGAAAAAGCGAAGAAAACGGAAAGTTAATCGGTGGGAAAGCTTCCTCTAGTCGAGACCTTCGCAATGGTAAGCTCGGATCGTCGAGATTCCTTCAAAATCCCAAGATATCTCAATTTCTCTCTCTAAACCCTCACTATTTCTCTCTCTATTCTCTTGTGTCTCTTGGTGGAAAGGGAGGAAGAAATGGAAGAGTTTAAACACTCTTTAGTGTTTTAAGTGGCCAAAAATGGAGGGGAATCCGGCTGGGTGACGTGGCAGCCTGTGGGCGACTCAATTTCCAAGTTTTGGAAAATTTTAAACTTTCTCGGATAAGCTGGATCGGGGCAGAGCGATCGCTTTGTCCCTTCCCAGGGCGATCGCTCTGGGTTCTGGTGTAAAGGCGATCGCTTTGTAAACTTACAGGGCGATCGCTCTGTTCCCTGGTTGAAGGGCGATCGCTTTGTTCATTAACAGGGCGATCGCTTTGCGTCCAGTGACTATAAACTCTCCGAAAAGTCTCGAACACTTCCAAAATGATCCTAAGTCTAAGGGAAGGCTCTAAACACTCGAGAAAGGTTCTTGAAAAGCCCGAAAACGACGTTAGGGATTCAAGGTATCACAAGCAACAATGACCACAAGAATTAAGCGATGATTTAAAGCATACAGAATACACGGAATGCACACGTACATGCTAATGTCATATATAATATGCTCAAAAAATGTTCATGGTGTTATTCTATGTGTCACGTGCAACATCCGTGAGTGATATGAATGACGTGTAAGATGCCAAATGAAGCGGGCGTTACACGCATAGCGACGTTTTTAGGGTTTTTTCTATTTCCTATAAATAGTTGTATTCCTAAAAGGTTTTGTACAAGTTAAGCCTCTAATAAAATTTCGACAGTCTGTTGACCCTAATCTCTCTCTCTTTCAATTCCCAACTGCTTTTGTGTATTGTTTTTGTCAATTGCTTCCGCTGCATTGCACAACACTTTTGTTTTACCCAACACCTATTAGCGTAGTGGTCAACTTTGCCACATTTATGACATGTAATATCACTTTTAGCTTTTCTCTTGATTGACTTTTTTGTATTTTTGCTATAAGTGGGTTGAGTAGGTGTCTCCTTTAGTCGAGGTTTTCGGTACTTATAATATTTTTTATATTTTCTTTTAGATTGAAATAATTGTTTTTTGGATTTCTTTGCAGGTTTAGGAACCTTTGATTGAGGGATATATATATATATATATATATATATATATATATATATATAGTCCTAAACTCTAGCTTAATTCTTCCCCCAGTCCTAAACTGGGAGTACAGTTGTAAACGAATCGAGTCGGACACTTGAAGTTTAATTATGTTGTCGAGTTTGAAAAAATTGTTTAAGCTTAGCTTAGTTAGTTTTTGAGCCAATCTCAAACGAGTTTTTTGTCAAGTCAAGTTCGAGTAACTCAATTTTTTTTCAATAAATATGATTGTTTATGAGCTTATTGAGCCGAGTTTGAGAATCTAACGAGCTTCAAAATTTGATCAGGCTTGGTCTGATAATCTCAAGAATTCAATCTCAAACGAACTTTTACCGAATCAAACACAAACCATTCTTTAACTTGGTTCGAAATGCAGCCTTAGCTAAGAGTTTTCCTTCGTCCATAAACAAACGGGAAGTAAATCATTTCCTATTTTCTTTTATATAAAAATGAATGTTTCTTTTTATGAACAAAAAGAGTATATTTATTTTGAAAAGCAAATAAAAGAATATAGGAAAAATATGGTAAGCATCCCATATTCTTTTTCTCTTTTTTTTTGGTGTATATTTCGTGGAAAATGATACATTCACAAAATTTATTTACATAATACATCTATACCGTACTTTAAAAGTATTGTACGTTGATCAGAATGTATTACACATAAAGCATGATGTAAATGAAGTTTGTGATTAAATTTTGTAAAGAGAAATGATGCAACAACATAATCCGTTTATAAATTTAATTTACAACTAACTTTAAGGAGTTAAAAATTATAATTACCTAATATATTGATAATTATATTTACAACACTTTAAAGCTATTTATAAATTAAATTTGTAAATAAATTTTTTATTTTTCCTATTGAATACGTAACATTACTCTTATTTTTATAGATCCGTCAGGTAATAATTTAAATCGAATTCTCTATTCTTAAATAATATTTTATCTCTTATTTTAATCGTTGGATGTTGAACGACCTCACCCTTCCCTCCAGACACGTGGCCATCACCTCAACAGCCAGGTCACACACTGGAGCCCACATCGAGGTAGAGCCCACCACGTAGGAATGCCGACCTGGAAGACACACCAGATCGGCCCACCGGATCCCAGCATGCTCTATCCTCTCGACGACCTGGCAGATCCCCCGAGCGACCTGTGATCTCGAGGCCAGGTCGACATCCCGCTGTGCAAGCGACCTGGCCACACTTGAAGCCGACCTCGACTCAACCCCGCCGAATCCCGCTTGCACACGTGGCTCGCCCTTACTGGACATAGGGAAGGTACAGTTCTGCTGATACGGAAGCCTGCTCCACCTTCCCACCTTCTGACAGGAAAGTACAAGGACCACGGTACGGAGAACGGCCACGATCTCCTGAACCAGCTGCCGCCGCCTGCAGGCACTAGGGGACAAAGATTGGCACAGGGATTGTCTCCACACGGTCTCCTCTCCATGAAGAGACACCACCCTCCGCCAGCCTATAAATACCAAGGTATGGACTCACTTCAAGGGAGGAACATTGTTCACTTGCACACACTCTTGCACTCCTAAACTCCAGCTCATTATCATCAGCCACACTCACAGACCAAGATCTGTGAACACTGGCCATTCCACCACCTTGTTACTGACTCTTACGCCGGAGGGTTTTAGCTGGGCAACCCCCAGCTCCCCTGACGGTGCTTTTCATCTGTCTCAGGTCACTGTTCCATCCCCTACTCACAAGATTACCAGAAAGGATCCAAAGAACTCACCCAAGATCCGGATAGACTACAAGACAAAGCCTACGCGGAACTGACGTGGTCACAACCCATTTTTGGCGTGATCAGTTTGGTTCCGTTGCCGGGACCTCCCTTAATCTTTACGATCCCAGTGTGAACAAGTGACCAGCGAATGACGACTTCGAAACAAGCATCAAAACAAGCCCTCCAAAGACTCGGTGGCACCCACAGCGCTCCCAACGAACCGGGCGAGCAGCCGCGGAGCCTCGCCATGGGAGCCTCACGGGCTCCCCGCATGAAAACACCGGGCAAGAGGGTAGCCGGGCAATGAAAAGAAGCTAACGAGCAAGCTCCAAGCCTCAAAGGAGAAAAGGCCACCAGCCCGAACGAAGTGGGAAGACGGCTACTCCCTCCACCTCGGCCGAGGAGGACGGTTGCGACGAGGACGACCCGATTCGGGGAAAAGCAACCTCTCACGCCTCACGAGAGGGACTTAGCAGAGCTGGAACACGTGCGCCGTGAGAGGGCCTACTTGGAGAAGCAAAGAGAGCTCGAATTGCGCGAGTACGAACTGTCTCGCAAGGTCGCAGAACATGCAACCTGTGAAATCGACCTGAATATTCGACCCCGGCAGGAAGGCCACCAAGATGGCCGAGCTGCGAGGAGGGAAGCCGGAGGTTCGAGAATGGATGATTACAGCAAGGGGTCCCGAGTTGACGCCCAGAGATTAAGTGCGAAACACCGGCTCGGAGAGAGAGTCGAGGACAAACAGAAGCTTAGTATCAGAGAGCGTCTGGGAAAGACGGTGGAAGAACCGAAGGGGAGCGTGCATACTCGGCTGGGGCCAAGAGTCAAAAACCCCAGCCCGGCCAAGTCATGCAGGTCGCTCCGCGCTGAGGCTAGCGAGGTTCGATCAAGAAGACGGGAGTCACCTCGTGGACGCAGGTCGAAACATGAGGCCTCGCAGAGTGACACCTCCAGTAGTAGCGCATCGTCCCACCGCTACCACAGGGTCAGCAGCCGCGACCGCCGATCCAAAAGGAAGGAAAGAAACGAGGATGCAGAGGAGGGAGTGTTGCGCAAAGTAAAGGAGCGACTGGAGGCCCTCGAAAGGGGAAAATTTGATAAACTGTCGAAGAATGTGACCACTGCCTTTTGCAAGAGGATCAGGGACACCCCCCCAGACCCCCGCCTCAAGTTACCCTCCCTGAAGAATTATGAGGGTAATTCGAATGCTCGTAGCCACGTCTCGAGCTTCGAAGCGAAGATGGGAGTATGCACCAGAGAGCTGGACTTGTGGTGTATAGTGTTCGTGAGTACGTTCGGGGAGGTGGTCCTCAAGTGGTTCGAGGAACTCGAAGAAGACTCGATCAGGGACTGGCACGACCTGAAAAGGGTCTTTCTGGAAAAATATTCATCCGCAGGCGAGCTCCCCAAAAGCGAGAGCGACCTGTGCGGAATCAAGCAACGAGTCGGCGAATCCCTAGAAAGCTACCTAGAAAGATTCAAGAAGGTCGCCGAACAGCTCCAGAGTGTCCTGCACAAAACGGTGATTTCCGTGCCGGCCTGGGTCGGCAAGGCTCTTATCGAGATCGGGATGCGACCCTGGCCAACAGTGCGGAAATGTATACGGCGGCTCAAAGGATAGGGAACGTGGAAAAGACTCTTGAAGAACAAGAAAAAGATACCCGTAAACCCTGAGCCTCAAGTCGAAGTCCGAGGAGAAGCCTGGGGAACAAGCACGTAAACGGCGACCACGATAAGAGAGAGGGGGTAGATACCAAGAGGGAGTCTTATACCCCTTGAATGCAAGCAGGAGCAAATCATGAATGTGCTCCTACAGAGAACAGATTCGCCGACCCCCACCCGAGACTCCCCATTCCCCGCGACCCAAACAAGCGGTGTGCCTATCACAAAGACATCGGCCACACAACGGAGGACCGCATCCACTCAAGAAGGATATTCGTAGGCCGATAGACGGAGGGAGCTCGGGAGATATGAGCAGAGACGAAAAACAGGAGGAGGCCGAGGAGGCCCAAGAAACAATACGGAGGAGGATGAGATCCCGATTAACATGATCACGCAGAGGTGGTCAAGTATTACCAAATTGAAGAACGCTATCAATAGTCTCGAACCACGTCGTCGCCCCACCTCGCGTTTGGGGGAGAGTGGAATCACCTTTCATGCCGCCGAGCCGCGGCCAACCCAACGAAAGGGCTCTCGACCGTGGAAGCGAAGATAGGGCGAGGAAGAGTAAAGAGGGTATTGATTGACACCGGAGCGGGGAAGGACATCCTGTACTACAAATGCTTTCAAGCGCTCGGATTAGGGAGCTCGCACCTAACTCCAAGCAATGTCAAACTCGAGGGCTTTACAGGACACAAGGTCGCCGTGAAGGGTACGACCTAAAGGTCATCCTCGGCACAGCGGACAACACCCGCACAGACAGCTACCTTCCCGGTCCTCGACATCCCTCTCCTTATAATGCTATCCCGGGCCTCCCGCCCAAACGAAGTTCGATATGGTAATCTCCCCGGCACACCAGAGAGTCAAGTTCCCCACTGACAGAGGGGTTGAAGTGAGGAATGATCCGAAAAGCACCTTGAACTACCTGCTCGATGAGAAGAGGGCCGAGGAAGCCCAGAGGAAAGGAAAAGGAAAAATGACGATCGTTGTGGCTAACGCCGAGGATGCGAAAGAAGGTCACCCCGGTAAAAGGGCCAGATCGGTCACAATTTCTGATGAGGTTGAGGAAGGAAAAGAATCTGGACCAGTTGATCAAGCATAGCAATTAGCGCGAGTTGGCTCCCCCAACTCGCAACTTGACAAAAGCACAGGCGACGACACGCACGGCCACCCCGTCAGGGGTGCCGAGCTTGCCGACTCGCACCTGGTCGCTGTCAAGGAGAACGGAGGAGCCGACCTGCACCCGGACGAAAGCACAGGCGACGACATGCTCGACACGCCCGGCGAGCATGCCGACTCGAACCTGGTCGCTGTCCGAGAGAAAGGGAGGACACCTGAAAAGATTATCACCATTGAAAGTCTGGATAGCAGGGATCAACCAACCATTCAACCCCACGAAGATTTTAACGAAGTGGTCATTAACTTCGACTTCCTGCAACGTAAGATAAAGGTCTGACCGAGATCGACGAGCAGAAGGGAAGCCATCATTGCTTTCCTCCGAGAGAACACGGACGTATTTGCATGGACCGCCGAAGACATGGAAGGAATCGTGAGGAGGTCGCACCACAAATTAAACGTCGACCCAAGTGTAACACCCGTCCAAAGAACAACCGCGAGTTTTCTCTCCGAAAAACAAGCGGCGATAAAAGAGGAGGTCGATAAACCGCTCAAAGCGAGGATAATCAAGGAGGTCTTCTAGCCGACCGGATAGCAACGTGGTGATGGTCAAGAAGACCGTGGGAAGTGGCGGATGTGTGTTGATTTTACCGACTTGAACAAGGCGTGCCCCAAAGATCGGTACCGTTGCCAAGGATAGATCAACCGGTGGACGCAATTGCGGGCCACAAAATCCTTAGCTTCGTCGACGCCTATTCGGGCTATCACCGATACGCATGTGGTTGGCCGACCAGAACTAACGGCTTCCGAGTAGCAGGGCGATCTATGCTACAACATGATGCCCTTCGGGCTTAAAAACGCGGGGGCCACTTATCAGCGTATGGTGAACAAGGTATTTGGGGACCAACTCGGAAGGAATGTGGAAGCCTACATCGATGATATGGTCATCAAGACCAAACAGGCTAACCACATTGAAGATTTGAAGGAAACATTCGAAAATCTGAGACGGAATAAAATGAAGCTGAACCCGGCGAAGTGCGCTTTCGGGGTGAAAGCAGGGAAGTTCCTGGGCTACATGGTGAATGAACGGGGCATAGAGGCCAACCCCGAGAAAATTCAGGCCCTAGTCGACATGAAAGCCCCCAGCTCGACCAGAGAGGTTCAGCGTCTGAACGGACGGATAACTGCGCTTGGAAGGTTCATCGCGAAGTCTGCAGAGAAAAGCTTGCCATTTTTCAAAATCCTGAGGGGGAGTAAGGGATTCGCTTGGAACGAAGAATGCGACAAGGCCTTCGCCGAGCTGAAAGAGTACCTAGGCAGCCCGCCCCTGCTCTCCAGCCCGATACCAGGAGAGACCTTGTTTATGTACCTCGCAGCTTCCGATACCGCGGTGGCCGCGGTGTTGCTAAGGGAGGAAGGTTCGACCCAAAAGCCAATTTACTATGTTTCACATGCGTTAACCGATGTGGAAACAAGATATCTGAATGTAGAGAAGGTGGTGCTGGCATTGATAGTAGCTGAGAGGAAATTAACCTACTATTTTCAAGCTCACGATATAGTGGTATACACCGACCTGCCCCTCAGACAGATTCTCCATAAGCCCGACGTGGCAGGGAGGATGATGAAATGGTCGGTAGAGCTCTCTGCTTATGACATCACCTACGAGCTGCGCAAAGCCATCAGGGGCCAAGTACTCGCAGATTTCATCGCGGAAACTTTATTTGCGAAGACCGAAAGCCCGACCACGAGACAACCAAGCAGCGCCGACGTCGCCCCCGGGTCCAAGAAAAGAAAGTCCGCGAGCTCGCCGCAACCGCGACCGAACGAGATCGACACTCCACGTCGACGGCTCATCAAGCAAATCGGGGAGCGGGCAGACTATCCTCGCGACCCCAGTGGAGAGGAAATCGCAAGGCACTAAGGTTTAAGTTCCTCGTCAAATAATCAGCGGAATACGAAGCTCGATAGCGGGAATGGAGCTCGCAATGGAACCGGGAGCCACTCGTGTCGTCATCTTCGCCGACTCCCACTGTCGTGAAGGTGTTCGGGGAATACGGGGCTAACCACCCCACTTTGACCAAATATTGCGAGCGGCCGGAGCTTACTAGACAAGTTTGAGTATTGGGAGCCGGAACAGTCGACGTAACGGAAAACACGCGGCGATTTCCTCTCAAAGGTCGCCTCCTGAGATAAGCGACCTTCCCCGAGGTCCGGCCGGAATTCCTCGATTCACCATCGTGTGCAAAGAAAGAGTCATGCCTGTTCAGCCCACCAAGAAGTGTTGGATCGACGAAATCCAAGATACATCGAGCAAGGAATCCACCGCAGACAAGAACCCGGCCCGATGCCGAGAAAGAGCAGCCGATACACGGTAATCGCCGAGTGCTGCATGTAAGGTCGTTCACAAAGCCTCGCCGCCGCGTTCGACCCGAGACAGCCGAAGATCTGTCGCAGAAGTCCACGAGGGGTGTGGTGGACACCCGGCACGAGGACATTGGCCGACAAGGTCATTTTCCAAGGTTATTACCGCCAACGCCGCGAAAAGATGCCGAATCCTATGTCCGAAGATGCGATAAGTGCCAAAGGTTTGCAGACATCCCTGCATTGCCGTCACCAAAGAAACCCCAAAGGGTCGCAGCATGGCCCTTCGACATGTGGGAGTCGACCTCATAGGCCCTTTCCGAAGGCCGAGGAACTGTGAATACCCGATCGTAGCCGTGGATTACTTCACCAAGTGGATCGAGGCAAAGCCCTTAGCTACCATAACCGAGGAGAAAGCCATAGGCTTCATTCACGACCAAATTTGGTGCCGATTTGGGCTCCCGAGTCATTGTGTCCAACCACGGCACCCAATTTTCAACCAAATTCACCAAAAAGTGCGAGCGATGAACGTGAAACATTGGCAGCCTCTGTTGCTCACCCCTGTGGTAACGGCCAGCCGAGGCAGGAACAAGAAGATTCGCACGCGCGAAAAGGAACTTGGATGAAAAGAAGGGTAGGTGGCTCGACGAGTTACCCATGGTACTGTGGAGCATCCGCACACGGTACGAGGCCCAACCGGGGAGACCCCATTTACATTGGCGTACGGATCGAAGCCATGGCACCGGTAGAGATGGCCCCGCCGACCATAAGGGTCGCCCGCTTGACGAGCTCGCCAATGTCTCTCGAAAAGTAGACCTCGACCTCTTCGAAGAAAGGAGATGGAGGCCGTGCTCGAATGATCAACTATAAGCAGCTCACCAAAGCCCACCATGACAAGAGGGTCAAGCCTAGAACCTTCCACGGCGATCGGGTACTCCGGAAAATCGAAGTCACGGAAGAAATGCAAACAAACAAGCCGTCTCCGAACCGGGAGGGACCATTCAAGTCACAGCATAATCCGAGAAGGAACATATCGGCTGGCCGAACCAGATGGCACACCACTCAAAAACCCCTGGCACTCCGACCACCTCGACCACGTCGAAGTTCTATCGCGACCTGCTCTTCCCCACGAGGAAGAAGATCGCAATTCGCAACACTTCGACCACGTCGAAGTTCTATCGCGACCTGCTCTTCCCCACGAGGAAGAAGATCGCAATTCGCAACACTTCGATCACGTCGAAGTTCTATCGCGACCTGCTCTTCCCCACGAGGAAGAAGATCGCACTTCACAACACTTCGATTACGCCGAAGTCATTCTGCGACCTGCTCTTCCCCATGAGGAAGAAGATCGCAACTCACATCACTTCGACCACGTCGAAATCCTATTGCGACCTGCTCTTCCCCACGAGGAAGAAGATCGCAACTCACAACACTTCGACCACGTCGAAGTCCAATGGCGACCTACTCTTCCCCACGAGGAAGAAGATCGCAACTCACAACACTTCGACCACGTCGAAGTTCTATCGCGACCTGCTCTTCCCCACGAGGAAGAAGATCGCAATTCGCAACACTTCGATCACGTCGAAGTTCTATCGCGACCTGCTCTTCCCCACGAGGAAGAAGATCGCAATTCACAACACTTCGACCACGTCGAAGTCATTCTGCGACCTGCTCTTCCCCATGAGGAAGAAGATCGCAACTCACATCACTTCGACCACGTCAAAGTCATATTGCGACCTGCTCTCCCCCACGAGGGAGAAGACCGCATCTTAACATACTTCAGCCACGTCGAAGTAATCTTTCGACCTGGTCCTCCCCATGAGGAAGATCGCAAGCTTAAAACTGCACCTCGCCACGACGAGGTCGCTCTGACCGCAATGAGAAAATCACATTAAAGTGCTAAGTGTTGCATCAAACAAAACGATCATGATTATATTTACTCAAAAATAAATAAGTTATGTACAGAAATCGAAGTAGCCAAAAATGAAAATTGTTTAAACGGCACAATCTGCCAAATTCAACCCGACGCAGCGGGGTTCAAACATCAACACGGCTCTCCCTCATGAAGGAACGGCGTGTTGTCCCGATTCGACTTGGTGCCTTCAAATTCGAAATCTTGAAATCACCGTCGAAGTCGACCTCCTCCCCTTCAAAGAATGGCCTCGAGCGTAAAAGGCACGTTGTTATCGAAGACTGGGCACCTGTGGCTCGCGACCCACCATCTTTCTTGCCAATCAATTCCTCGGCCGGTAAGGAACGAGTTCATGCCCGCGCCGAGCCAAGTCTCCTTTCAACTCGGCCCCCCACCCGATGAGATCCCGAAGAGGAGTGCCGCAGCCGCCGCAACCCGCAAGATCCGTGCCTTGCCCTTGTCATAATATGAAAAAGTTCATCCAGATAGGATGAAGTCTTCCGAACTCGGCGACAAAGCTTTCGGCTCGCACCTTCCTCGCCTCCGCCCCTCTCCACTCGCTAATCTTGCCCTCGGCTCGCCTTCACCTTCACGAGCTCTCCCGAGCGGTCGAGCCTCGCCTGGCGGACTTCACCACTCGAAGCTTCCCCGGCCGACGGCGGCATGCGCCTTCAAGCTCAACCTTCAACCGAGCAACAAGTGCTTTCAAGCTCGCCTTTACCGGCGGCATCCTCGGCGATTCGGGTCGCCTCCCCGACCTTGTTGGCAGCCAGGTCCTGGCTCATCCTAACGTCAGCCCGGGCCGAGGCAACGGCGGTTTCGAGCTCGGCCACGCGAGCGAGCACACGATCATGCTCGGCCTTATCGTGACTCGCTTCTCCTCCTCGAGCTCGGCAATGCGCGCTAGAAACCGGCGCCCGTCCTCGCGAGACCGGGCAAGCCTGTTGGCGTAAGCCTTGATCGCGGCAAAGAAACTACAAAGAAACAACTTCGATTAGCTCGGCAAAATCCTACCAAAAACAAATCCAAACAAGATACACTTACACGAGAAAGGTCGATCCCAAGCAGACCGGCCATGTGAGCGGAGGAGCACTCGCTGAAGGTCTCCTCCAGGGTCTCATCGGCGATATCGAGTATCACCTTCTTACCCCTCTCGAGCTGGAGGGTATTAGGGCTCATGGCAGGCTCGACCTGAGGTAGAACAGGGGGAGTAGTCGAGCCGCCGGTAAACCTCGGCCCGGGAGAAAGATCGCAGACCGCAAACACTCACCGGAGATGCTCGAGCGCCAACAAGAAGATTCGGAGCGGCAGAAGAATAATGGCAGCAAGAAGAATGAGCAAGAAGCAAAGAAGAATAGCCCTAGCGGCAGCTGGAGAAGAAGAAGCAGAAAGTGCCGCTCATTACCGTGTTCTTTGTTGACCACAGAGGGGACTCAAGCCCGGCGAGGACAAGAGGACCCGCGAGCACCGCGGCCGAGGTGGGCTCTTCGACCTCGCCTTCTTCCTCGAATCGTGGCCCGAGGTGGACTTGACCTCTTTCTCCCCTCGAGCCGGACGCCTTCTCCTTGCCCTTGTCAACGGGCAAGAGCGTAGTCGGAGCACCCCGGTTCCTGCCTAAGGTCGCGGCAACGCGAGCCCGACCAAGCCGTTCCGACTGTCGCCTTTAGCCTGGGCCCGCATAGCCGTGCTCCTTCTCCTCCTCGAATCAACGTCTTCCATACCTGCAAAATTGAAGAACTGTCAGGATACTCATGAAATATATGCAAAGAAAGCTAGAAAACTCAAAAACAAATATACTTTCAACAAGTCAATGGTGGATGCAACCCCTCTCCGGGTCCCTGTGGCAGCCAAGGCAGTGCCGATGAAGCACGAGATCTTTGTGAAGAATCCACCCCGGGAAGCTCTCGAAGGGGGGAAAGGTGCACATCGGCGGCAGGCCGTTAACCTTGAGGGGAGACAGACCGGTGACAGCGAGGAGATGTTCATCTTGGACTATCCTCTTCCGGCCGTAGCACCGACCCGCGTACTACCGCGAACACCCAAAGGAGCCTCCAAAGCTTGTTTCGCCGACTGTCATACTCGGCCCGTGTCGGCATTATGAATCGTGGTGTATGGCTCCTCCGTCGGAACCGCGAAGTTCCACCCCAGCCTACTCTCGACTAGAATCACCTTGTCGCCCAAACTCGATACTTTGGGGGTCGAAACAACTTCACCCTATAATTCGGCTCTTAGCCCGAAGACGATTGTTATTACTCGAGGTGAAAGTAGTGGCGTAAGAGGGTCAAGGTCGGCTCAAACCCTAGCATGCGGGTACTCGCAATGGCGCATCAGATCCTCATGGTGTTCCAAGAGAGATCGAGGGTACGGCCGAGGTGACATCCGTAAACTCGCAGATGAAAGGGTCCAACTAAGTCGGAGACCCAGTTCGAAAAACTTAGGTAGAAGCCAACTCGGCTCCTCATGGCCCTCAAAGTGTCCGGGTTAAGTATGGGGTCGGGAGGTGCCCTCGATAATCGTCGAGTCGTACGGATACTTGGATTCCCATGAATCCAGTCGGCGAGGTCATCCTATTCATCCAATCCCGAATGCACGCCTCCCGCACCGGCGTCGCATCAACTTGCTTCCTCTTCTTGCTCCGAGGTGCCCGCAAAGCATGACTAGCGTCAAGAGGCGAGGTCGCTGGCACAGAAGCCGAGGTGATGGCTTTGGAAGGCCCCGCAGCCTTGCTAGCGACCCTATTATCATCAAAATACAAGTACAGGAGCCCCAACATGGCAGCGTCATATCTCTCGATGATTCTCATCGAGGAGCCAAAAGGAATGTTCGCAACCCTATAGGGCTCGTCAGGAGGGACGACCAAGCCGTCCAGGTTGGCGCCCCAGGTCGTCAATAAGGTTTTCGCCTCGCTAGGAAGGACAACCCTCCAGTCGCCGTCCTCGGTTACGTATATAGCTCGGCCCTTTGGCGGCCTGGCAAACATGGGGCCTTCATTGGCTCGCTTGGTCCTCATGTTCTCAGGGACAGAACACGAGGAAGATGAACTAACAGGAAGAATGGCTAAGTAAGAAAGGCAGGTCGGCCTAAAAGCTACCCCTTAGACAGGTCGACTCGAACTGATCGACTCGGTTGAACAAAGCGAAGAGGGCCACCACAGTCAAAACTTGAAAAATCTCAAATCCGCCGGAACCCCAAACCCAGAACACGGTGAAGTCACCGGAGATAGAAATAAGTAAAGGAAACAGGCTCAAAACAGAGGGAAAACGGAGGAAAGTTCAAGGAATACTAACCTAGAGTCTTGAGAAAGCAAGGAAATGCAAGAACAAAGCCGAATCGAGCTTTGAGAGAGGAATGGGACGCAGGAAATCGCTATCGCCGGAGTGTTTGAGAAGGTTTGGTAAAAAGTGAAAAGGAATAATGGATTTCGCTATATAGGGAATCCGAAACCGGTCGACCCACGTAAAGACACGCGGATCTTATGCGACGCCGTTTTGAAACAGTTCAACCGCCAGTTTTTGAATTTGAAGGGACGTGCCATTAAATGCGCACTGTGGACGCTGCACTTATTAAATGCGCACGTTCTCCAAGAAAAGTACAACGATCGGCCCACCTCACCCTTCCCTCCAGACACGTGGCCATCACCTCAACAGCCTGTGTCACACCGGAGCCCACATCGAGGTAGAGCCCACCACGTAGGAATGCCGACTGGAAGACACACCGATCGGCCCACCGGATCCCAAAGATGCTCTATCCTCTCGACGACCGCGCATCCCCGAGCGACTGTGATCTCGAGGCCGGTCGACATCCCGCCGCAAGCGACTGCCACACTTGAAGCCGACCTCGACTCAACCCCGCCGAATCCCGCTTGCACACGTGGCTCGCCACCGGACATAGGGAAGGTACGGTTCGCGATACGGAAGCTCGCTCCACCTTCCCACCTTCGACAGAAAGTACAAGGACCACGGTACGGAGAACGGCCACGATCTCCGAACCACCGCCGCCGCCGCAGCACTAGGGGACAAAGATTGGCACAGGATTGTCTCCACACGGCCTCCTCTCCATGAAGAGACACCACCCTCCGCCAGCCTATAAATACCAAGGTATGGACTCACTTCAAGGGAGGAACATTGTTCACTTGCACACACTCTTGCACTCCTAAACTCCAGCTCATTATCATCAGCCACACTCACAGACCAAGATCTGTGAACACTGGCCATTCCACCACCTTGTTACTGACTCTTACGCCGGAGGGTTTTAGCTGGGCAACCCCCAGCTCCCCTGACGGTGCTTTTCATCTGTCTCAGGTCACTGTTCCATCCCCTACTCACAAGATTACCAGAAAGGATCCAGCAACTCACGGCCCAGTATCCAGATAGACTACAGCACAGCGCCTACGCGGAACTGACGTGGTCACAACCCATTTTTGGCGTGATCAGTTTTGATGTTCCCAAAAATATATACCCCCAAAAGTATACTCCCAAATATCCCAAAAGATGTACGGGCCAAGCCCACACACAAATTGTCCAGGAAGCAACACCCCCCCTATAAATAGGGGGCTCACTTACAAAGAAAGGGGGTCTTCTTTTCTCTCTCCAAACTCTCTCTCCCTCCACACACACATTACACTTTCTCTCTCTATAAAATCAATGAGATACTGATTATCACACCGGAGAGTTTTTGGCGGGAAACTCCCCGCCCTCTCACAGTTGTTTACTCTTGCAGACATTGACGACGCCGGATATCCTACCACGACAACGACTCCGAACACGTATGACCACAACACTTTCGGCACCCCCGGTATGATGATTATTTCGGCATGATCAGATGTACATTACATGTGCATGTGAATAAACAATATTAATTATTTCATAATTTTTTTATACATATGTAACACATATCCAATAATTAAAATAAAAAATAAAATATTATTTTAGAATAAAAGATCACATTTAATAATAACTGGCATCCAAAAGTGAATTTTCCATCATTATTTTGGAATGTAGCCCTACTTTTGAGGAGCAGTTGCAATTGCATGCCGACATCATGGCAAAAGCCGAAAGTTAAACAAGAAGGAAACACGAAGCATTGTCATCATTCATAAAAGTCACGAGACAAAAAGCTTAACTAGGACGTAACTACTCCCATGGCCATGGCAGAGAATTAGAATATATACAATTCATATCTTTTTGGCTTGATATTAGGAAAAAGGTTCTTCTCTTTTTCCTTTCCATTAAGAAACCAAACTTATGACCTGTGACTTTCACCTTTTCTCACTTACTCTAATCCCTCCTTTACACTAAAATCTTTCCTTAAGCACATTTTTCTAGGTGACAATGACCGACACGAATGCACATATCAGTACAATACGATTATAAACATAAATTATAAAGAGAAATGACATGGCATGACACGACATGACACAAAACACAACAAAAAAACACAAAATTAAAATTTTAGTTAAATAATATTTATTTTTTTATAATTATAATCAAATAAGATAGATAACATAAAAGTACAATAATACGGTACAAACACAATACGATAGCATGAATTACCACCCCTAGTCCCCATATGCCATATTGTTTATGGAACAATTCCTCTCTCTCTCTCTCTCTCTCTCTCTCTCTCTCTCATTTTCTAATCCACTCAATATCACACCTCATGGTATTTAGATTTCTTAGATTTCTTTTCCGTTGATTCTCAGGGTTTGTTTCGTATGAGAGTTTTTAGGCTGGTTTTGAGTTTTAAATTTTCGTTTTGTAATGATTGAAAAAAAAAAATTTAGAATTTTTTTTTTAAAACACTTTGATTTAGAGACAAAAAGGTTTCGTCAAACATATATAGATCGACTTAGTTTGCGACCATAGATGAGAAAATGTGTAAATAAGTCACCTAAAAAAAAAACTCATGAAAGGAGATGGAAAGAGTTATAAATTCAGCAATGTATATATGTACGTATCCTTAGGCAACATAAAACCAACTCTGCAAACGTTATAATGGTCCAAAATGAGCTTAACGGGCAAGTAAAGTACTCAAGCTAGTCCTAACTTAGTAAGGATAAAAAGCAACACCCCACAACCATATTCTCCACCACAATGAGCACAGCCCAAAGACACTCCAAAATCAAATCCTCCAATAATAATGATAAGGTTTCCATTATAGGCAACAACCATGAAGAATCTTCTTGTTTAATTCCAGGCTTGCCAGACCACCTTGCTCAACTTTGCCTTACAACCCTACCCCCATCCCTCCTCTACTTTGTCTGCCGCCGGTGGCGCCGCCTCATCTACTCCCCTAGCTTCCCTCCCTTTTACTCTATCTACGCTCTCCTCGGAAAAAATAAAGAGAATCATGACCAATCAAATGCAGTTGGTTTCTTTTCTCTAGACCCGTTTTCGTCAAAATGGACACCACTCCCAAGTCCACCACAGGAACCGCCGCTTCACCTCCTTCACCGCCACCCTTCCTTCATCTCTCGAAACCTCTCTATTCAATCTTTAACCGTATCTGACCAGTTAGTCCTTGTTGCCGCCACCACCCATCAGTTCCACCCTGCGTTGACTTGTCCCCTAATATTTAACCCTTTGTCCAACAAATGGTTCTTTGGCCCTCCACTGCCGAATCCGCGCCGCTGGTGTGCGGCTGGCTCGGCTGGTGGGGCAGTGTACGTGGCCAGCGGTGTCGGGTCCCATTACCGCCCTGACGTGGCGAGGTTGATGGAGAAATGGGACATGAACAAGAAAGAAAAAGAGTGGCAATGGGAAAAGATGGAGGGGCTTAGAAATGGTTACTTTAGTAGAGAGGCTGTTGAGGCAATTGGTTATAAGGGAAAGCTTTGCATGGTGAACGTAAAGGGTTCTGGGGTAAAAGAAGGGGCAGTTTACGATATTGAGAAAAACCAGTGGGGAAAAATGGCGGATGGTATGCGTTTGGGGTGGAATGGACCTGCTGCAGGGATGGCGGAGGAAGAGGTTTTGTACACGGTTGATGAGGCGAAGGGTGCTTTGAGAAAGTATGACGACGAAAACGATTGCTGGGAAGAACTGATTGAAGCATCTGATCATTTGAAAGGGGCGGAGCAAATTGCGGTTGGTAGAGGAAGAGTTTGTGTAGTTTGTGCCAAGGGAAGCGGAATCGCGGTGGTGGACGTTGACGCAAGGCCGGTGAGGGTTTGGATTGTGAATCCACCACCAGAAATGGGAGTGATTGCAGTTCATATATTGCCAAGGATGAGTAGTGTTCCGGAATAATATATATAATTAAGTTACAAGAAACGAATTCCTTATTGTAGTATACACGTACGGAATAGTATTAGCAATTCAGTACTTTTCAACTGTAGGACTTCATTGATCGATGCTTCATCTTGCTTGAATCAAATACTCCCTCCGTCTCTAAATTATTGTCTGGGTTGACTCGGCACATGGATTAACAAAACTCAATTGACTTGATTATTAATATTAGAATAGTATTGAAATAGTGTGTTGTTTACTTTAAAGCCCATATGTATGTGGTCCATAATTAAAGTAGAAAAAAAAAGTAAGGATAAAATAGTAAAAGTAATATTCTAAAAAGGAAAATTTTAAACAAGACAATTATTTAAGAACGGACAAAAAAGAAAAAGAAGACAATAATTTAAGGACGAAGGAAGTACTTCATATATGTGCTCAATTGAAAACCAAACCAATTAAATAACGATTCCCAAAATACGCAGTTTTGTTTCCCTTATTTAATTTTGTGAAGGAAATGTCAGGTTAAGTAATTAAGAAATGTAAGGAGTATTTTTTTTTTTTTTTAATTTTGAATCTTTTTTTACTTTTAAAATATTTTTCAATATGTACATGTAAAAGCAGTCAGTCGTGTTTCGCCACCACGCGCCACCTCCACCAACGACTTTCTATCATTCAAGTAATTAAGTTTTCTAGTTTCTATATATATATATATATATATATATATATTATTTTCTTTCAATTTTTTTTTTATTTTCTGTAATTTTATTTGTAATACAAGATTAAAAACATGCCTTAAGGATCTTCGTAACACAAATGAAGTCAAGCCAACCAATGATTGCAAGACTACTCCCACCGACCTAGTCCAACCCTAACCCATTGGACCAAGCCTTGAAATTAGGTTGCAACGGCCCAAATTTGCATCGATCCTCTAAAACTAAAGCCCAACCTCTCTTAATATCGAGCTGGGCCACGCAGCTTGCATTTTTATCAGCCCGCACGCAAGCCCATCGAGTCGAGTTTTAAAACTGGGCTGGGCGGCCAAGCTCAAATTTGCATTGTGTCTCCAAAACTAGAGTCCAGTCTGTCCTAACGTCGGGTTGACTGGGCAGCCCATTGGGCCGGATCGATTTTGCCGGCTCTAACAGCCAGTTAGATTTGAATCCATACCCTTTTAATTAAAGATAAATACCCATATCAAACCAACTCAACCATTTATATTATATGTATTTATTTAGAATACTACATATATCTTAGTTAAGTGGGTCACGTGACTCATGTACTATATTATCCATTTATTTTGATAAATATAAATATTTTTGTACGTGAAATATCAAAATTTGTATTTACAATTTTTTTCAGTTATCCCGTCCATAGTGCATTTTTTTAATTATAATTTTAATGTCTTAAATATTTTTGGTGCAAATATCTAAATATTTTCGGTACATTAAATTTCTAAACATTTAATTGCTATCTCTATCCAAATAATTATAAAAAGTGTAGTTTATTTTTATTGTTTGCTGCAATAACCTCAAACTAATTAAAGAAATGTTTAAATCACAATTTGGTCATCATACTTTGACAGAAAATGTATTAAGCTCACCCTACTAATTTTTTTTCTTAATTTCATCACGGCAAACACACAATCGGGCCACCGTAATTTGGGGAAGGTTGCAATTCGGCCACTGATTGTTTGAAAATGTTATTCAGGCCATTGTACTTCATTTATCTTGCAAACGAGCCCATTTTTTGGACGAACGTTAGTTCAGTCGTTAAGTAAAGATCAAATACCTATTTTACCCCTGTCTTCATCTTCTCTAGTCAAGAAAAAACAAACCCATTTGTGCATTTAGGTATTCAAAGAATCATAGGTGACCTTAAAATTTCTATGAGACAGCAAAAGCTCATCCATCAAATCCTCCGAGAAAATTCCCCAATCTCACAGAACCCATCAATCAGAGTGTTGTAAAATACCTTCCTCCCTCATACTCCGTAGCAGGTCCCGCAACACCAACGTCCCTAGCTTTACAGAGTTGCTCATTAATCAAACCCACCAAACCCACATTACAAAAACCTCTTACCTATATATTACACGTAAAAGATTCATAAGGAATCCCCTTTTTAACCATTTCAGACAACAACCCTAAACCCATTTCAACAAACCCATTTTTATAGAACCCCCAAATCATAGTACTATAAGTAACAGTATCAACGTCGAAATTGGACCGTATATACATTTCTAATGGAAAATAAGCATAGCAAAGAGATGAACTAGATTAGGATTGCCAATTTTCGAAATTGGAGTCGAAATGTGTTGTAGATGCTTTTGATTCATGATTTCATTCTAATTTTTAATTTCGAAATTGGAGTCGAAACGGACAGGGAATAAGGAGAGAGAAACTCCTATTAAATCGTTCGATTCATTAGGAGACACTACTAGAAACACGCTAATTACTGTCGGAACATTTACTGTCGGAATGTTCCGACAGTAATTACTGTCGGATATTTGGAAATTACTGTCGGTATTTCCGACAGTAATGTTAATATTTTGGCGGGATAAATGTTACCGTCGGAAATAATCCGACAAAATATCCGACAAGAATTACGGTATATTCTCGAATATACCTTTGCGTCCGACAGAATTACCGTCGAATACGACGATAATTTTCCGACAAGAATAAGGGAATATTCTTCGAATATTCCTTTTTTCCTCGTCAGAATTATGGAGATTAACATTACTGTCGGATTCCGACAGTAAAATTCCGACAGTATTTCTGACGGATGATTTCTGTCGGAGTTTTCCGACAGTAAATTGAAATTAAAACCCTAAATCTAACAGCCCTCCCCAAATCGACATACTCCTCTCTCTCTCTCAGTTTACGCTCTCTCTCTCTCTTCCTTCAGCTGAAGATCTCCGCCTCCGCCGTCCCCCCACCGTCACCACCGCCCCCTCCAGCCTTCGCCACAGCTGGCCTTCGCCACCGCCTCCTCCAGCCGTCGCCAGTACCGCCCCCTCCAGCCGTGCTCTCTCTCGCAGTTCACTCTCGCCACCGCCCCCTCCAGCCGCTTCACCCCGCCGCGCCACCGTCTCTCCGTTCCGTCTCTCTCTCCTTGCGCCACCGCCACCCTCCTCTCTCAAACCCTAGGTATATATATTTTTTTAATTTTTAATTTTTTGTATTTAATTTATGTTTTGTATAAAAATTGTATGTTGGGTATTTGTTGTTTATATTTTTATGTTTTTTTTTTTTTGAGTCCGCCGTGCCACCTCCGCCGCGCCACCGCCACCCTCTCGCTCTCCTTGCGCCACCGCCACCCTCTCTCTCTCTCTCCCTAGGTAATTCCTTATAATTTTTTTTTTTTTTGTAAATATAAGGGTTTCGAGACTTTAGTCTGTTTAAAAGGATGATTAACTTTAGTCTGTTTAAATGATGCTTATTGTTTGTTAATGCTATTTCGAGTTCATTGATGTAGTTTTCAATTAAGTAATGGAGAGTAATTGCAAACTCTTTGTCAAACTCCCCATATTCCATTAATTAGCATCACCATGAGAAGAAAGTATGAACACAAATTTCCTAATAAGAAACTCTCGGGCATCACAAGAGGTTATATAGGTCTAAAAATGCTCAAAGTAAGGGGTGTACAAACAAGACACATATGAAACCATTAGAGGGGCCATCAAGGCATCCTTATTAGAACAAACACACATCTAAACAACATTACAAGTACATAATATATCGACATTCGATCGTCACCGTTAGTTCCCTTTCATTTGACTTCCATTTTAGAGATTCCTCCTACTCATTCACATTGAAAATTCAAGTGCACTATGCCCCAGTTCAAGTAGACATTGCTCTTTAGACACATTTTCGATTTGCCATTTCATATCAAATACTACAAGAATACTTCTAAATTAGAGTAAAAACTTGGCAATTGTAGAGATTAGCAACCAAACAATTGCTTGTCATGATTGTAGTAGACTTTTTGTATTCTCATGAGCATCAATCCAATACTTATGGTTTACACATTAGCATGCATGACGAATGTCGTACCGTCCAACGTGCGGTTGAAAAGGATGGTATTAGCGTACTAAATGTACAGTTTCTCAGTCTAAATCTAAATGAGTGACTCTTCTTTCTGTTAAATTGACAGTTTGGATGATCAATCTATGCTATTTTATCATCTATGTGACTTGCAATCTTCCTAAGAATCTGTCTACAAATTCGAAATACATATTGTTTCGCATCGACACTTCAAAGTGAGACTCATCTTTGCATTACATGTCAATTTGGATCATCTATGCCATCTTGTTGTATCTATAACTTGTAATCTTATTTTAGTGCTACATACCTTTTTTCTTAAAGCTATGGTATATCAAAGAATGAAACTATAACATTTGTATATATATATGCATGTGCGTGTGTGGGTGGGTGTGTGTGGATGTGTCATTTTGTATGAAGTTAAGATCGAGTTGGCAACAATATGATCAATGCTACATATAGATATTGTCATGATGAGAAGTGAAAGTATGTACGACACTCCCGGTATAGCTCATTGACTCGCTTGATTTCGGGACTTCGCATTATGATATACTTGAAACTAACTATATTATGAAAAGTGTTTACCTTTTGATTGGGCTTGCCTAGCCCTGAATCTGACCAAATGTCTTTTAACTTTTTGGTAAGCGCTGCGCCTGAGACCTCAAATCTGTCTTGTCGTTATAATATCTTAGCTTATCGTATTTATTTTTTTATCATACAATAGAAAGTTACTTTGTTTTCAAGTAGGAACATAGCTTTAGGTGTTGTGCCCTCTATTAATAGAGGCACACATGACCCATGAATGATTGAATTGTTTTGATAGGTGTTCGGATCTTTTATATGTTATATGCATTTTGGATGTTTTTAAAGAACTCATTGATGTCATTGGCTTTGTGAAAGATAATTCTCAAAAACGGAATGCAGTAACTTCTTGCTAGTATTTGCATCTTGTTTTTATATGTTTGTTTCGGCACTAGTCAAAAGAGAAAAAGTGTACTCGGGAATTCTTTGAACTAAAGTGCAATCAAAACCACTTCGATATCTTTGTTCTATGTTTTCTTCATAGCACAATACTCTCTTTGGATATGTATCCCCATGATGTAGGTGGATTTGGTTGCTCATTTTAATGGGCATCACAAGCGAAATTGGCAAACTTCAACGAAACTTGATGTTTGTATTGCCTTATAGTCGTACCGAAATAAAATCTAATATATAAGTTTAAAGTACTTATTTATGATATCAAACCGCCCTAGTAAATAAATGTTATTCGTTACATCTATTAGGATTAAAGTTATGCATCTCGCAGTTCATTTTCGAGTGCTACCGTATTCTCCCGGCCTAGTTTTTTTTTCTTTTGTGATGCTTGGAATGAACTATACGTTTCACTCCACCCGATTTCACCATGGAACAGAGAGGAAATTTAGAGATGTACTTTTTACGTATAGTCTTTCATCTCTTGAATTTGTAATTGCAGCTAAATTTATCGGCAATGGAAGTAAATGTAATACGCCCATTTGTTACCGGAAGTCTACAAACTTTTTATAAGCTCGATGATCCAGAGATGATACCAAAATCAGACAGAAGGGAAAAAAATTTAGCTGCAATTACAAATTTGTGTTTGTGTTTGTGTTTACAAACTTTTCCTAATCATTGTGTTTGTGTTTCATACTTGTAGTAGTAATAGTAGTATGTTTTTTTTTTATAATGCTAGTAGACTTTTAACTAATTTAAACTCATTTAAAATGCTAGTAGACTTTTAACTAATTCCTTCTTAGACTTCATAGGTTGTTCAAGTTTAATATGTTGATATTACATATTCTCCATTGAGAGTATTATGTTGATATTCATGCATTAGTTGAACCACTTAATGTGTTTCACTTCCCTTTAGAGATTTAATGTCTCTATTGTATGCCTGTAGGGATGGCACGAACTAGGAAGACCGCCAGATGTCGGTTATGCATCCGATCTTATTTCAACTCGACACGCATTACGAGAACTTAGAGAACTTGAGGACCAACTGAATGTGGCCCTAGGTGAGACACCCGAGTGGAGCAAGTGACCCCACCGAACCCTCCGCACCGACCCAAGACTCCAATAGGGAATGTAATCATTAAGAGTGTGTTACACTCTATGTTTCGACTAGCATGTGTAGTATGTGGTATTGGTATCCAATGATACCGATCCGTTCCGTTGAATGTATTTAGAGTTCGAAACTCTTATTATTATTTATGTTGACCTTGTGACTTATTGACGTGAATAGTGCATCACGAGCATGTTAACTTGCGATTCCGTTAGCTTTTTATATTGTCGGCTTGTGATAAAGTGGTAGTGCAATTATTCATAACGAGTCCTATGACTCGCGTGACTTCGAGGTGTTGCATTTATTGCACCCTTTGACTCAAGTCTATTCCTTTGATGATGGGATGTAAGCTATATAAGAAATCAACTTTGACTTAAATCAATTAAACATATATTTCATCGATGATCATTCATTAATAAATTATAATATCTGGACACCGCCGCACTTCGGTGGTTCTTAAAGTTATCAAACTTTAAGAATGGACGAGTAGAACAAAAGGATATTATTTTTCATTAATGAATTTCGCTTGTTTCTTTACCCTATAAAGTTTCATAAATTTCCCTTAATCACAACCTTAAATTCTAAACCCCAACCTAAACCCTAAATTGGACCCTTAAACAACCCTAAACCATATCTAAACCGTATCCAGTTAAAATTAATCAAATATATTTATCTTTAAAAAAAATCAAGTTTTTAGAAAATTAGGATGTAAGCTATATAAGAAATCAACTTTGACTTAAATCAATTAAACATATATTTCATCGATGATCATTCATTAATAAATTATAATATCTGGACACCGTCGCTTCGGTGGTTCTTAAAGTTATCAAACTTTAAGAATGGACGAGTAGAACAAAAGGATATTATTTTTCATTAATGAATTTCGCTTGTTTCTTTACCCTATAAAGTTTCGAAATTTCCCTTAATCACAACCTTAAATTCTAAACCCCAACCTAAACCCTAAATTGGACCCTTAAACAACCCAAAACCATATCTAAACCGTATCCAGTTAAAATTAATCAAATATATTTATCTTAAAAAAAATCAAGTTTTTAGAAAATTAGGATGTAAGCTATATAAGAAATCAACTTTGACTTAAATCAATTAAACATATATTTCATCGATGATCATTCATTAATAAATTATAATATCTGGACACCGCCGCACTTCGGTGGTTCTTAGAGTTATCAAACTTTAAGAATGGACGGGTAGAACAAAAGGATATTATTTTTCATTAATGAATTTCACTTGTTTCTTTACCCTATAAACACTAAACCCTATCTAAACCCCTAAACCCGATCTAAACCCTAAATTCTAAATCATATCTAAACCCTAAACACTCGCTCTATCTAAACCCCCAAAACTCTATATAAACCCTAAACCATGCCTAAACCCTAAATATTATCTAAATCGGTATCTATCATTATATTCTCGTCATTCCCGGATCTAAAGGCGATCGTCCCAAATTTCCCACATCAATGTAGGTTTATTGGATTCAAGATGGGAGATCCTTCAATTGAAGTATCTCTTTCATTCGCCGTGGAGCAATTACTAGATAAAATTTGTGTACGTCGTCGTTAATTATCTCCGCCGAATTAAGCTTATTTAAGAAGAGGAATTCTTGAAAGCATCCAAGGACAACGGAGATGCTATTCTTTATGTCGTTGATAGTGTCCGTCCTTTCATAGATCCCTACAAATATTGCTCGTGAAGAAGAGTTCTCGGCACTTGGGACTGACCTCAAAAGGGTTGAAAACTATTCTTATGCCGGAGATGCTACTAAGTTTTGTTAAAGCTTAGTCTTAACTCCTGTAAGGATACTTTGCAATCCTTGTGAGCTCACTCCCAAAGTCTGAAAACTCTTTTCACCAATATTTTTAGGCTTCAATGAACGATGGAGAGCATCAACGACATAGGGAATTACAAAACTCCTTTGTCCTTGGATGCTTTCAAGAATTCCTCTTCTTAAATATTGTTAATTCGGCGAGATAATTAACGATGACGTACACAAATTTTATCTAGTAATTGCTCCACGGCGAATGAAAGAGGTACTTCAATTGAATGATCTCCCATCTTGAATCCAATAAACCTACATTGATGTGGGAAATTTGGGACGATCAACTTTAGATCTGGGTTTGACGAGAGTATGATGATAGATACCGATTTAGATAATATTTAGGGTTTAGTACAGTGTAACAGGCGTGATGTCGACCGATGAATTGTGATTACCGTAATAAGTGTATTTTTCTCATACATATTATATGTTATTGTTTTACTTATGATTTAAATTGATTTGTTGGGTAGCCATGTGGATGCTATGAAATCCATGGCTGAAAGCAGGGCACCGGTAACAATTAGGTTGTTTTAGAAGGGGATTGGGTGTAAATGAGTAGTTTTAGAAGGGTTTGAGTGTCAATAGGCTGTTTGAGAAGGGTTTGAATGTCAATAGGCCTTTATGAATTCCTCAAAACATACATATTATATGTTATTGTTTTACTTATGATTTAAATTGATTTGTTGGGTAGCCATGTGGATGCTATGAAATCCATGGTGAAAGCGGCGGTAACAATTAGGTTGTTTTAGAAGGGTTTAAGTGTAAATAGGTTGTTTTAGAAGGGTTTGAGTGTACAAAAGCCTTTATGAAAGGGTTTTTCGGTTTAAATAGGTTGCTTTAGAAGGGTTTGAGTGCAAATAGATTGTTTTTGAAGGTTCGAGTGTAAATAAGTTGTTTTAGAAGGGGTTTGAGGGTCAATAGACTATTTTATAACGATTTGAGTCTTAATAGGTTGTTATGAGAATGAATTGAGTTCAAATAGGCTGTCTTAGTAGGGTTTGAGTGTATATATAGGCTGTTTTTATTGTTTTCTTATAAGTTGATCGTGTTATAGCTTAATATGTGTTCTTTGCTAATTTTAATTCATTATATTTGTAGAATCAATACTACGGTACCGAGGTACCGATGACTGATTTATTTGCTGCGACCCACACCACTCCTGCTCCTCCTGGTGCTGATTCGCCAGTTGTCTTTGTCGATGAGACGGCAGAGAGAGCATTTGTAAGTATTACTTAAAATATTTTAATTCTATTTTGTTTATTAGTTAATGGTAAATGTTAATATTAATGTTTTTATGTTTTTGTGACACGAGAGCCTATAAGGACTCTATGTCCACGCAGGTCGCCGAGGGGCTTGTCCAGACGACCCCTGAGGTGCAGACGCCATTTGTCTCCGACATTTGGCATTCGGTCACTGCGGAGTCAAGGAAGAAGAGGGGAGATCGCCTCTACGGCTTTGGTGACCACGGCGCCGCTGCCTTTAGACCAGGCGGATCGACTTCTTCCTCGGCGACCACGTCTTCGGTGCTCGGAACCGCCGCTACCGAGCGTGCCCGCTCGAGAAGACGCAGACTCTCGAGCAATTGCAGCAGCGAGGCCGAGTGCATGCAGAAGAGCCGAGGAGGTGCAGCAGACGCGGCGGATGCAGCAGAGGAGGAGGAGGCGCACTGACGCGACAATGGATGCAGCAGGAGCACGAGGCGCAGCAGACGCGAGCGCGGCAGAGCCGGCAAAGCTGCGACGCGGTTATGGGGCGGCGGCCTACTAGGCGTAATATATTTGACCCCCTCCACAGTAGACACATTTATTTTAGTACGTATTAATATTTTAATTTGTATATATATTAATTTTAATTTAGTTTATGTTTTTAGTTGTTGAATTAGTTTTGTTGCAGTGTGGTGTGTGTGTGATTTGTGTATATATATAATTGTTATATCAGGTGCAAAAATAACAAATTTTTAAATTTCAAATTTTATTTTTTTTATTTTAATTAAAAATTATCGTCGGAAGTTCCGACGTAATTAATATATTATTTTAATAATTATTTATCGACGGAATATCCGACGGTCGAATTTCCGACATTGTTCGTGTCGACATCGGATGATCCGACATACCGAATATCCAACAAGAATATCGACGAATTCGTCGGAGGATCCGACGAATTACCGTCTGACTATCCAACGAATTTCGACGTAATATCGCGGAGGATCCGACGAATATCGTCGGATATAGTCCGACGATAATCGATGTCCGACGAATTACCGTCGATCTGTCGTCGTCGGAATATAATTACCGTCGAAGATTTTGTCGAAAGCTTGAGCTCGTCCGACAGAAAATACGTAATTACTGTCGGAATTTTTGAATTACTGTCGAAATTCTCCGACAGTAAATACGTGTTTTCCAGTAGTGAGACTTTTCATTTCCACAAGAATTTTGTTGCCCTCTTTCGAAAGAGCTAATGATAGATCCTATTATTGTGATTACGGAGGAGGAGGATAAGAGGTGGGTTGGGGATCGCCTTTACGATGAGTAGGAAGATCAAGGACAGGTGAAGGAGCTTCGGTGGCGGATGAGTCGTTGAGAACAAATAAGCGGTGAAGAGAGAAGCCCTTCGGATTTGAGGAGTAAAAATAGGCGACATGAGCTTGGGCGATGATGTAGCGTTGGTGGATGGCTTCGTCGAGGAAAGTACAACGGTCGTGATAGAGAGCAAAGGTCGGGAGGTCATCGAGCTTGGAGCTGGTGTAGCCCATGTGTGAGAACTCAGTTTGAAACCCAGACGATGGAAATAACGAAAAGTAGAAAGTTTAATTTAACGGGGGAGAGTTTTAGAGTAGAGAGAGATCAAATGATGAGAGTAAATTTAGGAGAATGAAAAAGGTGGAGAGAGATAAGGGGCGGGGGTGGGGGAGAGGAATCATTGACAGCGCTTAAGGTTTGTTTTTTCTTAATCGGAGAAAATGAAGATGAAGACAGGGGTAAAATTGGTATTTTATGTTATTTTAATGGCTGAACTAACGTCCATCCAAAAAGTGAGCTCATTTGCAAGATAATTGAAGTATAATGACTCAAATAACATTTTCAAACAATCAGTGGCCGAATTGCAACCTTCCCTAAATTACAGTGGCCCGATTATGTATTTTGCCTTTCATCACTATACTTGGCATGTTTGATCAATAAGCACACTGGGCTTAACTTCCGTTAGTTTAGCTGGATGGAGGTTTGCGAAAAGACAAAAATACCCTGTAATTTGTTCTTTCATCTTCAACCTCAATCAAACTATAATTAAGCCTCAATCATAACTGAATTCGTAACACCATCAGCTTCTATTGCAAAAGAGGACATCTTTCAAACCACTCAATAGCCTTACTTGGCAAGGAACACAACCTGTAACAACCAATCATCGTCGAATATGTCACATTATCAAGCTTAACACCTCTTTGAAGCATTTCATCAAACAGCTTTTTTGCTCCTGGCAAATCCTTGCACTTTATATGAACTTTCAAAGTCACATTATAAAGAACAATCTCCCTAGCCATTTTCAACTTTCCCAAGAAGTAGCTAAGCACAAACAGCGCCGTTTCGGAGTTTGACATGTTATTAAGAATAATTACAGCATCTTGCTCAACAAATTTGTCACCCAACTCATCCACCAAAATAGTACTAACACTATCCTCAACTAGCATAGAAGAACTCAAACACTCAGCTACTTTAACAAGTGAATTGTACCTTGAATCATACGATTTCGTCCTTAATTCACCAGCTCTGCAGCTTTCGGGGTTGACCTAGATGTAGGAATTGGATGAAGAACCTGTCTTTTCATCTAGGCGCTTAATTTTTTCTTGAATAAAGGGTCCTGAGTTGTGGGTTTGTGATTCTTGTAAAGAAAACAGGAAAATTCTGTTCAACCCCCCAACAGCATCCACCCAGTTCATCTTTCTCTTTCTCCAATCACCACATTTATCCATCCACCACTTCATCTCTCTTCCTGTCTCAGCTCAACAACAGTCAACAATAATTTATTGCCTCCAATAACCATTGCGATTTTGAAGGTTTTTCAAATATCCATCTAACTATCATACAAATCAATGATCTTAGACCCAATAACAACGAATCTTACTAACCATAACCTAACCTCTCCTCCTATCAATCACAGCCTACTGCCAATTTCTCCTTCAAATCGTTGAAAAAGGACTTCAGACCTGTATACTTTTTGATTTGTTTCGCAGCTAGAATATGTCATAATTATTGATGTGCATTGCTGTCGGTTTGGTCAGGTTTCGGTGCGCCTAATTTTTTTTATCCACAATGGATTGTCTGCTCTTCCTACTTCGGTGGTTAGATGACGGTAAAGTCATGTTTCTTTGCTATTACATCCTTCGAAGCGGCTACAGAAAGCTTTTTGATATCTTATCTAACCTATTATTGTAGATTGCGGCCTATTTAATGGATAGGCCATTTCTTCTGACTTTGAAGTCCTCTATTCCTGGGAAAAGAAATGAGATTATCTACTTCAGTTCCTAATTACCTACTTTTGCCGGAGCAACCCATTTCTTTTGATCGAACTGATGACTATGATTAATATATAGACTTTTCCTAGCTTAATTGCAAGAAGAGAAAATAGAAAGAAGGGGGATCGCTAAGTGGGTGATGTTGCTGGTGGTCCTGGTGGGTGTGGATGTGGAGTTTAGAAGTGGGTGGTGGGTGGTTATGGAGTTTGAAGGTGGGTAAATGGGAAGAAAGCTGCATCTTTCTCTCTTACATAGACACTCAGCAGTGGTTTTTTTTTTTGTATAAAAGATAAGGATATTTTTGGGTTTTTATAAAGGTTTAAAGTTTTTCATCCAAATTACTTGACATAGTAATGAACGTAAAATTTATGCCAATTATAATAATGAAATTGAAAAAAATTTAGATTAGCTTAATGCATTTTCTGCCAAAGTAGGGTGATCAAATAGCAATTTAAGCCTTAAAGAAAAGAAATTTTACGAGACACACTAATTAAATAACGAAGTTTTAAAATTCATTACATAATCATTAGGAACCTATAAACTTCCTTACATATGATTGAGCCACGAAGAAAAAACATTAACAAATACGTACCTTTAGCTAACCTTAACTACAATCAAACAACTTTCATATGTTTCATATATCATACTAACTAAAGTATCCGCTATTGCAATACTTCTGTCAACCACACTTGATTGTACTTTATTTATGAATCTTTAAGGCCTTAGTCCACTTTAGCTACTGACAGAGTATAAGCTTATAAGATTTTCATGATTATACATCAAATTTAAAAATCATCATGGATTTGATTTGTAGTTGTTAGAGTTCAATGAGATGATAAGACAAATATGATGACAAACTCAAGATAGTGAAAGGTTACTATGTGCCGAGTTGCTTCACAAACAAGTTATTGGCTACTTCTTGTTATACATGGCCAACAAAAAATGTTTATTTGAAATACGACAAGAAAAATGTATGAATGAGTTGATAACTAAATTCATCTTTCTCACACATGTGATTGAATTTGGGCCCTTTGCGATCTAAGGTAAGATACTTAAATATTGTTGTTGTTGACTAATTAGTTGAATGTGGATTCCGATCATTGGTAATTGCAAACAGGTTTTCGAATCGATTTTTTCAAAAATATGACTAATTTTCTAATTATAATTACATTCATTGGGTAATATCTAAAAAACCAACAATCTCCAAGTTTGAGGAAACATGTTATCTTGAAGATGTGAGAGTCCATTATCAAAAAAGACATAAAGTATCACAACCATAAGTCAATATATATTGTATAATGATACACTAATTCTTACAAATCAATCAAGAAAACTTGGATACCATGCAATCTTATTCCAAAACACCCTAAACTAAATGAGGTTAAATTACTAGTATAACTTGATGAGAAGAAACTAACAACAACCAATTACTTATACTATTCTAACCACCTTTGTACAAAACACACCATCTAACTATATAAAGATTACACCCGACACATTTATAAAGAGATTTGTCACGTGTAACTTGGACAATAATGTGAAGAATTGAGGAAAGGATAGAGCTTTTGTAAAAAGGTTTGCAGGTAGCAGCTTGCACTTAAGTGTGAACATGAGATGCATAAATGAGACCCTGATGAAGCATTGTTTGAAGAATGTGATATTGCTTCGTGCGTTCATGAAAAATAGGGTTGACAGCAATGTTGAAAACAAACTTGTTTTCACAATGCAGAGACACAGTTGTGACTAAATCAATGTGAAAGTCTTTGAGTAAGGTAATGAGCCACTTGATTTCACAACAAGCATTAGCCATGCTACGATATTTAGCCTCAACAGAAGACCTACTGATATTGTTTTGCTTTCTACATTTCCAAGAAATTAAAGACTAACGACGGAATATGTAAAAACCCAGATAGTGAATTTCTTGTAAAAGGGCAGGAAGCCTAATCAGAATCACAGAAAGCTTGTAGAGCTAAAGAACCAGTAGTAGGAAAGAACAAGCCTTGACCTGGACTACGACCCTTCAGATATTTCATAAGTTTTAAAGCGGCATGCCAATGATCTTAAGTTGGAGCAGGCATATGTTAGACTAATAATTATATGGACAACATAAGAAATATCAGGCCTGGTTATAGTGAGATATATAGATCAATGACCAATGAGTCTTCTGTAGGAAGCCATATCAGTAAAAAATGTAGGATCATTGTACGATTGGTGAAATCCAAACTGAGTAAGAGCTGTAAAAAATTTCTCAAACCACTACCTTTGATAACCAGGAGACAGGTCCATAAAGACTTCTTCATGAAGATCACCATGAAGAAATGCATTTGATACATCCATTTGAGTAACAGTGCAGCCCTTATTAGAAGCAATAGCAAGAAGAACTCTAGCAGATGTTATCTTAGCCACAGGTGTAAATGTCTAAAGATAATCACTACTATACTTTTAGTTTATATAAAGCCCTTAGCAACAAGCCTAGATTTATATCTATCAACTGAGCCATCAGGGTTATATTTAATTCTGAATATTCACTTACAACCAACAGTATCCTTATAGGCAAGTAAGCATTGTAAGGACCAAGTATTGTTTTCCTTCAAGGCTTGCGATAAGGACCAAGTATTGTTTTCCTCCAAGGCTTGCGATTTAATAGTTATAGCCTGACACCACAATGGATCTTTAACAACCTGTGAATAGGTTTTGGGCTCAATAATGGAGGATATTATGCAAGAAAAGACTTTATAAGAAAAAGAAACTTGATCAAATGTAAGGTACCGGTGTAAATGATAGGGTGTTGTGCATAAAACAACAGAGGTAATAAGAGATTGCAAACTGGGTGGTAAACCTGAATAATCCTTGAATTTGACAAGAACACTCCTATTTCTATAAGGCCTAGGAGCAAGTACATGGATGTTAACATTAAGATCAAGACTAGAATTAACAGAAGTAGTAGTAGTGGTGTAGACACCCAGAATTCGTACACCTACATTATATGAATTGTCCAGTAAACAACTGTTTATTTACAAATGGACTAACACATGTTTCTATGATTATTTCAAGAAACAACGTACACAACAGACTGCCAACATCCAACAAATACAATAAACTTCGGTTAGATCAACTTCAAGGGTCGAACTTGAAGACACAACGGACTAACGACATCCAACACACAAACAAACCTTCCGTTAGATCAACATCAAGGGTCTAGATTGAAGATACACAGCTTGGAAGGGCCAAAATACAAAATACAAAGCCTGGAAAAGCCAAAAACAGGGTTTGGTACACTGAAGACATTTCTGGTGCGCCAATACACCCAAACAGGGTTTGGTGCGCGGGCACCATGTCAGGTGCGCCGCGCACCAGACCTGCATTTCCTCAATAGTTCAGTAGCCGGCTGCTGAAGAGGAAACTTCCTCCCTTGCTTAGCCCCGAGAGTTTCATCAAAATATCTCAGTCAAGGCCTCCTATAAATAGAGCTCTCAGCTCTCCTTTACAAATGTTTGATTCTCTCCCTGAGACACACACACACACACACACAAATCTCTCTCTCTATCAAGCCTCTTTTTTTAGGAAGAAAAGAGAGAAAGAAAAGATAAAAGAGTATTGACTTTATCTCAACACACACAAAACGTAAGTCTTCCACTACTAGAAAACACGTTATTACTGTCGGAGAAATCCGTAGTAATTGAAAAATTCCGACAGTAATTATAAATTTACTGTCGGAACTGCTCCGATAGTATCCGACAGTAAACCTTCGAAGGTGATTTCTCTCCGACAGTAATTCGACAGTAATTACTGTCGGAGCATCCGACAGTAATTTCTGTTGGATTAATATCCGACAAAAATTACTGTCGGTAATTACTTTCAGATTTTATTCCGACAGTAATTACTGTCGGATTTTCCCATAGTAATCCAATAACGGTCATTAACAATGTGTTAGTTTACTGTCGGATTGCCGTTAGATTTTTGACGGAGCTCCGACAGAAACTGGCCACCATTATTATTTTTAACTTGGAATTACTGTCGGATCTCCGACAGTAATGTTAGAATAACTTTTTAATTACTGTCGGATCTCCGACAGTAATTTTAAATAAAAAAAATAAATTTTGAAATTATTTTTTTTTCACCTGATATAACAATTATATATACACAACACTGCAACAATAAACTATAATTAACAAATAAAACATAAATTAACTTTAAATTAATATATATACAATTTAAAAAATATTACAGTACTAAAATAATGTGTCTACTGTGGAGGGGGGTCAAATAAATTACGGACAATCGAAGACCTAGTAGGCTGAGGCTGCTGCTGCTCCATGAACAGTCGTCGCAGCTGCTCTAGCTGCTCGGACTGCTGTTGCATTAGCTGTCGCGTCTGCCGATTCTCCTCGACCTGCTGCTACATCTGCTGTCGCGTCCGCTGCACCTCCTCGGCCTGCTGCTGCACCAGCTGCTCGAGAGTCTGCGTCTTCTCGATCAGGGCACACTCAGTAGCTGACTGGTGCGTAGGAACAGAAGACGCGGTCGCCGAGGAAGAAGTCGATCCGCCTGGTCTCAACACAGCGGCGCCGTGGTCACCAAAGCCGTAGAGGTGATCTCCCCTTTTCTTCCGTGACTCCGCAGTCACCGAATGCCAAATGTTGCCGACAAAGGGCATCATTTCCTCAGGGGTCGTCTGGACAAGCCCCTCGGCGACCTGCGTGTCCATACTCGCCTTATAGTCATCCTGTGTCACAAAAATATAAAAACATTAATATTAACATTTTAATTAACTAATAAACAAAATAAAATTAAAATATTTTAAGTAATACTTACAAATGCTTTCTTTGCCGTCTCATCGACAAAGACAAACAGCGAATCAGCACTAGGAGGAGCTTTAGAGATGGGTTGGAGAATATGATGATATATACCGATTTAGATAATGTTTAGGGTTTAGATATGGTTTAGGGTATAAGGTATATAGGGTATAGGGTATAGGTTTAGGGTATAGGGTTTAGGGTATAGAGTATAGGGTATAGGGTTTAGGGTATAGGATTTAGGGTATCGGGTTTAGGGTTAGGATTTAGGGATTATGATTTAGGATTTAGAGTATAGGGTTTAGGGTATAGGATTTAGGGTATAGGGTTCAGATAGGGTTTAGTGTTTGGAACCCTTTTGATAGGGAATGTTATCTATGCATCTTTTCATTGATAATAAATAGGCTAACGGTAGCAATTGAGTAAATGTTATCTATGCATCTTTTCTAGACTTCTTACGGCCGATACTTGTATTTCGTGTATGTTTTAAGGAGTTTTGTAGTTAAGAAAATTACTGAGAGTAACTGCATGCCGTTAAGTTTACTCCCTCCGCCTCGTCCCATATAAAAACGTCGTCCTACTTCACACTAGTTAATGATTAGAACTTGCTGCGTTTTAAGGTCAAAACGCATATAATCCTCAACTTAAGCCTTTTAATATTGCAGTAGAAAAAAAAAATAACAAACTTAATGCATAAAATAACATATACAAAATAGCAAAATAGCATACAAACGTAATAATAAACTTAATAATAGCATACAAATAACATACAAACTTAATAATAGCATACAAATTAACAAATAATAAAATTTAATAATAGCATACAAATAGCATACAAATTAACAAACATAATAATAGCATACAAAATAGCAAAATAGCATACAAACTTAATAATAGCTTACAAATAGCATACAGATTAACAAATAATAAAATTTAACATAATAGCATACAATATCAAAAAACTAAAATTAACAAATACAATATCAAAAAAATTAACAAATTAATAAACTAACTTAAAATTAACAACTACAATATAAAAAAAATTCAAATAAATACAAAAAAAAGGTAAAAATTACTGTATAATTTGAGAGAGTGGTGGCTGGCGGCGCGGCAGATCGGCGGCACGGCGGCGGCAGTGCGGTGGAGTGGAATCTGTTTAGAGAGAGAGAGTGTGTGTGTGTGTGTGTGTGAGAGAGAGAGAGATTATAATTTTAAAGGAAAGAGAGAGAGAGTGTGTGTGTGTGAGAGAGAGATTATCGGCCGGCGGCGGAGGTGGTTTACAACGGCAACGGCACGACGAAGGAGGGTGAGGGGCGACGGCAATGTCGACGGCGACGGCGACGGAGACGGTGGTGAACGTGTGCGTGGGGACGGCGCCGGCTCAACTGAGAGAGAGAGAGAGAGAGAGACAGACTTCGCGAATGGGGGGAGAGGCTGTTCGATTTGGGTTTTATTTTCAGTATTACTGTCGGAGCTCCGACAGTAATATCCGACAGTAAATTACCTAAATTACTGTCGGAGATTACTGTCGAAATTTCGACAGTAATATTATTCGCAATTTTCTGGGAATTTAAAAGGGAATATTCAATTCGAATATTCCCGTATTACTGTCGGAATATTACTGTCGGATTGTTCCGACAGTATTTACTGTCGAATGGAAAGGGAATATTCGAAGAATATTCTGATATTACTGTTGGAAATTCACTGTCAGATAAATTTCGACAGTAATTATTATCCCGCCAGATAATTTAAAATTACTGTCGGAAATCCGACAGTAACCAAAAAAATTCCAACAGTATTTACTGTCAGAAATTTGCGACAGTAATATATCCGACAATAATTAGCGTGTTTCTAGTAGTGTTCCTTTCCTCGATTGGTAGCAGTGGGAGCACAACAGTCAGGCTACGAGCTAGCTTGATCCAGTATAATACAACGGCCTAGAACTTGGTCCGATTTCTGTAAAACGACAGAAGGTAACCCCTTCCGTTTGTTAGTTTAGATATGTAAATACATTTTTAATATGTATGTAATTATTTCAAATACATTGTAATTACATTTTTTAATACATGCAATATATATTCTGTAATTAGACAAACTTGCAATAATTAAATACTAGCATGCAAATGTGTAGAGACCGAAAGGGCGAATTGGGTGCGTAAAACCTTCCCGATTCGAAACTTGGCCCCCGAACCCATAATCTAAAAGTTTTTCTCTCGTTTACTTATAAACGTGAGTGACGACTATGTTTTTAAAGATAAATGTATTTTTCATGTTTATCAAATCATAAAATCAAATAGAGGGAACCACAAGACACGAACAAAAAGCCCCCCCAAGGGGAACGATCTGCGGATCGGGGCGCTCACAAGTGGGAGATGGAGATGGAGATGGAGGGGATAAGGAAGAGAACTTTTTTTTTTTTTGGGGTAAATGAAGAGAACTTATGTGATCACTTGAAGATACATAAAGATCAATGTCTTCAAAAGGCAAAGAAGGATGAGTAGGAAATAGAGAACTAGGAGAAGTGGATGGAGAAGAGACAAAATTGGGCTTGAATGGAAATATGGTTTCACAAAAATGCACATCTCTAATGTAAATACTTGATGAGTAGAAAAATTATAGACTTTATAAGCTCCATTTTTTTTTGTTGTTAAAAGAATAGAAACATATCATGAATAGCCAAGAGTTCTGAGATGAGTATACTGAGGTGTGGTAGTAGACAAGAGTTTAAAGGAGTTTTGAAGTTGAGGACATAGTTAGGAAGTCTATTGCTAAGATAGGTGGCAGTTAAGAGACAATCTCCCCAAAATTTGTTACGGAGATGGGCTTGAAATCTTGAAGTATTAGTTAGTTCTAAAAGGTGTCTATGTTTCCTTTCAGCATTGCCATTTTGTTGTGATGTATCTGTGCAAGTTGAAAGTTTTATAGCTATGTAAAGTTGCCAGAGGGTCCGTGAAGTGATTTCTATCTCGGGGGAGATTCTAATGAAGAATCTTATGATTTTGAAAAAGACTATAAAAAATTATTTTGTGACTGGGAGAAAAAGTGTGACTTGATTAATGTTTTTATAAAGGAAAACCAACGTCTTTTTCTAGAGAAAGATAAACAAGAGGGTGACATAGCTCGTTTAGAAACTCTTCTCACCAAAAGTGATGTAGAGCTTGAAAAAGTTAAAAAGGAACTTGAAAAATCTGTTGATACTTTGCACAGGTACTTAAACATGAAAAGCCAAGCTTGATGAAGTTCTTGATTTAGGAACTGAAAGCAACGCTGGATTGGGAAATAAAATTCCTATGGCTCCTGATTTTATAAAAGAAACTAGAAAAGATTTTTCAAAAACAAGCAAAACAACTTTTCATAATCACAAGCCTACTGGAATGTTGTAAATGTTATCAAAGATGTGATAACATCTACTGTAATATCTAGTAAAAATCGCAGCGAATTAAAAAAAAAACTGTAAAGAACAAATTGTTTAACCTTTAGCTACAAGTATAAATACTTGTAAACGTGGCACTATGGCAAAAACCTTTCATTAGAAAATATAGAACATGTTACAAAGAAAAACAACTAGTGAAACTATAAAATGTTCCTAACACAAGTATTTCAACTAATTACAGTTCACCACTTAAAGATCTAAGATCATATATATTGTCTAAAGACAACAACAGTGGTCAAGTAACTCAATCTTTAGTTTCCAGAATACTTTGAACAGAATGTGACGGAAGATGTTGCAACGTCCTTGCTCACATTCACCTTTGGAACAGTTTGACAGTTCAAAACAATACTTCTCTGAATTCTCTCTATAAAACTCAGTATTGAACTACAGCCCTTGTTGTCCTTATATACTTCACGAGAATAAAGTAAGAACAAAACACTAAACAAAGAATGTTAGAATTAATATATAAATAGAATTAGTATATAAATATTTACCATATTTACTTTAATAAAGATCCTTGATTGAGTCAACTACTATATACCATATTTATATCAATCATGCTCTAATTTACTAATCAATCAAGATATACCAAAAAAATCATGAATCACAATCTTGATTGACTTCAAAATTTACCAAGAAAGGCAAAACCTAATCAATCAATTAGTCAATTATCAATTTATCAAATTGACCAAAATTAAGAATTGATTGAGAGGATTCTAAAATCCAACACAAGTACTTTGGTACAGAATGCCAAGTGAAAGAAATAGGGTGGTGACATCAGAGTTAAAGAATTTGGTGCCATTATTAGATCTAATTTGTTTGACTGTGGTACGAAATTGAGTATGAATCAGAGCAAGAAAGGCTTGAAGAATTTGACATATATAAGCTTTAGATTTCAACAGAAAAGTCCATGTAGCATTAGAATGATCATCAACAATAGTGAGAAAGGAATTACACCCATCTAGATTCAGGTGCTTATAGCGTTGGCTATGCGTGTTGGATTGGGCTTTGCCCTCAAATCGCTAGAAATCAAAACTTAAAACAAATTGTGGCTACTAGGATTCGAGCACAGGTCTTCACGGCCACAACGTGATGAAGAATGTAATACTCCATCCCACATTGGTTAGATGTGGGAAAGTGACCACTACCACGCTAGGCACCAACATCTTTCATGGACTTTTGGGTGGCTTGTGGTAGACCTTGTTAACCCAGGTGTTTAGAGGCCTAGTGCGTAGGCCATATGTAACGAACCGGATTTCGGACTTGGGTCGTTTCAATAAACCTTCCTCCGTCCCTTCATAGCGTGTATGTTATGTTGTGTAACATTCAATCAGAGACCATATATAACTAAACCACTGCCCGTATCGGGGACACATAAATTTGTCACTAGTTAATTAGTTTCCTCCAATATCTTAACACTTTTACTAATTTATGATTGTAGATCTTAGTAAAACAATGTATGACATGGTATAAAATAATAATACTCCTATAAATTATCGTATTGAGATTCATTGTTCCAAAGAAATCAATCTCTTATTTAATGATAGATTGTCATGCAATTAACATTAGATACGTTGAAGAACGTGACTACCAAAATCACACACAAAAGTCATGGTTACATTTCACGGACTATTGGTGTGGAATAATTAAGAATATCCCTAGCTTTACTCATATCTTAGCTACGTCGTAACTTAAAAAATGACCTTTGTAAAATACTAAATGAAGATATTATTAAAGTTGCTATAGCAATGACATACCTAAACCTTATGAAAACAATCCCGACAACTAAATACCATAATTTTGTGAAATAATGTAAAATGTATGTTCATTCATATGATAGCTAGTCAGGGATGGCCCTGAGCCATGTTTTGGGGGGCGATGGCCATGGGCCCCCCAATTTTTGGGGCCTTAAATTTATGTATATCATTTTAATATGTAGTATAATATATATAGTAATTATAATTTTTGTAATTAACTTTGTGGCTCAATAGTTAAGATACTTATGAAACTAGAGACTAGAGATTTTTAGATCGATACCTAGCAAAGTCGTCCAACCTTTTATTTTATTTTGGTTCACTAAATTTAATTAACAAACCTTATTTATGTATAATATATAATGTATTAGTATAACTTTATAATTGACTCTATGACTCAATGGATAAGGTGTTGTTTTATAAAATTAAAGATTTTGGATTTGACCTTAACGGAGTCATCCAGCCTTCATTTTATTTTGAGTCCGCTGAATATACTTATCCAAAAAAAAAAGGTTAGTTGGCCATCATTTTTTTTAACTGGGTCATTAAAAAAGTAAAAATTGTTTAGATTCAAAAACAAGTCCAATTATAATAATCATTGGGTAGATTATAATGAAATTCCAAGCAAAAATCAGGTTATATTCCTATTGTGCTCAAAAGATGCAAACAAAGTATATCATTTTTGTTGTTGATCACGCAAAAAAGGTTGAAGGTGATCACGCAAAAAAGAGGATGTCCTTCCCCGCTCCTGTGTCAATCAGCACTCTTTTCACTCTTCCTCTGCCAATCTTTGCTTCAATAGTCAGAGCATGCCCCTTGACGGCGGCCGGGTTGGCGGCCAGCTCGCTAGGTAGGAATTTAATTCCTTTTTTCCTTAGACTTGAGGTGGGCTGACAGTACGGTTGAGACTGTTGATCACCGTCTTGAGCTTGGTGATGCTTGACTATTCCTCTGTGATTGTATTGACCAAGACCTCATCCTCGTCGGCATTTGTCCTCGGGGCTTCCTTTGACCTTTCGTTGTTACCTCCTCCCCGCTTCTCATATCTTCTGAGCTCCCCCCTGTCGATCAGCTTCTGGATCTTCTTCTTTAGTTGAATGCAGTCTTCAGTTGTGTGCCCGATGCCATTGTGGTAGGCGCACCTTTTGTTGGGGTTGCGAGGATAAGGAGTTTCTCTCTGAGGTGGAGGTCGGCCAATCCTGTTTTTCGTAGAAGCACATTCATGATTTGCTCCTTGGTCATGTTTAAGGGGGTATAGAATTCTTCTTTCTTAGCCCATTTGTCCTTCCCCTTTCCGTTGCCATGTCCATTGCTACTCCCCTCCTTCTTCTGGTCCCCATATTTGTTCTCCTTTTTCTGCTTCTGGGTCCCTGGGGGTTTATGATCCTCTATTACCTGTTATGACAGGGTCTTCTCGACGTTCCCAATATTTTGCACGGCAGTATACATCTTCGTACTAGTAGTAGGTGGTCGCATATGCCGATTTCAGATAGGAGCTCGGCAGATCGGCATCCGGCCTGGAAGAAGGCAATTATTGTTTTGTGAGGGACGTTTAGCAATTTTTCAGCGACACACTTGAATCTGTCCAAATAACTTTCTAGGGACTCTCCAGGTTGCTGTTTGATTCCACAAAGATCAGATTCCTTTTTGGGGAGGTCGCCTGCTGATGAGTATTTCATCAGAAAGGCCTTCTTCAAGTCGTACCAATCTCTGATGGAGCCTTCTTCAAGCTCTTCAAACCAATTAAGGACGACCTCCCTGAACGTGCTGACAAATACCATACACCACAAGTCTAGATCTCTTGTGCACAATCCCATTTAAAGGAGTATCCCTGATCCTTCTATAGAATATTGTTGTCATGTTCCTTGATAGGTTGCCCTCCTTTCCTCTTTCGAGGGCCTTCAGTCTTTCCTTCATTTTGCGCAGTACCTCGTCTTCCAGGTCGTTGCTCCTGTCCCTCCTTTTAGATCGGCGGTCGTGGCTGTCGATCTTGGAGTATTTGTGTGATGATGCATCGCTGCTGGAGGTACTGTGCTGGATTGATTTGCGTTTTGACCTGTAGCTGCGCGCTTCTTCTAGCCTCCGTGGTCGCTCCACGTCGTGCTCGATTCGGGAGGTTCTGTAAGTTTTGGATGGACTGGGATCTCGAGCTGTGGTTCCCATCCTAGAGTGTACGCTGCCCCTAGGTCGCTCTCTGTCTGGGGTACCCAAGCGATCCTTGACGCTTGGCCTTTGGTTTTCTTCCATTCTTCGCCCAAGTCGATTTTTAGCACTCACTTTAGGAGCGTCAGCCCTAGACCCCCCGTGATGACTGTCAGCCCGCAGACCCCTGACCTCCTTCCTGTCAGGTTGAGCATCGTGGTTGTCGACTAGGTGAGGACTGGAGCTCGGGGTTGGTAGCTGAGTTGCTTGGGCGGCTAGTTTTCGAGATAGCTCGTACTCGCGTACCTTCAGCTCTCTCTGTTTTTTCAAGAAAGCTTTTTCCTTCCTTATGTGCTCCAGCTCGGTGAGGTCAATCTCTTGTTGTGTGAGAGGTGGCCTATATATCTCCTATCATGATGAAGTCGTCTCTGTTTCCAGAGTCCCCGCTCTCTGAGGAGGTTGGGCTCGATGTCTGTCCATCTTGGTTTGACCTGACCGGTCCTTTAGCGGGTTGGGTCGGCCGTTTGCCTATTGCTTTTTTTCGTATTGCTTGAGCTAGTTTCTGAACTCGGGTGTTTTGATGAAGAGGGAGACCTGATGAGGGCACTACAGGTGACTCATTCTCAGTTTGCTTAGGAGGATGGCCAATGGGCGGAGCCGCCGTAGGCATGGCCGGGGTCGTTGCTGGAGCTGCCTGCTTGGAGACTTGCTTGGAGGTTGTCATGATTGATCACAGAAAAAACTTCAGGTCCCTGCAACTGAACCAAACTGATCACACAAAAAAGGTTGAAGGTGACCACGTCTGATCCACGTGTGTAGTCTAGTAGGATTCCGGCTTGTGTTGCAGGTATTGCCCTTGAAGTCTAAGTAGTTTGAGCCATGTGATCAACAAAGTGCACCGTAAGGGGGCTGGGTTGTCCCAGCGATAACCCTCAGGCGTGAGAATTAGTAATACAGTAGAGAAGATGAATGCTCTAACAAAGTATAGCTTTTGCAAGTAATTTACGTGTGCCTTATGATGCCTGTGAGGGTGCTTATTTATAAGGAGATGAGCCATAATCCTAGGAGGTTTCGGAATGAGAGAGATATGATCAATTCCCACGTCTTTCGGATTATGTTTCCTTGTCTGCTTAGGACTGATGTATACAGAGTTATAGCAGGACTCTTCCCAGGCGAGAGGTGATTCTGTAAAGGACTCTGTTTTGCTGAGCTGAGAGGGGGTTACATCGAGGTCGGCCTGGTATGTATCCAAGTCGCTCGATGTTAATGTGGTCAAGGTCGGCCTGATATGTATCCAGGTCGCCCGATGCTGATGTGCTCGGCCTGAGATGTCTCTAGGTCGCACTATGGGTCCCTGTGGTCAGCGCGCTGGGGAGAGTATACTGGTGAAGCAAGCGACCTGACGTGGTATGACTGTCAGGTCGTCATATTGACAGGAGGGTGTGCCACCTCGGCCCATGTCCAGCTGGCGCCTCTGATGCCGCGTGTCTACCACATGTCAAGCTTTAGGGTTGAGGCCGTTCAGTTGTAAATTATGTAAATTGGTGCAGAATAATAATTTTCAATAATTATTTGATACTTATTATTTCTTATATCTTTGTAGATATTGCACTTTTTTAATATTTTAAATGATAAAAAGTGAAAATATTTGTGTAAAATTATTATTGTTATATTTTAACAAGGGTCCTTTTTTTCTTTTTGCCCTATGCCCCCAAAAGTTCAGGACCAGCCCTGTAGCTAGTAATCGTATGCAATCGGTGCCATGCATGCATTGATAATAAAGAACAAGCACCGTCTTTCTTAGTTCTTACAAGTCTGTATCATGAAACTAGTTTTTTATTCCTTGCTTTCCTTGTTATTTTAACCGGAGGAGGTTCCATCAGGAATTTAATTCTCAGTCCATAATTAAGTCCGGTCGTAATTACCGACGGAGAGGCTCCTACGGTAATCCATTCAATATTGACGAATTACCCTCCCCTTTCATTTCCCAAACTCTCTCTCTCTCTCTCTCTCTCAACCCGTTTGGTGGAGCGTTTTCAAAATAGACAGATTTTTCAAAATGTCATTTTTTTTCTTATAATTGCGTTTGATTTTTTCTTATCAGTGTTTTAAAACCTATGTTTTGAGAAAAAAACTGAAAATTTCAATGTTTTAAAACGCAACTGCGTTTTAAAAACACAACATTTTTTGCCACAGCATTAAAACACTATTTTCGCAAATAAGCTGCATTTTGGCTAAAATGTACGACCAAACGGGCTGAGAGAGTGAAGGAGTGTTTGGGAAATGAAAGGGGAGGGTAATTCGTCAATATTGAAAGGATTACCGTAGGAGCCTCCGTCTCTTATTCTACGTATTACTCTCTCTCTCTCTCTCTCTCTCTCTCTCTCTACGTATTACTCTCTTAATTTACTATCACGACACTAATCAAGCCACTTCAAGTTAGACATGCCCAAACGGTTCGAACCGCCGGTTCCAAAAACCGTCAGACAACAAACCGTAACCGAATCGACAAATCACGGTTACGGTTCCGGTTCCGAACCGGCTAAGCCGGTTCCGGTTCCAAACCGTAATTTTTAATTATTTTTTTAATATTTTCTTATAATTTTTTTTAAAAAAGATTTCATCTCAAAACTTTGTACAAAGCATTTTTTGAATTTTTGAAACTTTGTAAACTTTTCATTTTTGAAATTATAGAGTAAACAAGGCAATTTCAAAATTAAAAATTTAAATTTTGGCAATTTTTCATGCTTTGGAACCGGCGATTCCGATTTTTCACGATTTGGAACCGACTTTAACGAACGTCTCTTGAGTCTTCAAGCCTTTTTCCATGCATTTTGAAGCCTTCCAAGTCCTTCCATTTGTCTTGTATGATAGAGGCCATCTTTGCAAAGCATTTCCTTCATGTTTCATAGCTTGAAACTCTGCATCTAACGCTTCGTGCACGAATAACTCTTGCTTGAACTTTCATACCCAATCTTTTCCCATAGAACCATTGAACACGTGTATAAACTTTGGAATAGAGCTATGTTGGTTCATATCATTGAATCCCAAACTTCCTTGTTGTATAATCCTTCTAATCCATTGAGAAACCCAAGATCAAAAAACCCTAGTTCAAAAAATCCTTGATCAAGAATCTCAAACTTCCTCGGTCCTATAATCCTTCCTTTAGTCCGTAGGCGAGTACATATATATAAATTACTACACATCAGGGACATACATAAATTCGTCACAAGTTGATTAGTTTCCTCCAATATCACAACACTTTCACTAATATATAATCGTAGAACTTAGTTTTCTCCAATATCACAACACTTTCACTAATATATAATCGTAGAACCTAGTCAAACTATGTGTAAAATGGTATAAACTAATATAATTAGAACTTAGTCAAACTATGTGTGAAATGGTATAAATTAATATAAATTATCATACTGAGTTTCATGGTTCCATGAATAGAAATCAATCTCTTGTTTAATAGTAGATTGTCATGCAATTAACATTAGATACGTTGAAGAATGTGACTACCAAAATCACACACAAAAATCATGGTTACATTTCATAAGGATTATATGTGTCAAAGCTACATTTCGCTGATTTAAGTAGTGGAATCACTTCTATTTGATCTTTTATTTTATTACAAGGTGTTTTTATGGTCAAATTCTTTAAAATTATTTTCAAAATTACCAAACACTAAAAAATAAGGAAAATATTTTTTAAAAAAATGAGGAAAATATTTCTCGAAAATTATTTTCCGTAAAACAACCAAAGCCTAAGATTCCATTTAATTATAAATTCTTTAAAAATAACCTTAAGTTAACTCATTTCAGGAGCAATCATAGGAAAATCCTTATTTGATTAATGAAAGTTATTTGTTTGATTATAAATCTTAGCCCATGCTCCGCACGGGTTCAATTTGATTTTGAAATTAATTAATACATTTCAAAAGCATATTTATAAGAAATTATCATTATTGAATATATGCGTTTGTTGATTTAGTGTCTGACAAAAGTTAGGTGTTGTTAATAACTGTAAATTAATGGATGGTTAATATAATATACTTTCGTTTCAGAATAAGTTAATGTTTTATTGATTTTTATACATGTATGAGTATATCGTTGTTTCTATACATCTTTTTTTATTTTTAAACTATCCTTTAATAATATCAAATTGTTGGATAGTTACAGTTATGCATGTCTTTATCTACTCATTTCCACAATAACTCAACAAAAAAATAGCAAAAAAGTATCCTCATTTTTCTCCAAAAATCGAAAGAAATCACTCCTCGAACAAACAGATCATCCAAACAGCAAACAGAAATAAAAACACTGTAAAATCACCAAGTTTGACATCAAATATTTGTAGCAGGGAGAGCATAAACAATTTAATGTAGTAACAATTATCATTAAAACCGTGAAGAATTTTTAAAGAAAAATTATTAATATTATCCATTGGATCATAAGCAATTCTCATTAATTTTGATGATTATTATTATATTATCCATTGTATACAAAATCAAAAGTTGAGATTAGAGCCTGTTTGGTGTAGCGTTTTGAAAACGCAGTGTTTTAAAAACGCAGTGTTTCTAAAACGCAAATTATTTAAAACGCGGCTTTTTTCTTTATAAATACGTTTGGGATATTATGTCAAAACGCTGCTTTTTATTCCCTATTGCGTTTTAAAATCTACGTTTTGGGAAAAAGCTAGGAATTCTAGCGTTTTAAAACGCAGCTGCGTTTTCAAAACGCAGCGTTTTCTACCGCAGCACTGAAACGCTAAGTTAAGAAATAAGCTGCGTTTTAACCCTGCGTTTTGGCCAAAACGCGCGAACAAACGGACTCTTAATTGCATTAAATAACTCACATACTTGCATTAATTGCATTTTTCAACTAATCAATAAATCTCAGATTTTTGCTCCAATGAATAATAATAATAGTAACCATCAATGATTAGTAAGATAAAATATTCATTGAAAACTCCCTTATATATATATATATAAATATATATATATATATATATATAGGAATATTCAATGGTGTACTCTATATCTCTCTAACCATCAATGATTACTGTTATATCAATCTTTGGATCAGAAATCAAAGGTTGAGATTAATTGCATTAAATAACTCACTTACTTGCATTAATTATATTTTTCAACAAACCATTAAATCTTAACCTTTAATTTTTGATCTAATGAATAATAATTAGAGTAACCATCAATAGTTAGAGAGATAAAGTAACCATTGAAAACCCTTATATATATATATATATATATATATATTGCATTAATTATATTTTTCAACAAACCATTAAATCTTACCCTTTAATTTTTGATCTAATGAATAATAATTAGAGTAACCATCAATAGTTAGAGAGATAAAGTAACCATTGAAAACCCTATATATATATATATATATATACAGAGAGAGAGAGAGAGAGAGAGAGAGAGAGAGATACCTTGGGGTTGGAGAACTGTTGAAAGAAGCCAAGGAGACTTTCCAATTGCTTGAGCTTCATGTTTTCTATTCCTTCAGTGGGTGGGTTAAGAAAATTAGAACTTGATACAGATAAAGAAAATCAGAGAAGGTTTCAGTTAGAAACGGAAAGAAACGACTCAATTTATATATACATATGTATAATAAGTGGATCAAAACTGATGCAAATTTTGGGTGGAAAATAAATAGCAAAAATAGAGATTTAAAAGAAACTAAAATAACTCAAAATTCAATAAAAATTGAAAAATTATTGAGACTTCAATAACATTGAAACAAATCGAGATCTTAAGAAAATGGCAGAAATCAAGATTTTAAGAATTTAATTTGAGATGTCAATTCTAGCAAACTATTTCATAGAATTTATTTTCTTGTTTACCAAATCCATATTTCAAATAATAAGGAATTTCCTCATGCAGAGGCTTCAAGGATGTTAGGACCTTAGATTTAATAAGTTTTGATGTTGCAAAACTATATTAGCATAATTTCTCATAAAACAGATTAATATGCTTAAATGTATATGATTTGTTGTCAAATAAACAGCAAACAACTAAGATATAGTTGACATGATGATCAAACAAACTAAGATTTGCAGAACAACAAACACCACAACAAACACCTAAGATTCGTGGATGAGTTAGCAAGAGTAGCATACCATGTATTGAACATTCATTGGACGAATAGCTACTAAGACAATCTTTAAAAGAATGTTCCAAATCCTAAAAGAATATTTTTGCAAGTGGTCTGCAAGTTGAATGCCACATAAACTGCATTCATAGCTGGATATTGTTCATCTAGTTATACAACGTCTAAATTAGAACGGAAACTTTCCAAACAACGTCTATATAAAGGAAAGTTCTCCTATCATATCAACAGTGGACGGTTTTAGAGAGATAGTATATATACATATATAGTGATCATCAAATAAAGAGAGCATGATACAGAGACAAGATCAAGAACTCTCCAAGAGTGAAACAACTATCATTGTTCGTTCGAGAATAATTTGAAATATTTGGATATCTAAGTTATTAAAGCATTTACCATCCCAGTAAGATCAAAATCACTCATTTACGTACTGCTAGATCAAGCAAAGCAGCAGCATAACTGTTCTTGTAAGCAGTTACACATCTAATAGTAGTAGAGCAGTGACATTGAGCTACAACAACAGCTTCGTTAGACTAGTTAGATTCATTTTATTAAGAAGCAAACCACCACCCCCTTGTGTATTGTGTAAAGGTCCTAGTTTGAGAGACAACATATAGTAGAGAATTATAGTGGATTATTGTCTCATTGAGCCAGAGGGTTGTGAGAACATGTAGAATAAGAGATCCGAACTACTATAAATCATTGTGTCAATTTCTCTATCCTTAAACTCTTTACTTATTGCTTACTGTATATTGAATGTTTATTTTTGCATGATCTTAACTATTTCTATATTTTACTGATCAAACAATCATCAAACTATCTATTTGCTGTAATCAATCGTCAAAACACTTCACACACACAAGATAATATTATAACTTGTCTTGAGATAACAGATTAATTCAAATTATGTTGTACACAACTTTGTTTAACAATCATAACTATTTTGACAAACCTTAACTGTTTATCCCCATATTGCCAACAATTTTCTATTTATCAAGAGTTGATCAATCTCAGTGATCATAGTAAAGTGTGTACTTATATAAGAATCCTTTATAATCATTCCTGCTATTATCAAAGTTGTTTTTGAACAAAATTAAATGGATTTAATCTGGAAACCGCCTTCTTTCAATAAGCACATAAAGCTATATATATTGATTAAGTTATTATCTATGCTATATATACCTTATATTAGTAGTAACTCTTCAATTGGTATCAGAGAAATAACAAATATATTAGTTAGGAACCTGTATTCTTGATAGGAGTAATTAATTGTGACATTTCTTGTTGATTTTGTACTAAATATTTGAGAAAATATTGCACTTATGGTGACACCAGAGGTAGCGCGTGGGCATGCAGTAATGAAAAACAAAGTCATAAAGTTGTGCTGAAGGAATTAGAATTGCATCCAACATAGCGCATGGGCACGCAAAAACTATGCACGAGATTTTCATGCGTTTGAGAAGTATTCCAAGACTTGGGGCGCAAACAATGTATTCAGCACAAGATTTTATTTTGGGAAATTAGGAAAGTTTTAATATCCTTCTTAAATTAGACTTAGTTTATCTTTTTGTGAAAAAACTGCTGGGCAATTTTAGGACTTTAATGTGGCAGTTTTTTTTTTTTTCCTTAAGATTAGGATTTTTTGTTTCTCTTTTAAAATCATTTCACTATGGGAATCAGTTAGCTAGCGTAGAAAGAAGGGAGAGAAACTGGGTGCAACAGTTGTGAAGGGAAAAAAAGCATCAATTGTTGGGTATTGAATTTCGTAAGTTTTCTAATTATTTAATTTTTCAGTCAATGAACAATTGAAGTTTCGATAATTTACTACTATGAGATTGAATTGGTGATTAATCTTGCATAATTGTAAGTATTTATTTGTTCTCTTTTCTACCCGTTCGATGAATGTTGTGATTAGTTGATTTTCAAGGCCCGAATTTCAATTGACATAATATATATTCTAATGCTAGTTGAAACCTTTGATCCGTGATTGTCCGAGCGTTTTGACACCGTAGCAATGCAAGTAACACACCTTTTAGGCATCACAATCATAATTGTGTTGTGTTGCGGGAGCGAATAATCTAATTTAAATGTACTGCATCAGTAAACATCGATTAGAATTGGGTGTCTCTTTTCTTATTGCAACTAGAATCGCTAAATCTTACGAGCGTCTCGAGGGTTGTATTCCGATTAGGTGGGAGTTAACGAGCTTCTCTCAATTTTCAACTTTAGGAGTGTTGGAATATGCTTTCCAAGAATAGTTTTTGAGATTCTCTAAATTAGTTAGATTTGAGATTGTTTTTGCCTTTCTTAAAATTTGTTTATACATGCATGATTGATGTATTTTTGGTAAATAATCTTTGACTTTTTGATTGATTCAATCAAGTTTTTGATTGATGTAAATATAGTAAATTGTTATACTAACATTAACATTGCCTTCTAAGTATTTTCGTGTAGTCCTGGAGCCTATTTAAGAAGATGTTCTCTTCTTCATTGAGCACGCTTTGGAGAGAGATCTGAGATAGAAAAGGGCTAATACACTGCTGTGTCGTGTGTTGAATGTGAGCGGAAATACAGACACATCCTTCAACACATCTCGTTCTGAAGTACTAAAACTGTGTTGAAGTTTCTGTCCTCGATGGAAGTCAGTGTTTATTAGACAGGATTGTATTACCAAAGCATGAGTTTGTAGTCTCTTATGTCTACTTTCTTTGTTGGGATCTTTTGTTAAAGTTTCGCTAGTTGTTTTCTTTGTAATCGGTTCTATATTTTCTAGTGAAAAGATTTTGCCATATTGGCACGTCTACAAGTATTTATACTTGTAGACAAAGGATACATCAATCTTGTTAACTTTCTGTTTTAATTATTCCGCTGCAATTCTACTGGATGTTGCTGTAGATGTTATCACATTTTTGATAACATTTACTGTATTCCAGCATTATTTTTCCGAGTTACATAGCTATAAAACTTTCATTTGGTATCAGAGCATACACTTGACATAACTAAGTGAGGTTCCTGGTTGTAGCTATGTCGGATACTCAGTATGGTACTCAACGTCCTCCTATCCTCGATGGGTCTAATTACTCTACTTGGAAACCCAAGATGCGCATGTACCTCAAGTCTCTTGATGAAAGAACATGGCTCTCGTGGTTACAGGTGGACTCCACCTAGAGTAATTGACATCGATGGAGACTATAAAATTACCTCGAAGCTAGTTGGACGACCGAAGAAAGAAGCGTAGCAAATTTTAATTCAAAAGCTATTAATGCTATCTACTACTGTGGAACCAAATATTTTCAAAATAATTGTTCATTTTGAATCAGCCAAAGAAGTATGGGAAGCCCTCCAAGCTCATTGTGAGGGACCTGATAGCGTTCGTTTAACCAAGCTACGTTTACTTACAACTCGTTTTGAATATTTAAAAATGGAAGAAGATGAGGACGTTTCATCCTACTATGACAAGTTGGTAGACTTGTCTAATGAGTCTCTAGCCTTGGGAGAACCTATTTCCAATGCAAGACTTGTTAGCAAAATGAAATGAGATCTCTTCCAGAACGTTTCAATATAAAAATCTCTGCTATAGAAGAAGCTCATGACACTGGAAGAATGAGTTTAGATAAACTCTCTGGTATTCTTCAAACCTTTGAGTTAAATCTATCTTTGCAGAACAAAAAGCAGAATAAAAATGCTAAAAGTATTGCTTTGCCTGTTGCACAAAATCAATCTGACTTGTCAGAGGAATTACTTGAATTTACAAATGATCTTGGGAAGGCAGATTTTGGAGAAGAATCTCGTGCTATGTTGGTCAAAAAGTTTAACAACATTTTGACCAAAGGGCAAAACTATCAAAAATATCAAAAAACAAATGCCACTCCAAAATTTGTTCCAAGAAAATTTTCTTCGAAAAACAGTTCTGATAATTCTGATAATTCCAAAGACAAGTTTATTCCTAAACTTCCTTCAAAATATAAATCAAAAAAGGAAGAAACTGTTCAATGCAGAGAATGTTTTGGCTATGGTCACTATGCTGCCGAATGTATTAATACTACAAAGAAAAAGGGAAAAAGTTTGGCAGCTACCCTAAGTGATAGCGATGATGATCAATCCGAAGAGAAAACTGCACTAAACAGTTTTTTTGAAACCCAAAAAGTGTTACAAATAAATCCTCATGGTGTATCTAAAGGTGTTGCCTTAAATGTGGCTCCAACCGTGATCACATCGTTAAAAGATTCATTCAGAACCGAATTGTCTCAACTCTTCCATAGTTGATGACAATCATGTCCACAATGAGTCGATTCGATTCGAAAATCTGGATTTATTAGAGGATATATAAGGCACTTTATGAAGATTGGGTAAAGAAGGAAGAAAAGTTAAATCTTCTCACTGAGGAAAATGAATATCTTTCAAAAGAACTTGAAGTTCAGAAAACTTCAAATGAGTTGCTCTCAAAGGAGAATGAAGTTCAGAAAGCTTCCATTGCTAGACTGGAAGTCATGCTCACCAAGAAAGATGTGGATTTTGAAAAAGCCAAAATTAATCTTGAAAAAGCAAATGAAACCATGTCCAAGCTAAACAAAGGCAAGGTTAAACTTGATGAACTTCGACTTATGGTCAAGAAGACACTTGAGTGGGATTCAAACCCGTTGCTTTTGTCAAGGAAAGAATGAATGGTGAACATGTTAATCAAAACAAAATGGCTAACGAAAAGGTCTAGACACTGGAAACGCGATATTTGCCATTACCGTAATGTTTCAAGTCATATTAGACCTTATTGTTACAAAATGAAGGCAGATTTGGCAAAAATTCTCACCGTAAATCGCTCCGGACGTAATGTCGTGGAAAATGTCTCCACATCGAATCAAGACATCTCCGAAATTCGGAAAAATATGGGTCAAGAAAGCTGATGTAACGTGCAATGTTACATACACTTCCTTTAAAACCAATGTTGCTGGCTCATGGTTTTTTGATAGTGGATGTTCCCGTCATATGACAGGACGATGAATACTTGTCCGAATATTCTAGCTTCAATGGTGGAAGTGTGACCTATGGGGTGGTGCAAAAGGAAGAATTGTTGGTAGAGGCAATCTTGATGTTGAGGGATTGCCAAGGCTTAAGAATGTTCTTCATGTGGAAGGTCTTAAAGCAAATCTCATCAGCATAAGTCAATTATGTGATGATGATTTGCATGTCAAATTTGACAAAAACTCATGTGAAGTATTTGATGGTACTAACAAATGTATTCTTGCAGGTACTAGATCCTCGGATAATTGTTACATGTATGGTGAAGTTGTTTCATGCCATACCTCAAGTGTTAATGATAGTTCTCTTTGGCATCAAAAACTAGGACATGCTAGTTTTCATAAAATTCATGATATAATCAAACATGATGCCGTCAGAGGATTACCAAAGATTAACACAAAGAATGTGGGTGTTTGTGGTCCATGCCAAAAGGGGAAACAAACTAGAGTGTCCCACCCAAAAATTCAACAACGTTCCTCAAAACGTTGTCTTGAGTTCATTCATACGGATCTTATGGGTCCAATTGAAGTGGAGAGTCTAGGGAGAAAAAAATATTCCTTTGTGTGTGTTGATGATTTTTCTCGGTATACTTGGATTATTTTCTTGAGAGAAAAATCTGAAACTTTTGAAGCTTTTAAAACTTGGTACAAAAAGGTCCGGAATCTATATGACTTAAAAGTTATTAAGATTCGTTCGGATCATGGTACCGAGTATGAAAATTCTTCGTTTTCCAAATATTGCGATTCAAAGGGGATTACTCATGAGTATTCAGCCCCCAAAACTCCACAGCAAAATGGAGTAGCGGAAAGGAAAAATCGCACACTTCAAGAAATGGCACGTGTTATGCTTAGTTCTCAAAATCTTTCAAAACGTTTTTGGGCTGAAGCCTTAAACACTGTTTGTCACATTGGAAATCGTGTATATTTGAGACCCGGTTGCACCATGACTCCATATGAAATCCTCTTGGGAAAAAAACCGAATCTCAAATATTTTCACGTTTTTGGGTGTATATGTTATCTCTTAAATGACCGAGATCATCTTTCAAAATTTGATTCTAAGAGTGACAAATGCATTTTTGTGGGCTATTCATCAAATAGTAGAGCATTTCGAGTCTTTAATCTTCGGACTAAGACTATAATGGAATCCATAAATATTACTTTTGATGATTTTGCAAACCTTGACGTAAAACCGCCGAAGATGATATTACGGGGTTCTTTGGATGATGCAGGCGAACGTGCGTAAACAAATGTTACCGATTCACAAAATCCAGATCAAATGACTCAAGGAAATGTGTTCGAAAATGTGGGGACATCCTCGAACACACCTACCAACGACTCAGATCAGTGAACAGAATCGAAACGAACCGTTGAATCTTGATGGCCGAAACCGATCAAAGGCGGATGTGTCAAGCGTAATTCGAAAAATCATCCCACAACTCAAGTGATTGGTAATGTGTTTGATGGAATGAAGACAAGACAAAAAGGTAAAGTGGATTACAAAAAATGGTAAGCTTGGCCTATTTGTCATCGATTGTTTAAATGCTAGAACTTGTTGCTTCATATCAAATCTTGAACCTAAAAATGTGAAAGAAGCTCTTGGGGATGATTTTTGGATAACTGCCATGTTGGAAGAATTAAATCAGTTTACCAAAAATGATGTTTGGTACTTAGTTCCTAGACCTAGTCAAGGTAATGTAATAGGAACTAAGTGGATTTTCAAAAATAAACCGATGAGTCCGGGAAAATAGTTAGAAATAAAGCACGATTGGTAGCTCGGGGTATACACAGTAGAAGGGGTGGACTTTGATGAAACCTTTGCTCCTGTAGCCCGCATTGAGTCTATTCGATTAATGCTTGCCATTGCATGTCATCTTGGAATCACACTCCATCAGATGGATGTGAAAAGTGCTTTTTTAAATGGCATTTTGAATGAAGAAGTTTTTGTGGAACAACCAAAAGGATTTGAAGATCCTCACAAACCAAACCATGTTTTTAAATTGAAGAAGGCATTGTATGGTCTTAAACAAGCTCCTAGAGCTTGGTATGGAAGACTTACTGAATACCTTCTTGAAATTGGTTTCAAAAGAGGTGAGGTTAATAAAACTCTGTTCATTCAAAAGGAGAAAAGTGACATTCTCATTGCTCAGATATATGTGGATGACATTGTGTTTGGATCTACATCTGAAAAGATGTTAGGACATTTTGTCAAAAACATGACATCCCATTTGAGATGAGTATGGTTGGTGAGTTAAACTATTTTCTTGGTCTCCAAGTGAAACAAAGCAATGAAGGAATTTTTGTATCTCAAACCAAGTATGCTCAAAACTTGGTAAAAAAATTTGGTCTTGAGAATGCATCCCATTTGAAAACTCCCATGGGATCATCTCAAAAGTTGTGTAGGGATGATGAAGGTGAAGGTGTAGATCACACCTTGTTTAGAAGTATGATAGGAAGTCTATTGTACCTAACTGCCAGCCGCCCAGACATTATGTATAGTGTTTGTGTCTGTGCAAGATACCAAGCAAATCCCAAAGTCTGTCATCTAAAGGCCTTAAAACGTATCATTCGATATGTTAGTGGGACAACCAAACTTGGGCTGTGGTACACTAGAGACACTAATACCAATCTTGTTGGTTTTAGTGATTCAGATTGGGCAGGAAATATTGATGATCGTAAAAGCACCACTGGGGGTTGCTTTTACTTGGGGAACAATTTGGTTTCATGGTATAGCAAGAAATAAAACTGCGTGTCACTATCAACCGCTGAATCTGAATATGTAGCGGTTGGTAGTTGTTGCTCTCAACTTCTTTGGATGAACCAAATGATCAATGATTATGGGCTACATAGTGATACTCTTGTTGTTTATTGTGATAATTCCAGTGCTATAGATATCTCGAAAAATCCTGTTCAACACTCCCGCACCAAACATATTGATATTAGACATCACTTTATTCGGGATTTGGTTGAACAGAAAATTATCCGCATAGAATTCATAGGAACTGAGAATCAATTAGCTGATGTGTTCACCAAGGCTCTTGATTTTGAGAGATTTTCTACTCTTAGGAAATCTCTAAGTCTGTGTGCTATTTGATTGTCTCACAACATGTGGTCTCAAGTGTGACCACATGTGCATGTTGTAAAAAAAAAAAAAAATCATCATCATCATCTTGCATGTTGTCTTGGGCACGACTTTGTCAAATGATTTTTAAAAATGTGGTATTTGGAAGACATTTTTTTTGAATGTGGATCTCTATTCAAAAATATATATATATAAAAAAAAAAAAAAGGAGGTTCTCCCAGTGAATGAGCCAAATTAGTGATTGGAAGCCTTTGAGGAAAAAAGCTACCTTCTCAATGTGTATGCAGCCACTCATATGTGATCTTATAATCTAGATCAATATGTTCTTTGAATTTTTGGCGTGATCATATGAGAAAGGGCTATCCTTGAGGAAGAGTGAAAGCTACCTACTGGTTAAATCCCTTCAGCTTTAAGGCAAAAATCATCATATAAAGGGACTGGGAGAAAAGGATCTTGATCCATTGAATTCAAAAATTGCAAAATGTGTCTTTTAATGTGCCAACATTTTTCTCCTTCACATTCATTGAGCAAAGTCCCTCACTTGTGTGCGCATTGTCTTATTCTTCATGGTTAGGCATACCAATAGGACATTTTGTCTGGTGAAAATACTATCATGCTTACAGCTTCTCATCATCTATTTTCTCCAAAGTGGTTTATTGACTGTGAATCTTTATCCCTCATTGTGTTTGTCTATAATCAATTTGAATGGTTCTTGTTTTTTTGAGCATTGAGATGACTTGATGATCCTCTAAGCAGAAGATTTATCACAGGGACATTTTGGGTAATATTAAGTTGCCTATTTTTGATGAGAATTTGAAAAAAAAAGGAAGTTATTTTACCAAAATTTTTTTTTTGGTAAGTAGCAGTTTTTGGGAAAGTAGCAGTTGTCTTTCTATCTCTCAAAATTGGTTCGTTCTTCCCCAAAAATTTAAACCGTGCCCTAACTGTGCCCTAACTGCTTCTTCTCTCTTGTGTTCTAACAAATTCGTTCAAGTGCAGTCTCTCTCTTTTCTTCCAGATTCTTCATGGCATCCAAGGCTGTGGGCTCTCCTTCTTCATCTCAGAATCCAGCATCTCCTTCATCTGATGTCTCCCCAAATATGGAGACATCCGCCACTCACAATATTCCCCCTCTCACTGTTGTTCCATTTGATGATATCCCTGCTCCTATTGAGGTTATACTCCCAGGCGAAGCAGGTAATATCATTGACGTTGAAAACCCTCCTGATTTGAAGCAAGTAGGCGCCTCGCTTGGCCCTATTGGGCGTCCTACAGTGCGCTTCTCCAAGCGGCAAAGGGGGCTTACTCCCAATTTGGAGCCTCTGTCTCCTACCTCTGTTTCTGAAGCAAAAAGGGGGCGCTTGCTGCAAAAAGAATCTTCAGTAGTACACCTTGAAGATGCAGACGCCACTGATGCTGATTTTGTCCCGCCTTCATCCAATGAGGATATGGATTTTCCTCATGTGTGTGTGGTACGCACTAATGTTCCTCCCTCCGCTTCTGAGCCATCTCTTCCTGCTTCTGTGATGCAAGAAGATTCTGATGATCTCTTTGAAGAGATTGATAAGTTTCAGTCCAATGCTGATCTGGACAGTCCTGTGGCTCCCTCTGTTCAAGCGGCCTCTCCTACACACAGTGATGGTCTCCCTGATGACTCCACCCTTGCAGAAGTCATGCTCAAACTAGGGAAGAAATCTTCTTGCCCTAAGTCCCCTACTCTTCCATCCAGTGATAGTAAAAGAACAAATTCCCTTGATAGGGATTCTGTGGAACCATCTGGACAAGCTTCTTCTGAGTCTATTGAAGGTCTTCAATCTGATGATGACGAAGATGTGGTGGCATCTCCTCTCACATCTTCTCTACCCCTGGATATTGGTTCAGCTTTTAATCCTCTTTTCTACACCCGTGAGGCATCCTTGAGGTATGATCGCTTCATCACTCGCAATCTGCTTGAGGAAAAATAGGTTCAGTTAGAGGTTCTTGATCGTTTTAATTTATCTAAATTTTTAATTGATCGAAAACTTTTAAATACCGTGACCTCTTCCTCACCGTATGTCAAAACTCTTGTCATAGAGTTTTATGCCAACCTTGAAAAGGCCATGTGCATGGAAGGTTCTGACAGATTTGGTCAGGTTTTTGTTCGAAACAAAATACTCATTTTTTCTCCTTCCAAAATCAATGATTTTGTGCTACTGAGGATGTTGAATTATCAACTGTGGCTGATAATTTCAATGAAATCACTTCTGTCTTGACTGGGGGTAGAATCAGTAAGTGGCCTATCTCTCCTGAGAAACTTCAGTCTGCTCAATTAACTTCGTTTTACTCTGTCTTGCACAAGTTGTGTACTGCAAATTGGGTCCCCTCCAACAATACATCGGTTGTGACTCAATCCCAGGCTAGGCTCATCTTTCAAATAGGCACTGGCCTTCCTTTTAATTTTGGGCAAATGGTGTTTGATAGTGTCACATTTTATGCTGAAACTCTCTCGGATCGCTGGTCTTTCCCTTTTCCAAGCTTGATTTTTCGATTCTTGGTGCATCATGGGATTGTGTGCACTGATCGCATCACAAGTCGCCCCAAGGTTTTGAAAATTTCTACTCAACTGTTGAAAGGAGATAGGGTCATTGACTTACCCTTGGCCAGTTCTACTGTTGCTGCTGCTGGGATTTCTCCATCTTCTTCTCCAGTTCATATGTCCTCTGCAGGTGTCCCTGATTCCTCTACAGCCTCTCTGTCTGTGCCATTTGTTCGCTCGCAGCTTCCTCTTCTCGCTGCTCAGATTGATGCTACTCGTGCTCACCTTGTATTTCTTGAGGATTTGCACTCACGGTTCCAGGCTTTTCTTGATGAACAAGTGCCATCCTCTTCTGGACAAAAAGGGGGAGACTCCTCTAATGCAGGGGGAGACAACAATGCAGGGGGAGACAACATTGTTTGACATTACTGCCTCAAGGATGTTGTTTTAAATGTTATAACATTTCTGTGTCTTGATTGTTAACTGTTTAAACAGTTTATTTTGATTTCACTACTCTGAACTCTCTGATATTATATTATATCTTTGTGTTATATTAATCATATCTTATTCAGGGGGAGTTCATGGTGTTTAATAGATGTTTTGTCCAGAAAGGCAAAAAAGGGGGAGATTGTTGGAATATGCTTTCCAAGAATAGTTTTTGAGATTCTCTAAATTAGTTAGATTTGAGATTGTTTTTGCCTTTCTTAAAATCTGTTTATACATGCATGATTGATGTATTTTTGGTAAATAATCTTTGACTTTTTGATTGATTCAATCAAGTTTTTGATTGATGTAAATATAGTAAATTGTTATACTAACATTAACATTGCCTTCTAAGTATTTTCGTGTAGTCCTGGAGCCTATTTAAGAAGATGTTCTCTTCTTCATTGAGCACGCTTTGGAGAGAGATCTGAGATAGAAAAGGGCTAATACACTGCTGTGTCGTGTGTTGAATGTGAGCAGAAATACAGACACATCCTTCAACACATCTCGTCAAGTACTAAAGCGTGTTGAAGTTTCTGTCCTCGATGGAAGTCAGTGTTTATTAGACAGGATTGTATTACCAAAGCATGAGTTTGTAGTCTCTTATGTCTACTTTCTTTGTTGGGATCTTTTGTTAAAGTTTCGCTAGTTGTTTTCTTTGTAATCGGTTCTATATTTTCTAGTGAAAAGATTTTGCCATATTGGCACGTCTACAAGTATTTATACTTGTAGACAAAGGATACATCAATCTTGTTAACTTTCTGTTTTAATTATTCCGCTGCAATTCTACTGGATGTTGCTGTAGATGTTATCACATTTTTGATAACATTTACTGTATTCCAGTATTGTTTTTCCGAGTTACATAGCTATAAAACTTTCAAGGAGAAATTGGTTATTAAGCGTTTGTCAACAACTGGTTTATTTGTAGCCAAGTGAGACATATTTTCATCAATGATCAGTAGCAAAATTCAAGATGAAAATTTGTTCATTGGTTGGATTTTTATTCATTTGAATCTATCAACAAATTCTCAGTTTTGTTTACATTAATTCTTTTATTCGTGCAGTGACTCATCAGAGAAGTTTCTCCTTCTTTTACCGCTCTTTTTTATTTATTATTTATTTTAATTTTGTAAAGGAGTGTGGTATGCCTTCTCATTCTTTTGTAATACATTGGGGACGATGTATCATTTAGGCGTGGGGGAGCATTGTGGGGGTTTGTTTTTCATATGATTTTGTCGAGGAGTGTGTTTTAGAGTTGGGTGACATTGTTTGACATTGCTTTAATCTTTGAGTTAGGATAAAATGAGGAGTCATGATAAATGATGGGCATTTGTATTTTCTCACTGGATTGATCAACAACTCACATGTTTAATTTTAAAATGATTCCTTTAACTAATGTGTGTGCAATTCATGACTTTTAGCCACTTAAGTGAGATTTTGAGCCAAATATGAAGCATTTCATTCGGTATGCTCTATAAATTTTTTTTGAGCGAGTTCACTAGCTCACAAGTGAATATTCTAGAACTCACATTTTTTTTTATATATGTTGAGATCACATAAATGAGTTCTTTGCACTAGCATGATTAAAGCATTTTGGAACCCACTTTTAACTTTCTTTTGCTATCCTACCCATACATTGTGTACCCCTAGTTAATCGCTTTGAGCCTTTTCCATTGTTTGTGTTTCAACCTATAAATAAATTTGATGAGACATAATTGTTCCAGTGGGCTTGTCCGGAGATATGCTTTTAATGGAGCCGGAAGTCTTACGCTTACAGAGGTCTCCCCGCTCCTGGCAGTGTGGTTCGTATGGTGACACACTGGTAGCGGATTTTTGCACTTCCTCAGCTTCGAACCTGTGACCTCCAAGTTAAATACACAGATTACATATTTGTGTTTCAACCTATAAATAAATTTGATGAGACAAAACTGTTCCGGGGGGCTTGCCCGGAGACATGCTCTTAACGGGAGCCGGAAGGCTTGCCCAGAGACATGCTTTTAACAGGAGCCGAAAGTTTTATGCTCACAGGGGTCTCCCCACTCCTGGCAGTGTGGTTCGTGTTCGAACCTGTGACCTCCAGGTTAAATACACAGATTACATGAAGAGAGTACCACTTGAGTTATAGCTCAAGTGTACTCACGTCCCAGCAACTTATGGCTTATCCTGGAGGCCAGGGTTTGAAACTAGGCAACATCAGTTTCAGGGTGTGGGGAAGCTCTTGGCATTGTGGTAGAGTTCAAAACTAAGCAACGCCAGTTTCAGGGTGTGGGGAAGCTCCTGGCATTGTAGTAACTAGGCAACACCAGTTTCAGGGTGTGGGGAAGCTCCTGGCATTGTGGTAGGGTTCGAAACTAGGCAACGCCAGTTTCAGGGTGTGGGGAACCTTCTGGCATTGTGGTTCATGTGGTGTCACACTGGTAGCGGGTTTATACACATATTACCCTTCCTCAGCTTCGAACCTATAACCTCCAGGTTAAATACATATATTACCTGGTAGCGGATTTTTGCACTGACCTCCAGGTTAAATACACAGATTTACCTGGTAGCGGGTTTTTGCACTGACCTCCAGGTTATGTGACCTCCACTTCCTCAGCTTCGAACCTGTGACTCCAGGTTATGTGACCTTCAGGTTAAATACACAGATTACCTAGTAGCGGGTTTTTGCACTTCCTCAGCCTCGAACCTGTGACCTCCATGTTAAATACATAGATTACGTGAGGAGCGTATCACTTGGGCTAGCCACCAGTTTTGCTCCGTTAAAAGAACAATTAGAGGTTTATCCCACAATTGATGACAATAAATCAAATGGAATTGTTATTAGCATTTGATTTTTCATCTGTCATACAATATATGAAATAACTGATACTCCCTCTGTTCCAGGCAAAAAATTCACTTTTCATTTTTAAAAGTCAACATATCACTAAATCAAATCAAATCAAAATTCTACATATTTTACATATATTTTAGGAAATAAATTTTCATAATTAAAACTACATTAAGAATACTATAAAGGGAGAGGTTATTTTCATTAAAATATTTGTTAATCCACAACATTATTAATTATTACATTAAATAAATACATATTTGGGCAAAACTACCCCTTAATTAATTACTTGCCATTTGAAGTGGATCAATATATTTCTCATTTTCAAATTACTTTTTAATTTCTAACATATTAACAAACAAGGTAGTTTTGCTTTTTCTATTTATATTTTTTTGATAAATATGGTTTCTCAATTATGCTTATGACTCATTTTATGTTTCATTATAAATTTTTTTTTAAAAAATTATCGATCAAAATTTTAGAAAATATGTGATTTTTATTACTAAAAAAAACTTTAATTTAATTTAAAAAATAAATTCAATAATAGCAATATGTTAGACATTCAATTGATTGTCGATTTCAATCAATTCAAAAGTAAAAATTTAGAATCAATTGGTATAGGTAAGCAAAATGTACTAAAACTTTACGTAACTATACCGCAATATAATTTTGCTATTTGATTAATTTTTTACAATACCCATTACCTTTTTTTTTTTTTTTTTTTTTAAGTAACAGCCTTCCCCTTACATTACCAGAGAGAGAAAGAGAGAGAGAGCTTTAGCAAAGTAGTAGTGGTAGGCAGTAGCTATAGGTGTTGGAGATCTGAGGAAGGCCGGCCGCTGCTAGGGCAAAGACACAGTGAGATAAATGGGGCGTGTTGGTGGTGGAGATCTGAAGAAGGCGGCTGCTAGGGCTGTTTTAGTTTATAAATCGAATAAAGGTAATCTGCCTATCCCTTCATTTCCCAATCTTCTCTCCATTCCTTCTTCCTTCCTTTCTACAAATTCTTCTCCTAATCGTAATACTAGTTTCAATGATCTGGACCATGCCGTAGCTACGTTCCATCAGTTGGCTCAGAGCCGCCCTCTTCCCCACATCCGACAATTGAATAAAATCTTGTCTTCAATTGCAAAGATGAAGTATTATTCCACTTCCATTTCCCTAATTCGAAAATTCCACCTTTTGGGATTTAAACCTTTGGTCAGGCCCAACGATGCTACGTTTGGAATTGCAATTAACTGCTTTTGCCACTTGAAGAGAGTGGATTTCGCTTTCTCCATTTTGGGTAATATCATGAAACTCGGTTTTGAACCAGATATTGTAACATTCACTACTCTCATCAGAGGACTTTGTTTTGTTGGTAACCTCTCTCGGGCCATTAAGTTACTTCATCAAATTCTGGACCTTGGTTTCCAACCAAGCATAGTTACTTACGGAACTGTTATTAACGGGTTGTGCAAATCGGGTAACACCGATGCTGCTCTTTCCTTGCTTCAAAAAATGGAAGACTCTGAGACTTGCAATTGCAAACCAGACATGGTACTGTACAGCACAATCATTGATAGCCTTTGCAAGGACCAACGAGCTACTGAAGCTTTAGAGCTCCTTTCCAAAATGATTGGAAAGGGAATCCTACCTAGCGTTGTTACCTACACCTCCTTGATTCAAGGTTTATGTAATTTTGGTCGGTGGGAAGAAGTTAAGCGGCTATTGCATGAGATGAGAGTCAAACAGATTTATCCAGATGTAAACACATATAACATTTTAATTGACGCACAGTGTAAAGAAGGGTTGACCACAGAAGCGCACAATATGCTTGAGCTGATGATCCAAAGAGGTGTTGAGCCTGATATTGTCACTTACAATTCACTTATGGATGGATACTGTCTCATAGGCAAAGTTGACGATGCTGCAAAACTACTTAATGTTATGATTACCCAAGGTGTTACACCTGATGTTATGAGTTACAACACCTTAATCAATGGGTATTGTAAGACTAAGAGGATAGATGACGCATTGAGTCTCTATGGAGAAATGGCTCATAGAGGATTGGTTCCTAATGTTGTTACGTACAACACTGTTATTGATGGATTGTGCCAAATTGGTAGACTTGGGGAAGCTCGTTTGCTTCTTGATAAAATGCAAACTCGTGGTCAAAATCCAGACATCATCACTTACACTACTCTCATAGATTCCTTTTGTAAAAACAAAAGACTTTACGAGGCACTAGCATTGCTAGAAACTATGGAAAACAATGGACTCGTTCCTAGTATCGTTACATGTACCTCCCTAATCAATGGCATGTGGAAAGTTGGGAAACCTGATGTTGCGAAGAAGCTCTTTCATAATCTCTTCGCCAGAGGAGTAAAACCCAATGTTCGTACCTATACTATCATGATAAATGGATATTGTAAGGAAGGTAAACTGGATGAAGCAAATGAGTTGCTCCTCAAAATGAAGGAAACTGGATGCTTGCCTGATGAATGTATTTATAATACAATTATTAAGAGATTTATTCGATTTGGTGAGATATCAAAGGCAGTTCAACTTCTGGAAAGAATGAGGAGTGATGGTTTCGCAGCTGATGCAAGCACAGCAGAATTGCTTGTTGATTTGTTAGCCAATGACTGGTTAGATAATTCATCCAAGGAAGCGCTTCACCGGTTTTTTGGCGCTAGTCCATGATTTGGTGCTATGTAGTCAATTAGTTGGGGCTATATCATGATATGTGGTGTTTGGGGAATGCCTGAAAAGGTTTGGTGGACATGCGTTATCCATTATAGACAGTTTTACCTTGCAGTTGTAGTTGGCTCCTTTTCTTGCTGCGAATACTATCTGAGGAGTATTTCATGAGGCAGTCTTTTCTGTCGGAGCATGAAGATTATGCTCTATGGATATCGTTTGGGTTTCCCTCTTTATAAAGTGATTTGCTGTTTGTGGCAGACCTTTTGTGCTCTCATTATCACGGCTTCATCAATTCTGCTTAGAGAGATTCTCTGTTTCCAAAAGCAGGAAGAGTGAACAGTGTATGTATTGGCATCCTTTGAAGCTGGAAGCTTGTGAGGTGATCCTCCAAACATTGATGATAATGTTCATTTTAGGAGCAGTCTCTTGTATTCTGTTAACTTGCTCATGGGTTGTTATCTATCTATCTATCCACACAAAAAAAAAAAAAAAAAGCTTCTGGATATGCAATACAGGATACTGCTTGCAATTTCAACTCTTCAATACGAATTCTTGATTTCATCAAGTTTGAAGTCTTATGTTGATCTATTTTGGATGATATGTTTGTTTGTGATGCAGTCTTGTTCTTTGTATGATTGATTATCCTCTCAATTTACCTTTGTTTAGAACTCAAGTAATTTTACATAGTCATGAAGACAAATCGATAATTAGGGATAACAACAGCTGAGATGACCGTACTAAAACTGATCCGTTTGTCACATATGCAGCGTTGGTTCTGGAACTCGTGAAACTTGGTTACATAGTGTTAAGGTGTGCTTGAGTTTTCTGTCAAAGTATTAAATGGTGTCGTATGTATATGCTCAAAGGTAGAAATATGTGGGAGTGTCCAATAACAGTTGATTGCACTTTGAATTGGAGAAGGTTTGAAGTTTAAGAGAGGATGCTAGACCTTATATAAATCATGTAATACACAATGATCATGAGACTTGATTATGACTGGATAATTGGCATCCTTTGGTACCGTTAATAGAGGTGTTTGGACTAAGCATCAGTAACTTAGCATCATACATGATACTGAGTAAATCATAGAGAATCAGAACCGTGTTGAATGTCCATCCTTCCTAGCTTTCCTTATTAATGTCTTCATTAGAATTGACTCATCATTTTCAGCTTCAGCTTAACTAAGTTTAGTAACCAAGAAAGGACAGTATTGCAATAACTACTGACAAGCTTGGGCATTGTATTACCAAAAAGTTCTGACATCCATGTATTCTAAATGTGGCTTTCTGAATGATGCTACTTTTGGTTTTGAAACAAAGACAGATAAAGACAGAGTAGCTTGGAATACCGTGATTGCAGCACAGGCTATTCCCTGGCATGACTCAAGCTGGAGTTTAGGCCTTGGTGTTTAAACTGCCTGTGCTCATTCAGGACTGGTTGATGAGAGTTGAAATTCTTGCTGAAGTTTATGAAATTGTTAAACAATTGCCTGGGAATCGGACAGTGTATATGTGGGAAATACTGGTTCTTGTTGAGTCCATATAAATTTTGAACTCTGCAAACTTGTCGCACAAAGCTTCTTGACTTCAAGCTTTTAACATAGGAATAGTCTGTGTGCTTCAGTCGAATATACATTCTGCAATAAGTATGTTGGAAGAATTAGCAGCTAATGTTAGAGCGGTACTAAAAGATTGGGGAGTTTAGAATTAGGAACCAACATTTGGTTAGAAATGAAATATCGGGTATTTATATACCAAGTGTTGGAGAGCCTCTCTGCAGTGATTGATGACTTTGGCACTGTAATCCAGTGATGAATAGATGAATTCTTTCAGTCTTGTTGTAAATGAATACAATGTACATGTGTAATTCCATTCTGCACGGGCTTCTCAAGTGGATCATGCTTCAAAAGATAGTTGACTCTTGAGTCAATTGTTGAAGACAATCGACATTTTGAAATCTGAACCAGTATTGGCTTGTCAATGGGATATGAAGTTTTTGTTCTTGTAATGCACATTGTTGATTTGTTAGTTTATACAGTAACTTCAACTAATGGCAAGGGCAACCATTGGGGTGAATTTGGAGGTAATAGGTAGCAAAGGCGCGCGGTGGTCATACGTGGTGATTTTTGATTCCCATGTCATCACATTGGATCCATCAACTACAAATTTATCGATATTCATCTCAGTTAGTACTTTAAAATCCATGCCAAAGCTTTATCTCTACGCCATAATCTTTTTGTTTCTCAGAAACAAAATTCCTTTACTATATAGAGGCTGTTCTGAATGATTGCTAGTAAGTGTTATGCCTTGTGCAATTTGTTGTATAATAGCTGTGTGAATACGAGGATTCTTGGAGAACTGCATGTGTGTGGCTGGGCACGAGCGAGCAAATTGTTCTGTTAGATGTTTTTACTCTTTATCAGCTTTAAAATCCAACATTTATATGTTCTTACAATTTGTTGGCTTGTATTATCTTGAACTGATCGTATTTGTGTACTTGAAATTGACCAAACCATAACTAATTCTATTTTATTGGCTCGAGGTGGCTTTCTCCGAGCATTACGAGTGAGTTATTCACATATGGGAGTTGACCATGTCATGAATAGCTAGCTTCAATGCCTTGATAACTAAGCTGTATTTGCTGAGTCCTTTTATGTACACATTTTTCATTCTGAGAGCTGCATGCTGCTATATCGATATAGGTTGGTTTCTCCGTGACAGGAATTGAGTTAGCTGAATCATGCTCTCGTTACCAAATTGAGATTTTGAGTAAATGCCACCAAGTCTTTGGATAAATACTTTTTTTTTTTTTTTGGATATGGTTTTAGAAACTGGGCAGCTGTGGTTCACATTCCTTCCAGCCTTTGGATACTCATTGTTAAATTAATGACATTAAGTTCCTTTGACTCCAAATCTAAAAAATCCATAGCAAGGTCATGGGATCTCATAAAAATACTATCTCATTCTACCTCTATGCTATGAAGTTAGGGTAGAAGAAAATTGATTTCTATTGGTTAGTGGACTCTTGATTTTTTTACATTCAATGCGAATTGTTGAGGAGAATGTGGAAAAAGACTCTTGTATTCACATCCTCCTCCACAATTTGCATTGAATGTCAAAAAATCAAGTGTAAGAAATAATTTAGTTGACACATTATATTCACTACCCACCTCTACAATTGCATTGAAGAGTTTTTTTTTTCTTTGAAAAATGTGTAAATCTTAGATGGTACACAATTTTTTCTGCATTCACGTTTGCATTGGAGATGCTCATATCTTAGCTAATGTCGTAATTTAAAAAGACCTTTGTAAAATGCTAAATGAAGACATTATTAAATGTGCTATAACTTTGACACATATAATCCTTATGAAAACAATCCCACTAAATACCATAATTTTCTGAAATAATGTAAAATGCATTTTTCAAATTTCAGAGATTTGATAAGGAAAATAATAAAGTGATTGAGTCAGTGACAAATGGTTAATTGTCAGTGCTAATAATAAAGTAGTATAGCAAGATTAGGAGTATTTTTTATCGGAAAACTGCGGTAGTGTGTTTTTTTTTTTTTTGGTCACTTTATGAATAGCAAGATTAGGAGTATTTTCTTTAGTTATTTTGAGAATTAAATGATATAGTGGATTCGTTAAACAAATGAACCTGAAGAAAAGGGCAGCTCTAGGCAATCAAAACCACGGATCTCAAAAGTTAGCCATCAACTACAAATCAACAAAATAATTTTCATAAATATTGCTGCTTGCAAATTATTCCAAGCTTCCATCTTTCTTCACTACCCATAATTTTTCATGCTAAAAGCTAAAAAAAAAAATTCAAAGAAGAATTCCTCTCTAGATTAATAATCCTTATAGATCTTCATATTTCTCATAGTCACCCGATCCTGCTTCAGATTAATAACCCTCAAATAATAACCATCTATAACCATGATCGATTTAAAAAGCTCAATTAGAAGGAAATAGCTCATGTACCTTGTAAGACTGAAAGAATTCATAATCTCATCAGCGGATTACAGAGCCAAATTCATCTATCAAAACAGAGAGGCCCTCCAACACTTCGTAGAGTTTCGCCATTTGGGCATGAGATTTGTCATTGTATCCAAAATGAAATATATGACCTTTCAGTTCGATCCAACTACATGCCAATTCTTTCTTTACTCCCTGATGTTTTAGTAATTCTCTAACATTAGCTGCATCTTCCCACATACCCCTTGCAGCATATATATTCGATTGCAGCACAGACATTTCCAAATTTAGAGGTTGAATACTCTGAAGCTTTTGTGTCACAAGTTCACCAAGTTCAAAATTTCCGTGGACTTTACAAGAACTAAGTAACGTTTCCCAAGTAAATGCTGGCAAATTCACAGGCAATTGCTCAACCAATTCATAAGCTTCAGCCAGCAATCCTGATCTACCAAGGATATCAATCATGCAAGCATAGTGTTCAGCCTTAGGTGTTAGATTCCAGTAATTCTCCATAGACCTAAAGTAATTTAAACTCTCATCAACCAGACCTGAATGAGCACAGGCAGTTAAGACACCAAGAAACGTCACATGGTCTGGCTCAACTCCAGCACGAGTCATGCAAGGAAATAGCTCCAATGCTTCAATGGCAGAGCCATGATATGCTTGTGCAACAATCATGGTATTCCAAGCTACTGTGTCTTTATCTATTGTTGTTTCAAAAACCAAGGTAGCTTCATGCATAAAGCCACATTTGGAATACATAGATATCAATGAGCTTACAACCATGGCATCATTTTCATAAGCATACTTGATTACAAATGAGTGTATTGCCCTTCCCCAACCATGCACAGCCAGTGTGCCACATACCGAAATCAAACTTCCTAATGTCACTTGATCAGGCTTAAAGTCATTTTGCAGCATTTGGGCATACAGAGCCAAAGCTTCTTCACTGTGATATCCAGAAATCATTATATTCCATGAAGTTCCATCTTTACAGGGCATCTTCTCAAAAACGTTTTCAGCATTAAGCATATCATTCTGCTGCACATATGCCTGTAGTATTATATTCCATGAAACTACATCTCGCTGGGGCATCTTCATGAACAGCTCAAGAGCTTCGTCAAACCTTTTATTCTCGACATAACCACCAATCATAGAATTCCATGCCACTATATCTCTATGAAGCATTTTGTTAAATAATTTTTCAGCCTCTTCTATCTGATTATTCTGCAGGTAACCTCTAATCATTACAGTCCAAGCCACTAAATCCTTTTTGGCATCTCCTCAAATAAGCCCCTAGCTTTCTCCATCTCCCCAACTCTTGACAAACAACTAATCACACTCGTCCACGAAGCCACATCATGCTCCTGCATTCCCATAAATAGATTACACGAAGCTTCAAAATTTCCCATTTCAGCATACCCCGCTAACATAACATTATAAACTGAAACGCTCTTTACCGGACACTGATCAAACAACCTCTCCGCCTCCGCTACGAGCCCATGGTAAAAATACCCTTCAATCATAACTACCCACGACACAACATTTTTCACTGGAGCTGCATCAAACAGTTCCCTAGCCTCCATTATTCGACCATTTCTCACATACCCGGAAACCATAGAGTTCCAACAAACTACATTCTTGGTACTTATGGAATCGAACAAAGCTCGTGCCTCGTCTAACCTCCCACACCTTGCATACCCACTGAGCATTGCAGTCCACGACACAATATTTCTGCTTGGCATTTTATCAAACAACTCACGGGCATCATGAAACCTCCCATTTCGGATATACCCAGATATCATACAGTTCCAAGTCACAACATTCTTGAATGGCATTTCGTTGAATACACAAATTGCAGATTTGATGTCACCATTCTTGAAACACTTAGTGATTTTCGAGTTACATTGAAACAAAGACTTGGCATTGGAAGTTATACAACGATACAGAGAACAATTTGTCATATGCACATATCTAGCAAGAGTAATCATGTGATAAATTCTGAAACTATGATAGAATTTCAATCGCTATGAGAAATCACTTGACTGGTACAGCTCCGTCACAGAATAAGGCCTCCTAAATCCTAATCCTTTGCTGGTGTACCTAGTGATTAGCGTGCTTATTGACTTTTATTGATAAGTGGCTTATGAAAAAATTGACTCATTTGGTTTCAAATTGAGTGTTTTTATTTTTTCTAGTATTTCTTTTGAAAAATAAAGTAATTAATTATTTTAATACTTTCTCTTTTCAAAATGACTGTTCTTTTTTGCAAATCTTTTGTCTCAAAATATGTATCTATTTTTATATTAAATTTCTATATTTATATTTGTTATCCTCCCAACATTCTAGGCAAAAAGTCCACTTATAATGTTTTACTTAAAAGTTTACTTTCAAAAATTATACTTATAATTTTTATAACTTTTCATCTTTACCATCCACTTGTGTTGTAAGCATCTTGATTATGCTTAAGTATTTTTATAATTATGACCAACTTCAATGACATTTATATACTCCCTCCGTTCCACTCAAAGAGTTCAAGTTTGAAAAGTCTAATATTTAAAGGATATATAAGTGTTATTAGAGTTGATCATAATTACAAAAATACTTAAGCACATCCAGATGCTTACAACACAAGTGGAGGATAAAGATGAAATGTTATAAAAATTATAAGCATAATTTTTTTAAAGTGAACTCTTTAAGTGAAACATCCAAAAATAGTATAGTGTACTATTTGTCTGAAACGGATGGAGAATATCTTAATTATTAGACTTTTCAAACATGATCATTTTGGATTGAACGGAGGGAGTCTATCATATCCCAACGTGTAGTATACTACTCCCTCCGTTTCAGGCAAAAAATCCACTATATTATTTTGGAATGTTTTACTTAAAGAGTCTACTTTCAAAAAATTTATGCCTACAATTTTTATAATCTTTCATCTTTACCCTCCACTTGTGTTGTAATCATTTTGATTGTGCTTAAGTATTTTTGTAATTATGACCAAATCTAATGACACTAATATATCTCTTAATAATTAGACTTTTCTAACGTGGACTCATTGGGTGGAACAGAGGGAGTATTATATTATGCAACTAATGTATATATACCGCTAAAATGGCACAAAATCAACTTTCTTAATTTTGCCAAAAAAATAAAAATAAATACACACGTGAACTCTTAGGCCTCAATTGCTTCGTGGAAATGAAGTCGATTTCGTGAAATCAATTACTAATAACGAAATTCCACATAATTAGATGCAAACTAGGTTACTAGATAGTGTTTGATAACAAAAAAATAAATAAAATAAAAAAAGTGCTCCTAGAATAGAATAGAATACATTTATGATCTCATGAACATGTACTGGTTGTTTTATTTGAGGCTAAAGTTATTAGCTGGCATGGTTTTAAAAAAACCATTTCCAAGAAAGCATTTGTCCAAAGACTTACTAGTGACAAACGAGAATATATTCGAATTTCATAGCTAATGAAAGCAAGATTCGATGGCCGGCTTCCAGGAACCTAACGGTTGTCCGGTACCAATCAGTCCCATTTTCATCCATGAACCAAAGTACTCTAAATTTCAACTTCATCCATGTTTTGTTTTGCTTATACCAGCTGAATCACTTATAGTGCTACGAATTGCTGGAGGCAGAGAAGAAGAGAACCCATGCTAGGTTGCTGCAAGTAAGGAAAGCAACCAAGTCTGTCTCTCAATAGCCAGAGATTGAGAGGAGGAGATTAAAAGAAAGTTTGGTAGACAAACTACAAAGGGTATGCATGTTTGTATATAATTTGACTGACATCTTTTGCTAGATTTTTTTTCAATTCGTTGCACTTCTAGAATAGGTATATTTACATACCGTGAGATGTACATTATATAGGCAAAGAGACAAAGACAAAGAGCCAAATATTTGATGCAAAGATGCAGGCTGCAAACTTCTATTGGTGTTAATTGGAATAAGAAGATGCACAAGCAGGCGGAACTTCTTTCATGAAATTAGCGAGGTACATAGCATAATTTGGCTAAAATATGAATTACTCCCCAAAGTTTTCACCAAATTCTAAAGTGCCCCCCCCCCACATAAGGTTTGCCCTAGAAACCCGTCTGACATTTCCAATTTTCCTACATAACCCCCTCCGCATGACGGCCGTTACTCAAGTGACGTTAAATAGCACGTGTACATAACCCCCTCCGCATGACGGCCGTTACTCAAGTGACGTTAAATAGCACGTGTCGATGCACGTGCGGGGTATTTTTGACCTTTCCACCTTGGGAGTTAAATGGAGGGAAAATTGACGTACTAATTGATGTTTATATCTCCACCTAACAAAACCCTAGACTTAATTGAGAGTTAGGAAAAGAGAGAGAGAGAGAGAGGGTATCGCGACCAAAAATGAGAAATTGGGGTTAGGGTTATTTCATTACCTGCAAAATTGTGAGCAATTGTCCAAGACGAAAACGAGATGGGGAAACCAGGGAAAGAACAAGCACAAGCCAGAGCAATTGTAGAAGATGAAGATGTGTTCGCTTTTGAAAGTATGTTTTACAGTTCCTTATAGCCTTTTTTTTTAGAGTGATTTTTGTGATTGTAGTGTTAAATATGGAACTGAATGTGATGTTTCAGTCGTTTTTAAGTACTTTTTATGGAAATCAGTTATTGTTTGGTATAGTGGGGGACATTCTTTGTATATTAAATTGAAAATGGTCCCCCCTTGTCCATGTTTTTGCCTTTAAACTGAGTTGGTTTCTGAGATATGTATTTGGGATATGTGTTGGTGTAATTATTTTACATTTTGGTCAGTGAACTGAAAAGTGGACACTATGGATAAATTAAGTGTATTAGGGTGATAATTATGTGTATTTTTTTGTTTACTGAGTAATGCTATGTATTAAGGTTATAAATTAGTAATGTTAGTTGATTACTGAGTAATGTTATGTATTAGGGCCAAATTTAGTATTTTTTTTATCCAAAAAGTGATGTGTGTTTGTTATAACGAGGACATGGTGTCTTTATTGTTTGATAATGGTCCCCCCCACTTGTCCCTTTGTTGGCTTTATGGAGTTTTGCATGCATGTAAAAGTCTTTGAGCCATTTTTAATGCATTTGTTGTTGTTGTTGTTTGTTTCTCTTTGTGCTCCTACCAATACAGACTCAGATTGGTTTGCAATTAGGATACAACATGGGGGTGAGTTTGTTTACCACCCTAAAACTGTTTACGTGGGTGGTGAAGTGGAAACAATCACAAGAATAAATAAGGATAGGATGTCAATGACAGTCATAAAATCTTTTTACAAGGATTTGGGGTATAATGAGAATTATAGCTTCTACTATCTTTTCCCTGGTAGTCAAATGCAAACATTTTTGGTGTTATTGTCAACTGATCAGGCTATTTTGAAAATGTTAAGTTGTATTGATGATAAGATTAGGGTGGTTAATATATATTGCAAGCAGAGTGAAGAATATCAGAAGGTGAGAAATGAAGTGGATAATGTGGTTTTAAGTGAAGATGATAGTGATTATGAGGAGGATAGTGACAGTAATGAGGATAATAGTTCAGGTTACAGTGGTACGTAGTGCTTATGGGGACAGTAATAGTGATGGTGATGTTGTTGAAGATGTGGGTGACATACAAAATGATAAAGGGAAAGGTAAGACAGTGTGTGATGAGGCATTGTGTGATCAGGGAAAAGGGAAGAAAAAGGATAAGAAAAATACAAAGGGAAAAAGTATAGTGATTAATGATAGTGGGGATGATTATTATGTGCAATTGAATGATTTCAATGTTGATTCTGAATCAGAATGTGATAGTGATGACTTAGAAAGCCTTGATGGCTCTGATTTTGAGGAAGGTGATCCTAGAGAGGTCATGGGGAGGAAAAAAAACCCCAAGTTTAAGAGATTTAACCTTAATTCAGATTTGATAGATCCTAAGTTTGAGCTTGGAATGGAATTTAGTGATAGTAAGGAATTCAGATATGCTATTAGGTCTTACTCAGTAAAACATGGGAAAGGGATTAAGTTTGTGAAGAATGAGAAGTTGAAAGTAAGTGCCAATTGTAAGGATGGTTGTCCGTGGTATATCTATGGGTCACAGCTTAGTAGTGAGGGAAATGCATTTAGAATTAGAACCTATATTGACAACCACAGCTGCAGTAAGGTGGTGAAGAGTAGGTGTGTGAACTCTAGGTGGATTGGGGAAAATATACTGACAGATATGTACTAAACCCTACCTGGCCAGCTGACTCTTTTTTTAATACTGTTGGGAAGGAGCTTGAGCTTCATGTGTCTAGGAACAGTGCTTATAGAGCCTTGAAAGTTTCAAAGGAAAATGCTGAGATGAGTCTTCAAGAATAGTATGGATGTCTTTGGGATTACAAGGAAGAATTAATTAGATCTAGTCCAGGAACAACTGTTGAAATTGTTTGTAATCATGAGAATGAGAAGCCAATTTTTAAGAGAATGTATGTTTGTCTTGGGGGTTTAAAAACTGGATTTTTGGAAGGATGTAGGAAGGTGATTGGTTTAGATGGTTGCTTTTTGAAGTGGCCAGTGAAGGGTATGATTCTTTCAGCTGTAAGTGTGGATGCAAACAATGGAATGTGGCCTCTTGCATATGTAGCGGTTGAGGGTGAAAACAAAGACTCATGGACTTGATTTTTGGAACTTTTATTGGTTGATATTAGATGTGTTAATTCATTTCATTGGATATTTATATCTGAAAACAAAAAGGTCTTGTTCCAAGCCTAGAGGCCCTTGTCCCAAATGCAGAAATTAGGTTCTGTGTGAAACATCTCCATGATAACTTCAAATTGAAATTCAGGGGTCATGTAATGAAGAAACAATTGTATGCATGTGCAAAAGCATTTTACATTCAGAAATTTGACATTGAGATGAAGAAAATGAAACAACTAAGTACATTAGCTTATGAGTGGCTAGCTGGAAAGACTCCTGCACATTGGAGTAGGGCTTTTTTTGCAACAGACAATTGTTGTGACATGTTATTGAACAACTTGTGTGAAACTTTCAATTCATGTATTCTAAAAGCAAGGTCTAAGGCTATATTAGACTTGCTTGAGTGGATTAGAATGTATATGATGAGTAGGCTGCAAAAATGTAGGGAAAGGATAAAGGAGTATGAAGGTTCTGTCTGTCCAAGGATTAATATGTTGGACAAGTACAAAGGGGAATCACATGGGTTCATTACAATCTGGGCTGGGAATTTAAAGTACCAAGTCAGAGGGATGTATGGGGATATGTATGATGTGGATCTTAACAGTAAGCAGTGTTCTTGTAGAAAGTGGCAACTCTCAAGAATTCTTTGCCCACATGTCATTTCTGTTCTTAATCACAACCAGTTGAACATTGAAGATTATGTATCTGAATGGTATAAAAAGGAAAGGTACACAAAGACTTATGAACAAATGGTGTATCCTATAAGGGGTAGAGGTCAGTGGCCAAAAACAAATCTTGAATGCCTTTTCCCAAAAGATAGAAAGATGCATGGGAGGCCTAAGAAGAGAAGGATAAGACAATTAGATGAAAGTAAGGGGAAATCCCACAAGCTTAAAAAATACCAGGACACTGTGAGGTGCAGGTTGTGTGGAGAGGAATACCATAACAAAAGGACTTGTTCCAAAAGACCACCACCAGAAGCAAATGAAAATGAAGCAGGACAAGGAACTGGAACTGGAAATGAAGGAGGACAGGGTACTGGAAAGAAAGCAAAGACTGTAAGCGCTTAGTTAATGTACAATTTGATTTTGTTATACTCAATTATCTTCATTTCATTAACACTTACATCTTTATCATTCTTGCAGGTTAAGAAGACAACTACCAAGAAAGTAAGTTTAAATGCAATGTACATTTTTGGTTCAATTTAGTAAATTGGTGTATACTTTGGATTACTTAATATTGTTGTCACATGTTATTAATTAATATTGTTGGTTATGTTTAATGTCTTAAGAAAAAGGGCTCATTGCTATGGAATAGAGAGTTACCCCAAGAAAATAGCCCAGGGATGACCAGTGCAATTTCCAATGACCCTCAACCTCAACCAACAATGCCTTTGTCTCAAGACTCTGCAATGAGACAACCTGAAAATTCTATTGAGTACAATGGTCATTTCTCAAACAACAATGCCTTTCTTAATCTGCCTATATTATTGGTTGATATGTAATTTGTGTTTAAGGTACAGAGAGGACCAGTGCAATTTCCAAATGATCCTCAACCTCAACCAACAATGCCTTTGTCTCATGACTCGGCAATGAGACAACCTGTAAGTTTTATTGAGTACAATGATCATTTCTCAAACAACAATGCCTATATTGTTGGTTGATATGGAATTTGTTTTCATTCATTTTTCAAACAACAATTCTTAATCTGTTTTCATTCCATATGCAGAGACCACAACAGGGGTTGATATGGAGGGGGAATAGATGTATTACTATTGACAGTTTGCATACTGCATTAAATTATGGGTCAAAGTCAACGGATCATAAGCAAGGTCATGAAGAAGGTCATAAGAAGGGTGATCAAATTGGTGATAAACAGAATTTATGAACATTGTGATGATGAAGATTTCTGGTGATGGAGTTCTTTTTTGTCTTTTGGTGATGGTGCATTTAACATTACTTTTGCACAGCATGGAAAATGACATTACTTTTGCACAGCTTTGATAAGATTTGTAAGTAGATGGATGAATGGTATTGAGTACAATTTGAGAGAATGGAATTGTTATATTTTGTGAACTTTGTAATGCAATGGTCCAAGTATTTTGTGAGCTTTGTAATGGTCCAAGTGTTGTGTAATGTGATTATTACAATGATGTTTGTGAATTTGTAATGTAATGGTCCAATTGTGGAACTTCTTTGTATCACTTGTACTCAGTTTGACTACAAATTAGTGTGCAATTGTTTAGTTCAATGGTCCAATGGGCATTTCTCAATTTTGTGTGCAATTGTTTAGTCAACTAGGTACAATATTCTTCAATTTCAAGACCTTGTACAATGGTCCTCAAAGCACAACAATGTTTTTGTGTCTATTTCACCAAGTCGACAAATAATCTTGACTTACAACAACCATAAAGATAAGCAAACACAACAAAATAGAGCTAAATTAACAACTACAAACACAACAAAACAGAGCAAAACATAGACATTGCCAAAAAAAGATCATATTCATCTTAGGGGTATTTTACATGAGCAATACATAGTTAATGTTGCATACACATTTCCCCAATAAACTTAAACTACATCACACCTCCTTCAAGCACCTAAAAGACACCTAAACAGAGGAGAACCCTGCATCACTCCTATTTCACAAACCCAAACCAAAACCTACATCACTCCTATTACTCAAAGGCAAAAGAGAAAGAGTTCATTTCCCTCCTTTAAACCACAACAAGGAGCAATACCAACAGCAGAATAAGAGCCCAATGTCCAAGCAATAGAGTAATGAAAAATTTTCTTTCTTTGGCACGCTTGATTTTCTGTTGAACTAGCTCAATTTTATGTTGATTCATAGCTTCCAAAAGACCTGGAATTATAGCAGTGGATCGAGAGCACATTGAAGGGGTCATGCCAAGCAAAATACTTACACCCTTCATCTCCATCCTGTAAATCATAAAAATTGGAACAAAAATAGATCAATTTAACTAAAAAAATATATATGCAAGTTGTAAAAACACCTAAATCAACAAAAACCTAGAAAGAAAGCATCACATTTTCAGTGATTCAAAGAAAAAAAATCAATTTTAAACCCTTCACTTACATGAGAATAGTTTGGGCACCCAAAAAACCTTCGCCCAGGATTCGCACCAGTCCATGATGTCTTGAGGACACTGTTTTGACCACAGAAGCATTCCGCCATGGGAGGGAGCTGTTGAAGCTTCGATTTTCTTCAAAGGTTTCTTCCGAATTTCTTAGATCTCTTGTTGGAAATGGGAGGGAGCTGTTGAAGAAATGAGAAAGCCAATGTATATAATCCCTCCGTTTAACTCCCAAGGTGGAAAGGTCAAAAATACCCTACACATACATCGACACGTGCTATTTAATGTCACTTGAGTAACGGCCGTCGTGCGGAGGGGGTTATGTGGGAAAATTGAAAATGTCAGACGGGTTTCTAGGGCAAACCTTATGTGGGGGGGGGCACTTTGGAATTTGGTGGAAACCTTGGGGGGTAATTCATATTTTGGCTGCAAAATTTTGTTTTATTCTTTCTTTCTAATCGGTGACCTCCAGTAACTAGCTAACTTCAATTCTTTTTAGCTGCTGAAGGAAGCTCCTAAAGCAAAGGACAACCTTCAATTTGGCAAAAGCTTACAATGCTTAGAGTATTACCATAAGGGGTATGAAGTCAATTCCATTTGAGCAGAATTGAATCAGCCTTTACCCTTTAGCCAACAAAAGCTTTACTTAATCGGCTTGAGAACCACTATAAATTGTGGCTTACTGATGAATTATAATTGATTATTATTTTATTATTTTTGTGTCATTTAGTCTTACTCACCCCCTATAAAATCTTGAACATTCATTCTTCTGGTCTCACACTAACACCGTGCCATAGGCATAGGCACAAAGACCTAGTTTCAATTTATTTCGAAGTGCTAATAGCAATTATCCTTGAAATTATTCGCTTTAAATACTAGGTTAAAATAGTACTTAAGATATAACGATATCGAGAAAATTGAGAAAAACTTAGTGGTAGAACATACGTATATGTGAGCTCGTTCACGCTGGGAAAATTGAAGCTGGGTACACAAAAGGACCTAGCAAACAGGGTTTAGGTATCAAAGAAAAATGTCAGAGGAGGTGAAGCTATTCCGGAATTGGTCTGGTCCATTTGCTTTGAGGATTGTTTGGGCACTGCAGCTTAAAGGCATAAAGTTTGAAACCATCTACGAAGATATGGCCAACAAGACCACTTCATTCCTCGAGTACAATCCTGTTCACAAGAAGGTACCAGTGCTCGTTCACAATGGAAAACCCATATGTGAATCACTCGTAATTCTTGAGTACATTGATGAGACATGGAAGTAGACTCCACTCTTGCCTGACGATCCTTACGAGAAAGCCACGGCCCATTTCTGGGTAAAGTTCCACAATGAAAAGGTAATGTAACCTGCAGTCATGAATGTGAATCAGTTGCATGCCTGAAACTATAACATGGAAAATTACTTTCAGATTTGACAAACCTTGAACATACGATGTTTTCAATTGTAGGTCTTGCCATCACTGGCGCAGCTTTTTATCTTCCAAGGCAAGGATCAAGAGGCAGCCAAAGATGTTACCTTGGAGAACCTGAGTATCGTGGAAGTACAGCTAAAGGGAAAGAAATTCTTTGGTGGAAACACAATTGGATTCTTGGATCTTGCATTTGGGTGGTTGGCCAAATATATGACTCTTCTGGAAGAGGCATCTGGTCTAAAATTGTTTGATGAGGAGAAATTTCCATTAATATCAGCATGGAAGGAGAACTTTTCTCAAGTTCCAGTCATCATGGAAAGTTGGCCAGACAATGAAAAGCTAATCATCAAGTTCAAGGCCATGCTTAAGGCGCACCTTGCAGCTGCTGCAGCCAAGTGAACTGTTTCATGAAGCTTCCAAGAAAGCTCCAGTCTTGGAAAATCAAGAAAACGAATATCAAATGATTTATGTAAGGGCAACCTTTAAATCTGTTTGAAGAGTTCCTAGAATTAATGAGGGTTCTGCATTTCACTTGTTCCGTTGAGATTACATGCACTAGTTTTCGTCATACCCAATTAGACTATTTATCAGCTAATAGCACAAATTCCATTCACCCCACTGCTTCAACAATAAGTTCTTACCTAAGATAATGGACAATATTGCATTTTATGCATCAAATTTATCTAACATCTGCAATTCCTTTATTGATGTTTTGCATTAAATTCCTAAATGGCAATATCCCTACCACAAACAGATAGATTCATAAACATTAGTGTGACTAGAGCAGTTTCACCATCAATACTATTTCAAAATGCAGAGATGGATAATGTGGTGAACTGGTTTATTACAAGTGAACTGAGATGAATTCAAGATAATGCACATCAAATTGAAAAAATTTCCAGAAATTAAACCAGAAGAAAAAGGAAAATAAATGAGAACCGAGTCAGGCTCAGTAATATGTGAAATCCATAGAGCAAGAAACTGATTGCAACGCTACTAGAACAAACCCCTAAATCCCAACTGTCCGAGCTGAACAAGCAATAACAGCTACCACGTTTAAAAATGAGAACGTTATAAAATACTACAGACAAAACTTTTATCACGAAAATAAAAAGAAAGCAGAAGAAGTACAGTTTAAAACAGCTGTCCATTTGTATTCATGAGGTTTCAGGCCCTTTATAATACTCCTTCTGTTCCACCCAAAGAGTTGTTTGAAATGTTTAATAATTAAAAGATATACAAGTATCATTAGAGTATGTCATAATTACAAAAATCCTTGAGCGAAATATGGAGGGTAAAGTTGAAAAGTTTTTAGAGATTGTAGGCATAATTTTTTAAAGTAAACTCTTTAAGTGAAACATCTCAAAATAGAATAGTGAACTCTTTGCCTGGAACGGAGGGAGTACAATTCACAAATAATTTACAACATTATCTTGCTTAATCAGTAAAAAATTCATGATTTCCTTGAGGGAAACTGCATCTGGGTTGGAGTTCTAAAAGGCGTTGAGGTGTATACCTTTTTTGGTATAGTTTTAGATTTTTAAAGCTGATACTATAAAGTAAAAACATTCTAGAAGAACAAGAAACTAACCTAGGATTCAGGTCATCTCTTAATCCGGTAGTATTGATAGAAAATTTGGCTTACCGAGGGTGTCGAATGGATCGTCGTTGCGTCGTAAATTTATAATATCTGGTATCGATTGATCTGCAAAAAGAAGCCACCGTGACCCTCCCCGCCAAAAACCCTCCGGTATGGTCGTCAGTACCTTGGTTGTGAGAGAAAGAGAGCAACTCTGTAAAAGTGGCTTACCTAGGATTAAGCTGAAAGGTAGTATATATAGTACAATGCGTCCTTACTCATTCGGAGCCCATTTGCTTGAGTGAGGCCCGTACCGTTTTGAGGGGTCCAAAATATGCACATTAGTAGCCCCCACTCCTTATTCCTCAAGGTTCATCTCGAGGGTGATGAGTACTATTTACTCGTGTTCATCTCGTACTTGCCGAAGTTTTGATGTATTGCTTTCGATGGCAGGATTCATTTAGTTCTCGGGCTAACCGAGTCCTGAATTTTGACCTCGGACTACGAGGTTCGTTTGATTTGACCTCGACTGAGAGGTTTGTTTGATTTGACCTCGACTGAGAGGTTCGTTTAGTTTGACCTCGACTAAGAGGTGTATTTGGTTTGCCTTCGACTAAGAAGTTCGTTTGGTTTTGACCTCGACTGAGAGGTGCGTTTCGTTTGACCTCGATTGAAAGGTGTATTTGGTTGGCCCTCAACTGAGAGGTTCGTTTGGTTTTGACCTCGACTTGGAGGTTCATTTGATTCGACCTCAACTTGGAGGTGCATTTGATTCAACCTCGACTTGGAGGTTCCTTTGATTCGACCTCGACTTGGAGGTGCCTTTGATTCGACCTCGATTTGGAGGTGCATTTTACTCGACCTCGACTTGGAGGTGCATTTTATTCAACCTCGACTTAGAGGTTCCTTTGATTCGACCTCGACTTGGAGGTGCCTTTGATTCGACATCGACTTGGAGGTGCATTTTACTCGACCTCAACTTGGAGGTGCATTTGATTCAACCTCGACTTGGAGGTGCATTTGATTCGACCCCGACTTGGAGGTGAATTTGATTTGATTCCGACTTGGAGGTGAATTTGATTCGACCTCGACTTGGAGGTTCCTTTGATTCGACCTCAACTTTGAGGTTTCTTTAATTTGACCGTTAAATTCCATTTGAATTCGACCTTGAAGTTTAACAAGGCCGTTTACAAATTCTAACAGAACTTAATGGGGTTTGATGAATAGTGAAGGGCCCATTTGTAACTGTTTTGCATTGCAAGAGTTGTTTAGTAACTGCCCAAGAATGAAGGGGAAGTTTGTAACTGACCATCGGTTATGGGACCAAATTCAAAATTGCATAACGATTAAGGGATCAAATTGTAATTGCCCAGAATTGAAGGGATAGAGATTGTAACCGTCCAATAATAACAGATCTTGTTTGTAACCGCCCAATGATTAAGGCGACGTTTTGTAACTGCCACGCCATTGTAACGGAAGTATACGTTACACACACGTTTCCAGGGCATAGACGACTGGCGGTAGCAATTCTAGCTGCTTTAGGCGGCACAAGCAAGGTCTAACGGTGTCAATCTTGGCATCGCAGGCATCGTCTTGGCTAGGCAAAAGGGCCTATGGAGTTTACTTTCATGTCACGCGCTTTCATAACCCCTCCAAAAGCTGTGGCCGCTTGTGTGGAGTGAGATGGCGGCGCTGTTGTTCTGGGTGTGGATGGCGAGGTCTGCGAACAAGCCTTTGTACTTCATCTTCACCCAATTTCAAGGTTCTGGTCCTGGAATCTGCGGCGATTGATAGCGGGATGTTCGAAGCCACTTAAGAATTAGCATGGAGAGGAAGGCGGTGACGCTAATTCCCGAGATTCATGCCCATGGAGAAGTTGCGACCGCAATGATAGTGCGCGAAGCCTTCGGATCTGAGGTGTGAAACTAGAGTGATGTGACTTAAGTCCTTGCTATGGAAGAAGAAGCCGATTAACGAGCAGTCGAAGTTGGAGTGGTTGACCAACTTCCATTACTTTCTTTAACAGACTCCAATTGTCCTTCTTAATTACTACTCCCTCCGTCCTTAAATTATTATCTTACTTTTTTTTTATCCATCCCAAAATAATTGTCTTGTTTGAAACTTTCCTTTTTAGGACATCACTTTTACCATTTTACCCTTACTTTTTTACCTTTAATTATGGACCATATACACATGGGCATTAAAGGAAACTACACACTATACCAATATCAATAATCAAGTCAATTATTTTTTCTTAATCCGTGTGCCGAGTCAAACAAGACAATAATTTAGGGACGGAGGGAGTAATTCAGATCCCCAATCTCCAAATTTGAAGGTTTCTTTCGCCTAATGGAGATACCCACAAAAGAATTGGACTACCTGGGTTGATCACATGCATCCTTCGCACCAATCTACGTGGTGAAATGCTGGAATTCACTAGGCTGTGGTCTTCAAACATGTGTATCATCATAATTCATTTAGACATATGATTCTGCATGTATCATCATAATTCCTTTTCAAACAAGTGTATAGTCAGACCATGTGCTTCTGTCTTGATTCTCGTTCTACGTTCAATCTTTTCTGTTTTTTTTTCTTCGTTTGCCGGCAACGGAACCAACTGATGATTCGACCCCGACTTGGAGGTGAATTTGATTTGACCCCGACTTGAAGGTGATCACTTTCTTACTTGCGTAAAATAAATGTATAACATTCATTTGAGTTACATTTCAGAGAATATACACTCGATTTGCAAATGAATGCCCTTTATATTTTGTAGGCATGTTATCAATCATCGCAAGGGTCGGTCCGCGACTAGCGAGCCAAGAAGAACCCTCACAGAATAACGAGCAAGCCAAGTAATAATCCTCGCCGAAACGAGCATATCGAGCAATTAAAAGAACCTCCAAGTCGAGGACGAGGTCGAGTTAAAGGCACCTCTAAGTCGAGGTTGAATCAAAGGCACCTCCAAGTTGTGGTCAAATCAAATGCACCTCTCAGTCGAGGTCAAATCAAACGAACCTCTCAGTCGAGGTCAAAACGAAACACACCTCTCAGTCAAGGTCAAAACCAAATGCACCTCTCAGTTGAGGTCAAAATCAAACGAACTTCTCAGTCGAGGTCAAAACAAACGCACCTCTCAGTCGAGTTCAAAATCAAACAAACCTCTCTGTCGAGGCCAAAACAAACGAACCTCTCAGTCGAGGCCAAAACAAATGCACCTCTCAGTCGAGGTCAAAACCAAATGCATCTCTCAGTCAAGGTCAAAACCAAATGCACCTCTCAGTTGAGGTCCAAACGAAACGCACCTCTCAGTTGAGGTCAAAACCAAACGAACCTCTCAGTCGAGGTCAAATCAAACAAACCTCTCGGTCAAGGTCAAATCAAATAAACCTCGCAGTCCAAGATTAAAATTCAGGACTTGGTTATCCCAAGAACTAAATGAACCCTGCCATCAAAAGCAATACATCGAAACCTCGGCAAGTCCGAGATGAACACGAGCAAATAGTATTCCTCACCCTCGAGGAATAAGGAGTGGGGGGCTACGGATGTGTGTATTTTGGATCCCTCAAAATGGTATGGGCCTCACTCAAGCAAGTGGGCTCCTAATGAGTAAGGTCACATTCTACTATATATACTACCATTCAGGTTAACCCTAGGGAAGCCACTTTTACAGATAATATACATTTTCTCTCTTTCTCTCACTGCGAAGGTACTGACGACTACGCCAGAGGGTTTTGGCGGGAACCCTCCCTGCCCCTCTCATGGTGGCTTTTTTGAACATCAATCGACGCCAGATATCCAAAATTTATGACACAACGACGATCCATTCGGCACCCCTGGTGCACTGTATGGATATTTGGCTTTCACCTAGGAGACCCGGGTTCGATTCCCGACAACGGAACCAACTGATGATACATAGAAAATTCGGCTTACCGGGGGTGCCGAATGGATCGTCGTTGCCTCGTAAATTTCGGATATCTAGCGTTGATCTGCAAAAAGAAGCCACTGTGAGAGGGGTGGGGAGGTTCCCCGCCAAAACCCTCCGGCGTGGTCGTCAGTACCTTGGCCGTGAGAGAAAGAGAGCAAGTGTATATTCTCTGTAAAAGTGGCTTACCTAGGGTTAACCTGAAGGGTAGTATATATAGTGAAATGGGTCCGTACTCATTGGGAGTCCACTTGCTTGAGTAAGGCCCGTACCGTTTTGAGGGGTCCAAAATATGCACATCAAGTATTATGACACGGTTCTCTGAAAATCTGGGAGATTTCAAACTTCAACATGTTTTCCTCAAATCTAGTGACATAGTCCTCAACACCGGGGGACTCTAAGCCTGTACAACCGATACAGTAGGTCATGCATGTAATAGAAAAATGATATACTTTTGAGTAATGTATTGAATGATTCTAAACAGCTTCTAATTAAGGATTTTCGTTTCTGAAAAACAATAAGTTGGCTTCATTTGTTTCATGGAAAATAACTTGCCAAAAATGATTTTGGGAAGTCAAATGTCATGTAAGAATAATTCATTTTCCTATGTTTGGTTCAGGCACGGAAAACTGGCTCTCAAATTGCCAGACACAAGTCAATTTCAAAGTGAAACAAATGGAGGAGAATAGTTTTCATTTCAACAAAAGAAAGTAGAGACAGAAATGGGAGAGAGGAGAAATGACTGAAAGGAGCTAAAATCCAAAAGTCAAGAGAATGAACCTAGAGAATATTCCATAGCTGACTCACACTGACTGGAACAACCAAACACCTAAAAATTTGGAAAACAACTTGTGAAATAATTTTCCGAAAACAACCAGACAGAGCCTAGCTAGGGTTTGCATTTGTATATCGTATTCCAAATGGATGAATATGAAATTTGCATTCTACGTTTACATGCTATATATAGCTTGGCAATAGATGTTAAAACACATAATTTGGCAACTATAAATGTAGTCCATGGATTAAACTTGATAATGGTTCAAATTTCATAGCAAATAGTCAGTTTATTGGCAGGCAGTCCAATGAAAACTTACTGCCACAAACCTCTATTATTTCACACTTTTGTATTTTGTCTTATCCCTCATTCCCTCCTCCAATTAAGAATCCAATTTAGGAAATCAATCAATCAATCCATGTATAAATGTTAGTATTTATGTGAATATAGGCTAGCACCTATATTTCATTCTATTATTATCCATCAAAACTCAGTGTCCATACAATTTTGACCTTCCATATTTGGTGTTCTATTTTCATTCTATTATTATCCATCCATCCATCCATCCGTCTCATACTCGTTTACCTATATTTCACAGTGATAACTTTTTAGCTCTATTTTAAGCTTCCCCACCAGTAGTAATAAAATTCATCCATCCACCACCTTCCATGGACGCTGAATTGCAACCACATGATCAACTGGCTTTTATCTAATTAAAACATTTAACATTCTAAAACATAATTTAGCCAGCCGGTTCGATGGTATAGTTTACGTAGTAATAAAACCAATTAGTAAAGGCCAAATTGCGTGCCCGCCACGCCACGTAGACAATAGATGACTAGTTTATAACATGAGATACCAAAAAGCCTCCTTTGTCCAAAGGCTTGCAGACAGACAGACACCCACCTACAAGTCAAAAATGTCCTTTGCTAATGAAAGCAGAATTCCTTGGCCGGCTTTTTTGTCTTTCATTACAAAGCGATTAGTGTAATCCCCGTCGGCATAGAAACTTATGCTATGCCAGGAAGGAATATGATTTATGCAGTCAACATCCATGTCCCTGTCTTCAGTTGCACATCTGCAGCTGCTTGGACCAATCAATACTGGTAGGTCCCGCTTTTGATTGATGATAGGCAATATTATAACCCGAGTCACTATTCTTTTTTTTTTTTTTTTGTAAAAGAATTTGTGTATCTAGATGAGTGCAAGTTTTTCTAAAGAATTTATTAAATTCACTGTTGTAAACTATATATCATGTCCCAAGGTGCAATTCCAATGGCTAATGCAGAGGTACATATAATGTATATGTGCTACTAAAATTGCTTGACAATAAACTATCTTAAGTTCCATGAAAGTAAAAAAAAAATATAATTCATCTATAGACGGAAGGAGTACCACTTTTGCAGTAGGTTTATAGAAAATGATATTCAAACACGTTTAGGCAAATTTATATAAAGCGTACGTAGAATGCATAGATGTATAATAGGTTACTTAGTCAATAATAATATGCAACATGAACATATTAACATATTGGGTGTTTTGACAGTTAAATCATGCACGTGCCTCCAGGTGTAAACGAGCGTCTACATGTGGCTGTCACACTGGATTATTGCCCTATGAAATATTTCTCCAAAGGTAAAGGTGTATATAAAGTGTCAAGCAATCAGAGTTTGGCTATCAAAGAAAAAAAAATGTCAGAAGAAGTGAAGCTATTCAGGACATGGTCAAGTCCATTCGCTTTAAGGATTGTTTGGGCACTGAAGCTTAAAGGCATAGAATTTGAAACCATCTATGAAGATCTTGCCAGCAAGAGCCTTTCACTCCTCAAGTATAATCCTATTCACAAAAAGGTTCCAGTGCTCTTGCACAATGGAAAACCCTTGTGTGAATCACTTGTAATTGTCGAGTACATTGACGAGACATGGAAGGAGACTCCCTTCTTACCTGAAGACCCTTACGAGAAAGCCATGGCACGTTTCTGGGCTCAATTCAACGATGAAAAGGTAACGTAACAGGACAGGGAACACGTATCCATTTCCATAGCCTGAAATTACAATATGAAAGATTATTTATGATATTTGTATGTTCATACAAAAGCTCCTTTCATGAGTAAGACTAAGTGAATGTTTTGTATGGATTTAATAAGCATTATGATAGCAGACTAAGTGAGGACACTGTTTAGTTATCAAGCATTTGCAGGTCTAGAGAGCAGATTTTTAACAAAAATTGGAAACATTTTCATTTTCAAATGTAGGTTTTGCCATCAATGTGGCGGTTTTTCATCAACCAAGGGAAGGAGCAAGAGGAATGCAAGGGGCCTGCCTTGGAGAACCTGAAAATCATAGAAGAACAGCTCAAAGGAAAGAAGTTCTTCAGTGGAAACACAATTGGATTCTTGGATCTTGCATTCGGATGGATAGCTAATTATCTGAGTGTTTTAGAAGAGGCAAGTGGCCAAAAATTGTTAGATGAAGAGAAATTTCCGTTAATATCAGCATGGAAAGAGAACTTTTCCGAAGTTCCGGTAATCAAGGAAAACTGGCCAGACCGAGAGAAGCTAATCGCCAAGTTCAAGGCCTTGCACGAGGCACATCTTGCAGCTAGTGCAGCCAAGTGAACCAATTCATGGAGCATTCTGGGAACTTTAAGTCTTTTTCAATAATGGGAAATGAATATCAAAAGATATCGTGTGAGGGCAATGTTTGCCGGTGTATGCGTATTATTACAAAATCTGGAGAGTTCTTCCTACTCAGTTTAACCATCAATATACTCCCGCTGTTCCAGGCAGCCTTCTGGGAACTTTAAGTCTTTTTCAATAATGGGAAATGAATATCAAAAAATTTCGTGTTAGGGCAATGTTTGCCGGTGTGTGCGTATTATTACAAAATCTGGTAAGTTCTTCCTTCTCAGTTTAACCATCAATATACTCCCTCAGTTCCAGGCAAAGAGTCCATTATTCTATTTTGGAATGTTTCACTTAACGAGTTCACTTTCATAGATTATGCCTACAATCTTCATAACTTTCCAACTTTACCCTCCACATGTTATATAAGCATCCTGACTATGCTCAAACAATTTTGTAATTATGATCAACTGTAATGATACTTACATATTCCTTAATTATTAAAATTTTCAAACATGAACTCTTTGGATGGAACGGAGGGAGTATCTTTTATTTTAAATCAATACAACCTCTTGATAAATTAGAATGGTGAATTGGAGTATTTCAAGTAAAAAGATCAATAAAACATTATTTGAAATCCATCAAATTGAAACAAATTACAGAAAGATTCTTTGCAAAACGCAAACCAAAAGAAACTAAATGAAATGAAAATATTAATTTCATTAATATGCGAAATCCTTAGAGCAAGAAACTCATTTCAGTGCTACAAGAAGGAAGCCCCGAATCCAGACTGTCGCTAAAGCATGCAAAATGTGAAAAGGGGAATGTATTAGTAGCTGAAAGCAGCTGTCAATTTGGATGAATATGGTCTAGAATTCATGAATAAGGTACAGTATTCTCTTGCTATTGGAGAACTACAACATGGTTTACTGCTAAAGGGAACTGCATTCATTCTTCAAGCTTTCAGCACTTATTAAATCATAAATTGCATGAGAGTAGAATTCTTTGCTAGTGGCCATAGTTTGCCATAACATCTACCATTTGTTATGCCAAATTATCTAGCATATTAAAGGTAAGTTTGTAGACTGTGGCCTTCAATTATTTCCTCAAACCTCACACTGTGTTATGCTAGTTTGTTGTTTTGGCACCTACAAGGTTCTTAAATTCATCAAGAAAAAAAAAAAGAGCAAGCTTTTATAAACAATAGAATTCTGAAGAGTCTATTAGTAGTACCAAATAGTAAAGTAGTCATCAAAGCATACCTTCTGGAGAAGTGCAGCATTCCGATGATATCTGTTTCTTGTGCTGTCAAATGTCAATTATGCCAGGAGTCACGAGTAATAATACACTGCAAAGAGTATGTCATCAGTGTTTTAATACAGCCTCCTGAAAAACCACCTAAACACACTTTAGCAGACAGTGCAGTTTCGCCGAGACAACTCCCAACAATGGAAAAGAAGCTACATACACAATGTCTCGTTTCCAGATTGTTCTTCTTTCCAATATATTTGTACTCTACAGATGTGGTAATCAAGTGATGCACATTGTCTCTCTGAACCACAATAAATTACTCCTGGACCCAACCTCCTCTAGCGGCCAGCTATATTGTTTGATAAAATGCAATTGGGATCTACCCTTGAAGCTTGTAGAATCTCTGATGATTCCTTCGTAATGGTAAGCATGGACTGTAGGCTTGACGTGCCCATCCCTATATGTCTTAGGAGTGCCTCGACTGTAAGGAACCTGAGTTCTTTGGTTCTTCCATTGTCAGAGACTATCTCTAGTCCATTGTTAGAGACTTTCTTTAGTCAATATGAGAAACGTAAATCATCACCAGTAATCTCCGCAGCTGCAGGTCCCATCCTTGAAAAAATGGAAGCGATTGGCATCTCTAACAAGCAATTCTCTTTGCACAATCTTGGATACGTACTTGGTGAAAGTGTGGCAATCTCCACAAACACGCAAATTCTTCATTACCAGCAATGGCGATTCTGGTTTAGTATTTAACAATCCAAAAGCAATTGCAAGCCTTTCACTATGCCCACAAAGTATGTCTCTCTTCTCATCCTCCTCAACATCATGCAGAACAAATTTCAAATTAGCAACATAGCCTTCCTTAGCCATTAACGCAGCAAGCTCCTCCAAGAGCTTGCTGACCTCTTCATATTGTTCGACAGACCTGTCTCCAGTGCCAAAAACATAAACCCTGTTGTGTATCTCCACCCAACTACAGCCAACGTCCTTTTTTAGCCCTTTAGCTTTCAAGGTTTTCCTAACCTTCCTAACTTGATCCCACTTTCCTAAGGATGCATACACATTCGACACTAAAATATAGTAACCAGTATCACCTGAATTCAATTCAATGACTCGTTGTGAGGCACGTTCTGCGATCTCTGTGTCTCCACTTGACCGACAAGCACTGAGTAAAGCACCCCATATACTTGCATCTGGCTTGAATGGCATGGAAAGAATAAACTCCTCTGCTTCACTCAACCGCCCTGATCGTGACAAAAGGTCAACTACACATGCATAGTGCTCAATCTTAGGCTCCATGTTGTACTCTTTCTTCATCTGGTCAAAGTAAGCCCGCCCTTCTTCCACCAAACCTGAATGACTACATGCAAAAAGGATAGCAATAAAGGCAACATGATCAGGAATAACACCTGTTTTCTTCATCTTGTCAAAAGCCCTTACAGCTTTTCTGCCTTGACCATACATCCCATATGCATAGATCAAGGCAGTCCACGTAACAATGTCCTTGCTTTTCGCATGCTCAAATACTAGGAGAGAGTTCCTCAAACTACCACATTTAGAGTACATTTCAATCAGTGCGTTTGTTATTAGGATGTTCGACTCATATCCCAACTTGAAAATGCATGCATGAATCTCTTTCCCTTGTCTTTTGGCTGCAAGTACGGAACACAGAGGCATAATACCCAACATAGTTGCCACATCAGGTACTATCCCCTCTAGTTTCATTCGGCTAATCATCTTGAAGCCCACATCACAGTCATCAGAATGAACACATGCAGCAATAACGGAGTTCCACGTTATGACATCCCGAGCTTTCATGCCTTCAAACTGTTTCAATGAATCCTCCATGTCACCAGATTTAGCGTACATGTCAACAAGTGCATTACCCACTGCTAAATTTGAATCAACTCCAGTTTTAGTTAGTTCACATTGAAGTTCCCTTGCAAGATCTACATCTCTTAATTGAGTACACATAGAAAGGACTGTGACATATGTGACAAAATCTGGTCTTATGTCCATTTTCATCAACTTGAAAATGTCCATTGCTTCCTCATAATGTCCATTTTGAATATAACCATTGATTAAGGAGTTCCACGACACCAAATCCCTACATTTCATTCTGTCAAAAATATTCTGTGCGGCAGACAAATTACCACACTTTGTGTACATGTTAATAAGAATATTACTTGCAGTCATATCACATTCATATCCATTTCTAATCATGTAATCATGGATGTATAAACCAAATTTCAAGTCACCAATGTTACTGCAAGCACGGAGGACAGAAGCAATTGTTAAAAGATCTGGTTTGCATTTAGATAGCATCTCCATGAACAACTTGATGGACTCTTGATACAAGCCTACTTGAAAGTGTCCAGAAATCAGCGTGTTCCAAGTAACTGTATCCCTAACTACCATCTTATCAAAAACATTATGGCAATCAGCAACTCTATCAAATTTAAAGTACATTGAAAGAAGACCATTGCACACTGTTATATCCCCCTTAATCCCAATTTTTTCAACCATCCCATGAACTATTTGGCCTTCTTCAATTACAACCAACCCGCAACACGCAGGTAGGACACTTGATACCATAAAACAATCTGGTACTATGCCTACCCTTCTTGATTGGTGAAACATTTCCAAAGCTTCCTCCCAATCCCCATTCGAACTATACCCCGAAATCAAACTATTCCAAGAAACAATATCTCGACAAGCCATTTCATCGAACACATTACGTGCTTTATCCAATTCGCAAAACCTTGCATACATATCAATCAAAGCATTGCAAATATATAAATCAGACCCAATACCCAATTCTGAAACATGATCATGGACGGCTTTAGCGATTTCAAAATCCCCATAACCAGCACAGGCGTTGATTACTGAAGGGAAAGTATATGTATCAGGTTTAACATTGAAAGCCCGCATCTTGAAATAATGACCCAATGCCTCGAGAAACAACCCATTGTGGGTCATTGCTCTGATGATTGTATTCCACTGATACACATTGTTCGTAGGTGAAATTAGGTGAAAAACAGATAAGGAAGCAAGTGGGTCTTTGAATTGGGCGTATTTAGAGATGAGTTTGCCAGAGAAAAAGACAGTTTGATCAAGTCCTGAAGTGATTAACAGTGAATGGATTTTGAGGAGATCTTTAGAATTTGATGCTGAATTTAAAGCTTCTGAGATTGAGAATTGAAGGAATTTTTGGATTTTGTGGCCTAAAGGATTCAACTTTGCAGGTCTCATTAGAACTACCGTTTTTTGTTGTCAGCTTGAATTGAAGTTGCCCATAAGATTGAGGGGAGTTATTTGCACCAACCTAAAATAATAATAAGAGAATTGTTATTTACACCCCAAAATTACTTAGTACACCTCAGTACTAAGGACATCTCACTCTTAATATTTTCAACTCTTCAAAATTCCGAGTATACCCCCTAATTTCCTATTTTAACCTTACCAATATTTTCACCAAAATTAACTAAAACTAGTATAACACCCGTGCGATGCACGGGGATTTTATAGATATAAATAAAATATTTAAAAAGTTTAATGTTAACAAAATAAATAAATAATTATACTATAAATATTATAAGTTAATGTAAACAAATAATTAAAATGTGAAAGTTAAAATAAAATTAATAAAAGAGAATCACATAAATAAAATAATTTATAATTATAAAATTAGAAATAATTCTGAAGATATCCGGGTCTCAATGAGTATTACGAAACTTAGAGATACAATAATTAAGCTCTAATACCAATTAAAACAACTAATGCTTTGATACCAATAAAATAGTCAATTTGCAGGCTTAGATATAAAATAGTTAAGTTTTGATACCAATTAAGTGATGATTTCACCTCTGCAATGCATGAAATCTATATTAATATAAAAATTTAATATTTTAGTCAGGGCAATGTATAAAAATTTAATATTTTAGTGAGTGCAATGTATAAAAATTAAAAAATAATCAAAAGTAAATATAAAAAGATTACTCTAGACTTTGGTTGATAGACATTGCATAAGACACAATTGTAAAAATAAAAATAAAAATATTCCACATACACCCTACATTAACATTATAAATAATTTACTTTTCGGAAAAAATTACAATTTTTTTTTCCATTTTCGATATACTTTCCTAGGGTTTTACTTATACTTGCTTGATTTGATGAAAAGAACCAAAAAATATTTTCATCTATTTTTTCGATTGATCGAATTTTTACCAATCGAATGGTTTCACTTAAAGCTTATGTGTATTTTTCATATTTTTTGTTATAAATATTTTGAATCTATAGAAATGAACTTCAATATTTTAGATACTCCTCTGTCTGAATAAATGTTCCTAGTTGATAAAACACAGAATTAAGAAACATAATTAATGATATGTTGTAAAATTTGTTCGACAATAATACCCATGAACATTAATTGAGTTTAACATTTCTAAACAATTAGGTTTCTCTAGGATATGCTATATTAAATGAAGCTTTAAGGGTATATAAAATTACCTATATTTTTTGATTATTTACCGATCGCTTGACATTTGTTTTCTTATACCCTGCTTCAAATTTTTAGAAAGGAACCAAAAACAAAATTTTAAACCCGTATTTCTTTCTTAAAAATTTGCTTGACTTCCTCAAGGTAAGTCCAAAAGTTATCAACTTTGACCTTAACATATTCATAATCGATCGATTTTTTAATTTTGACGTAAAATAAATGTGTTTATTTATTTATTTTATTTTTGTATCTTAAAATATATAATTTGAATATATATTTTTATTTTGACGTAAAATAAATGTGTTTATTTATTTATTTTATTTTATTGTATCTTAAAATATATGATTTGAATATTTTATCGATATAATGCCTTTTGCATACTAATTATGTGAATATTTTTTGTTATAATAACTCCAGATCAAATGAAATAGAAAAAATTTGTAGGACTATATAATTTTCGTTAAAAGTTTCTTACGATGAATTCTTTTGTTAATATTAATTTGCTGAACCTATAAACTCAAAAGCTTAAAGGTCTCATAAGAAATCATTTGCAAAAGAACATTCATTGAATTGGGAATTGAAATCATCATTATGATGTTGTTGTAGACTAACTTTTGATGTTTTAATGTTGACCACCTTAAAAATTAGAAATTTATATTTTCAATGCAAGCACAAGTTTTCATCAAAACAAATTGGGTTCTAATTTTGGCAAGTAAATTTTGGCGAAAATTTTCCTTTTATAGACTCAATTGTTATTATATATATAGATTGTATTTACTAATTGATATATGAAAGGACTAATCATATTTTATTATGATAAGTCCTACTATAATTGTTTTATTATGGGAATATTTGTTATTTCTCTCAATAAGCTATAGCGGGTAGTCATACTATAATTGTTTTATTAAGTATGATTAATAATCACAGTTATTATCTTATAGTGATAGAAAATACCAACATAATATAAATGGTTGAGTTGGTTTAAGGTGAGTTTTCGTATTTAAAAGAGTGTGTGTTCAAATCCCATTGGCAACACTTTGTTTTGTTTTCTAGCTTTTTCATTGCTTTACCAATAGCTAAAGCTCTTCAACTAATATTATTAAAGAATATTATATACCACAATATTATACCTATAGTAATTAGATAAAACTATTAGCTAATTGCATCCTCCTAGAATTTCAAAAGTCAAAGCATTGAGAATGAAGATTTAACAAAAAGAGGTGAGGTGTCACAATCTAAGGCATCCTCACCAACTTTAAATATATATATATATATATATATATATATAGATTTTCACCCCACCCCAAACAAAACACACCCCTTTCTCCTCCTCCCCCAACCCTCACCCAAACCCAAGTACCCAACCCAACCCGGTCCGCCACCTTCCTCCTCCTTCCCCCCCTACCACACACACACACACACACACACAAACAAAACACCACACCAGCCCTTTTTTTTCTCACCTTCTCCACAAAACCTACCCCCTTCCTCCTCCTTCCCACCCACCCCTCACCACACCCCAAACGCGCCCCTTACTCTCTTTTTTTTTAATGATTCGTTCAGCTCTGTGTTACCGAACATCCATAAGAGTGTTTGACACACCTACCGAACATCACTATGAGTGTTCGGCACCCCTACCGAACAGCTTTAGGTGTGTTCGGTAGGGCTGCCGAACATTAATGAATTTTTTTTTCTTTTACCTAAAAAATGAAGGGCATTTAAGTCAAAATGTATAATAGCATTTTTGTAATATATGAGAAGGATATACTTAGCAAATGTTTAGGCGTGAATAGCAACTCTCAAATATTAATACACCCCTAAAAATTAATTACAAAAATATCATTGTTTAAAAAGACTCATTTACCTTCTTTTTTTTACTTTCCTTCTTCTTCACCCCTCCCCCTTCTCTCTATCCCTCCCTCCCGGCAACCCCCCTTCCACAACCCAGTTTTTTTCAAATTTGGTATGTTTTCCCCCCATTTTTTTTCCTTTCTTTCCTTCTTCCCCTCCCCTATCCCTTCTCTCCTTTCCATCTCCCAAACTCACCCCCTTGAAAAAAATTCTGCAATTTTTTGTTCGGGACTGGGCTACCGAACAACCCCGATCGTTCGGTAGCTCAATCACGAACAAAAAATCCCCAAATTTTTTTCAAGGGTTTCAAAGAGAAAAGAGGAGAAGAAAAAAAAAAAAAAAAAAGGAAGAAGGGAGAATGAGGGAAATGAGGGGTGTGTTTCATGCCGTGTGTGTGTGGAGGGGGGTGGGGGTTAGTTTTAGAGTGAAGAAAAAAACTGAGGGAAAAAGGGAGAGAGGGGAGGCTGCCGGAATGGGAAGGGGAAAGGAAGAAGAAGGAAGGGAGGGGAAGGGAGGCTGCGTCCATGTGTTTGTGTGCGTGTGTGTATGGGGTGGGGGGAGGTGGGTGGGTTATGTTTAGAAAAATGAATTATTTAGGAATGTGTAAAAAAGAAAATATGGTGGTGTATTTAGATATTAGGTTGGTGTGAAATTTTCATAGTGGGTGTATTAGGAAGATGAATGTATTAATAGGAAATGGTGGTGCAAATAGCGTCACTCAAGATCTATAATCAAACAAATACTCCCTCCGATCCACTAACAATTCACGTTTCAAAAGTCTATTAATTAAGAAATATATATATTTATCATTAAATTGGTCATAATTACAAAAACTACTCCCGCCATTTCAGGCAAAGAGTTTACCTTTGACATTTTTTAGTCAACTTAAGTAAAGTTTGACTGAAAATTTACATATATTTATTTATTTTTACAAAGTTATGAAAGTTGTAATTCATAATATTCTTAATGTAGTTTTTAACAAATGTAATTTTATTTCCTAAAACATAAGTAAAGTATGTAATATTTTGATTTGATTTAGTCACATTTTAATTTTTAAAAATGAAAAGTGAACTCTTTGTCTGGAACGAAGAGGGTATGTGTTATAATTAATATGTGTTATACAATATGTGGAGACTAAGGTTATAAAATTATAAAGATTGTAGGGTGGCATAATATTTGAAAATGAACTCTTAATATGTAACATCTCAAAATAGAATAATAGACTATGTCTAGAACGGAGGGAGTAACTCTTATTAATCAAATAAGGATTTTCCTAAGATTACTCCTAAAATGAGCCTTACGGTTATGTTTAAGGAATTTATAATGAAATGGAGCCCTAGGCTTTGGTTGTTTTACGAAAATGGTTTTTGAAAAATATTGTCCTCATTTTCTTGAAAAATATTTTTCTTATTTTCTAGTGTTTTTTGAGAATAATTTTAAAGAATTTGACAGTAAAAAAGACTTGTAATAAAATAAAAGATCAAATAGAAGTCATTCCTCTTCATTTGACATAGTTGTTCTTAAATGACAATGTTTTCCTTCATTTGACATAGTTATTATTTAAATGATTATCTATGACGTGGACAAAATATAATTATATCGACGATTCCATCTTTAAAATTGATTAGTACAAGGTGAAATAGTTCTTTAAAGAGAAAAATATCTCAATAATCATCGTACTATCATTTGGTAATTAATTTGACCTACGTGCTTTCAATATCTAAAATGTGATTAATGTACTAAGGAATTGAGTGTAATGTGGTCCCTCCCGTTAACTCTCCGTCCACTTTTTTAACGGGACTGCTAATGTAATTAATACGAGTTATTTTATGAGGGGTATTTTTGTCCATTTATTTTTTATATCTTCCTCTTATCTTTTCTCTTTCCCCTTCTCCAAACCCTAAGTAACATAATTAAACCTCTCTTTCCCCTTCTCCAAATTCCCAGTTCGATTATAGAGAGCCCCGCGCCGAAAAAGATTAACAAGCCCTTTCACGGGAATCACTTGTAATCAAAGTGAATTTTGAGGTCCATTTGTTCCCGTGGAATGTAGCATTTCAATCGTCAACACAAATGTCCTGAAAACTACAGTAAAACGCCAAAAACACAAACCACCATTTCGCTAAATTTCAAAACAAGTTTTAATAAACTTCAGGAGAATTAAATTATATATACGAGTCTATATATTTACAGAGTCGACCCAGCTATTTATATAGAAAAATCTTAAGTCAAAAAACTTGGAATAAACCAAAGCTTATAACAGGAAAATAAAACACAACGAAAATCCATTTGATTTGTTCGTTAATGGCAGATTCAGAGTCGTCGGTAAACTTCTGATGAGTGAGAGAAACTTGAGGAGCAGAAGGGACAAGCGTGAGCTCCTTCTTGACCTCTTCAAAGGGTTCAAAGACAACACCAGTGAGGGGGCTGCTGTTAGATGAACTCTTTGCAGCGCATACAATGGACCCATTTTTGTATTTCTCCAGCAAGAATTTTAAAAAAGCGGGGGAAGAATTGGGGTCAAGATGTTGTCGGGTCAAAAGAGAGAAACCCAGGGCTGCCCTAAGAAGCATGGTGAGGGGGTGGCTGTTAGATGTTCTCGTAGTCCGACTTTAACTTCATTGATGTATTACATTGATGTATCGGAGAATTTTCTCACCAGAACGATATCGCCTGACATGTACAAGAACGGGAAGATGTTGGAGCTTTTGGAGATTCAAAACAGAATCGCCCGTGGAATAACAACAAGTTATTGGTTGTAAGACATTGACTCGGATTCGAGTTAGCAAGAACTCACTTTCTGGTGTTGTTCCTGGTGGAATTTAGGGGCTACCGGTTGTTAATATAATCGATATCGAATTCAATCAATTGGAAGGTTCAATTACGCCTGATATTGAAAATGCAGCGTCTTTAGCTCAATATTCGCTGCAAGCAATCGATTATCCGATGAATTGCCGACGGAGATTCCAAAGCTTCAAACTTGAACCTAAAAAAAATTAAATAGATAAAAATACCCCTCATAAAATAGCTCTCATTAATCACATTAGTAGCCCCGTTAGAAAAGTGAATGAAGAGTTAACGGGAGGGACCACATCGCACTCAATTCGAGAGTACATTGGTCACATTTGAGATATTGAAAATACATTGGTCAAATCGATTACCAAATGATAGTACGATGATTATTTAAATATTTTTCCCATTCCTTAAATCATATGCTTCTTCCGTTCTTTAAAAAAAGAGCATTATTTGGCTCGGCGTATAAATTATGAAAAAACTATTTGACTCTATAATAAATATTTAGTAAAATTTTGATGCATGGTCAGTGTAAAAAAAATTACACTAGCAACCTTAAATCTCATTCGATCTGATATCAAGTCACCGAAAATAACTTACATCTTTCCTTTATCACATATTACATCTATCCTAAAAAAATTTAAGGAAAAATTGTGATTTTGAATGCTCAATTAATGAAGTTTTTATTTCGAACCATTTGATTGGCCAATAATCAAAGTTGATTCAAAGGATATCAATACACTTTCTTAAAATCTTAAAAACACATAAAATGTCAATTACTACAATGTTTGATAAATATCAAATGAGTTTTTAAATCATTTCACTCAACGTCAATATTTTTTTTAATGCTTGTGTAATTTTTTTACACTAACAATGTATCAAAAGTAAATTCATAAATATATTTATGTTTTGTACTTTTTAATAATATGTGGAGTGAAATTCATCGACTAAAGTAACAAGCAGATCAATGTGAAAATGATATAAATAACATTCAAAAAAGAAAGATTAGAATGTCTACATTTATTTTAGGATGACCTAAAAAAGAATAAAAGACTATTTTTTGGAACGAAGAGAGTACTAGCTAATGTATAGATATTCAATTAATGTAAGACAATGGTTCTAACACGCTCCCTCACATGCGATCCTGAGACCGATCAAAGGCTCTAGGCTTGTTGAAAAGTGAGAGGTTGAAGGTCAAGTGCTTGAACTTTGTAAAGAATAGGAGATAAATGGTACAAGTAGAAGAAAGTAGCGAAAAAAGTAGCGAAAAAGTAGCGAGCAAATTTATTCACCCGCTCTAATGTCCTGTAAAAAATTAGATAGAGAAAGAACTTAAAGAAGCATAAAAAAGCCCAAGTGCAGTGTGGGCTAAATACCAAATATATCATTTTTTTTTTCCACATAAATAATTTTGAAATAAACATAATAAACTTTAACAGGTTTTACCAAATAATTAAACTTTAACACGGCACTCCTTAAAAGAAGCATAAATTCCATTAAAGAAGCACAAGAAGAGAAAAATAGTGATGCAATGTTGAAAAAACTGAGCCACAAAGTTCCCTGCTCCGTCTGTCCTCGAATGAGCGTCTATTTTACTATAAAGTTGTTAAATTTACCCTTAATACTCCCAAATACACCGAAATGTTAAACACCCGAATTCCCAAAACACGTCAAAATACAATTAAAAACACTAAAAAAGTAAGCAATACAACCCGAAACACCTCAAGAACACCCGGGCTCAAAGACCAACGCCTAAACAAAGGCCAACACCCAAACAGCCTCCGAATATTTATGTATATGTGTCACTAAAATAACTTAAAAGTCAACTTCTCTCATTTTATTGACATTGAGTTGCACAGTTGGCATTATAGTAGTAAGAAATCAATTTTCTTCAACCCTAACTTCATAGCATAGAGGTAGAATGAGAGAGTATTTTTATGAGATCCCATGACCATGCTATGGATTTTTTAGATTTGGAGTCAAAGGAACTTAATGTCATTAATTTAACAATGAGTATCCAAAGTCTGGAAGGAATGTGAACCACAGCTGCCCAGTTTCTAAAACCATATCCAAAAAAAAAATAAAGTATTTATACAAAAACTTGGTGGCATTTACACAAAATCTCAATTTGATAACGAGAGAATGATTCACCTAACACAATTCCTGGCACGGAGAAACCAGCCTATATCGATATAGCAGCATGCAGCTCTCTGAATGAAAAATGTGTACATAAAAGGACTCAGCAAATACAGCTAGCTATTCATGACATGGTCAAGTCCCATATGTGAATAACTCACTCGTAATGCTCGGAGAAAGCCACAACGAGCCAATAAAATAGACTTAGTTATGGTTTGGTCATGAATACGATCAGTTCAAGATAATACGAGCCAACAAATTGTAAGAACATATAATTGTTGGATTTTAAAGCTGATAAAGAGTAAAAACATCTAACAGAACAATTCGCTTGCTCGTGCCCAGCCACACGCGCGCAGTTCTCCAAGAATCCTCGTATTCACACAGCTATTATACAACAAATTGCACAAGGCATAACACTTACTAGCAATCATTCGGAACAGCCTCTATATAGTTTAAGGAATTTTGTTTCTGAGAAACAAAAAGATTATGGCGTGGAGATAAAGCTTTGGCATGGATTTTAAAGTACTAACTGAGATGAATATCGATAAATTTGTAGTTGATGGATCCAATGTGATGACATGGGAATCGAAAATCACCACGTATGCCCACCGCCTTTGCTACCTATTACCTCCAAATTCACCCCAACGATTGCCCTTGCCATTAGTAGAAGTTACTGTATAAAATAACAAATCAAGAATGTGCCTTACAAGAACAAAAACTTCATATACCATTGACAACCCAATACTGGTTCAGATTTCAAAATGTGGATTGTCTTCAACAATTGATGGTACTCAAGAGTCAACTATCTTTTGAAGCATGATCCACTTGAGAAGCCCGTGCAGAATGGAATTACACATGTACATTGTATTCATTTACAACAAGACTGAAAGAATTCATCTATTCATCACTGGATTACAGTGCTAAAGTCATCAATCACTGCAGAGAGGCTCTCCAACACTTGGTATATAAATACCCGATATTTCATTTCTAACCAACTAAATGTTGGTTCCTAATTCTAAACTCCCCAATCTTTTAGAACCGCTCTAACATTAGCTGCTAATTCTTCCAACATACTTATTGCAGAATGTATGTTCGACTGAAGCACACAGACTATTCCTATGTTAAAAGCTTGAAGTCAATAAGCTTTGTGCGACAAGTTTTCAGAGTTCAAATTTTACATGGACTCAACAAGAACCAAGCAGTATTTCCCACATATACACTAACCGATTCACAGGAAATTGTTTAACAATTTCATAAACTTCAGCAAGAATTTCAACTCTCATCAACCAGGCCTGAATGAGCACAGGCAGTTTAAACACCAAGACCTAAACTCCAGCTTGAGTCATGCCAGGGAATAGCCTGTGCCGCAATCATGGTATTCCAAGCTACTCTGTCTTTATCTGTCTTTGTTTCAAAACCAAAAGTAGCATCATTCAGAAAGACACATTTGGAATACATGGATGTCAGAACTTACAACCATTTGGGAATACAATGCCCAAGCTTGTCAGTAGTTATTGCAATACTGTCCTTTCTTGGTTACAAAACTTAGTTAAGCTGAAGCTGAAAATGATGAGTCAATTCTAATGAAGACATTAATAAGGAAAGCTAGGAAGGATGGCCATTCAACTCAGTTCTGATTCTCTATGATTCACTCAGCATCATGTATGATGCTAAGTCCAAACACCTCTATTAATGGTACCAACATTCGTTGAGGTGTGCATAATGTACACAAGCACTAACCTCTTCGTCCAACGTTCGTTGAGGTGTGCGCTGAGTAAGTTTCCTAGTGTTAAGACTCTTAGAGTATGGGCCTCTTAGTACCACAAGTTGGACGGTTCTGACTTCTGATATTGATGCCGAATAATCATTTATTAAAAAGACCTCCTGAAGGCTTCTCTCACTGGATTGAGGCATCCGAATCAGATCATCTTGGAGCCATTCAGTATGCAAACAGTGGCAAGTGCGTTTTGAGGCCCTTCTTGAGATGGTCATGTCATTATGGGGCTACTGCATTTCTACTATCCTAGGAAACTGTACTTATAGTGAATGCATCTCATTGTTATTGGGAATTGTACCGTCTAACCATTATATTTTCATATTTTTTTAAATCCAATTGGAGACTAGTACTGATTGGCTTGTTAATTTCAGATTTTTTAGAAGAATCCAACAACCGTAAAGAACTTCAGTATTTGGCTAAGGTACCAGAGTCGAACTGTTTACAACAATATGTACAAGGAATACAGAGATACCACCCTTATTGGTGCACTGGAACAATATGTACACTGAAATGGCATCTCGTCACAGGGTGAGGTCTCACTGTATCCAAATCATCAAGACTGCCACCATACCTGCAAAACTATTCAAGAGGGAGAGCTCTAAGAAGTTTCACAACTCAAAGATCAAGTTCCCTCTTGTATTCAAGAAGGGTAGTCCCCCAAGCAGGAAGCCGAAGACAACTTACAAGGCATCCAGGCCTAATTTGTTTGTGTAAGTCTGTGCTTGCCTCCTGGTTAGTTTGAGTAGTTTGCGAGACAGAGGAGAACAAGTTTATCTTAATTTCAACTTATTTCCGTTGTCGGGAAAATCCTTTTCATTTTGAATAATATCGTTGAACTCGCTTTGCTTAATATCCTGTTGGCTTACTAAACTGCTTTTGATGTGCCATTTTTGAGATTTTTTAGTTTATATTCCTCCTAGTAAGTGGGTAATTATCTTTTTATTTATTGATAGTGTTAACGGAATGTAATCAGGTGTTGGTTAAACTGAAGATGACCAAAGAAAAGGATTCAATCAAAACCCCTACTTTCATGAAACCTGCCAAGATACTGATTGAGATGCATTACTTAGATTTATAATAGACATCTATATTACCATAACCTTTGATTTTCATTAAACTAAACTAAAACCCATAAAAGAATAACATGCTTACCACCTTCATTTGTATGCTTTCCTTAGTAACAGGCTAAACTCGGAGGAAGTTATGTGCATTTCCTGCACAAACAAAAAATTATTTCTTTGCAAAAATGATGGTGTAAAAACTGTGGTTTTAAAGAAAATAAAATCAAATAGGCTTACAGCAGACATCGTGGATTACAAAACTATGAAAGGGAATAAAAATATAAATATATACTCAGCAGCCCAAACAATGGCTCCGTAGGGTGTATCTGCAAATAATTTTCCTTGTAAGAGAAGGACCAATTAATTGCTTCATCAGCAATTAGCTGCGAGTCGAGTGAAGTTCTAAATCAATGACAGACAGAACATTTGCTACATAAATAATAGAAATTAGAAGAAGCACACATAAAAATAAACAAGCAAGTTAACCACATCAAACCTACCAGCAGAGGAAAACACTAAACACAACCAAAATAAGAAACAAGAATACCAGAGACCCAAAGAAAGTAAAACAATACCTTTCTAATTAGGGTTTCATAATAAATTAATGATTTTCCCTGAAAAGATACATTCAATCAAAACCCTCAATTAACAGAGAATTGAAACAATAATAAACAAAATTGATATAAAAGAGTAAAAACTCAAATCAAGAGAGACGATTTGAACTCCGAATATCCTACACCAGAGCAAACTTAATTAAAAAATCAAAAGCAATGACCAATTAAACCTAATTACATCTACGAGTTTGGTGGTCTGATGGGAGACTTCTGTTGAAGGCAGTAACAGAACTGTAGGAAAAACACCATCGGGAAGAACAGAGAAAAAAAAATCTACTTAGTCAGCGCAACCCAAAAATCAGAAAACAAAAATATAAAAGAAATGAGAGAGCAGATGGGCGACACCTCTTTTAATGGTCCCAAGGGATGCCAATTATCCAGTAATAATCAAGTCTCATGATCATTGCAAATGACATGATTATATAAGGTTTAGCATCCTCTCTTAAACTTCAAACCTTCTCCATTTCAAAGAGCAAACACACCCACAAATTTCTACCTGAGCATATACATATGGCACCATTTAATACTTTGTCAGCAAACTCAAGAACTCCTTAACACTACGTAACCAAGTTTCACAAGGTCCAGAACCAACACTGCATACGTGACAAATAGATCAGTTTTGGTAAGGACATCTCAGTAATTGTTACCCCTAATTATTGATTTGTCTTCATGACTAATGTAAACTTACTTGGGTTCTAAGGTGGTAAATTGAGAAGATAATCAATCGTACAAAGTAAAAGACTGCATCACAAACATACATATCATACAAAATTAATCAACATAAGACTTCAAACTTGATGAAATCAAGAATTTGTATCGAAGAGTTAAAAATGCAAGCAGTATCCTGTAGTGCATATCCAGAATTATTTATTCATTTATTTTTGGATAGATAGATGGATAACTACCCAATGGGGCAAATTGAAGTGAATACAAGAGACACTGCTCCTAGAATGAACATTATTATCGAGGTTTGGAGGATCACCTTACAAGCTTCCAGCTTCAAAGAATGTCAATACAAAGTCCTCACTCTTCCTGCTTTTAGGAACAGAGAATCTCTCTAAGCGGAATTGATAAAGCCGTGATGATGAGAGCACAAAAGGTCTGCCACAAACAGCAAATCACTTTATAAAAAAGGAAACCCAGACGATACCCATAGAGCATAATCTTCATGCTCCGACCCAAAAGACTGCCTCAATTACTCAGATGGTATTCGCTGCAAGAAAAAGCGCCAACTACAACTGCAAGGCAAAACTGTCTATATTGGATAACACATGTCCACCAAACTTTCAGGCGTTCCTCCACCACCACAAATCATGATATAGTCCCCGAATAATTTACTACATAGCACCAAAATATTAACTAGCACCAAAAAACCGGCAAAGCGCATTCTTGGAAATCTTTACAAGAAAGCTATATAAATAGGTCGATTAATCAACCCACATTAGCTAAGTAAATAGGTCGATTAATGGTAGAGTAATTAACCCATATTAGCTAAGACAATTTTAATCGACCCACTCCTTAAAAATAGGTCGATTAATCGACCTATTTAAAATTTAATCGACCCTTTTTTAAAACTGAAACTGCAACATAGTTCAATTGAAAACTGAAAACTGAAATATTCAAAGCAACTGGAACTGTCATATCAAGATAACTGATTACAAAAGCAACATATCTGTACACAATAAATCTGTTTACAAATCTAGAATAAATTAAGGATCAAAGTTATTACAAAATACATCAACAGCGTACTTTTCTCTGCAAACTCTCCAATTTGCAATATGTTTTTTTTTACGAGATATGAAGATTCATCAATACTCAAACACTCAATGTACTTCAGTGCATAAATCCCACATTTGCTAAATAAATACAGTGATGGTGAAAAGCAAAAACTTGGAGAAACTCTATCAGTTCGGAGGTATCAAGGGCTTAGCCAATGCTCTTGCAACTGACCCTGAAAATGGGATCAACGGTCAAGACGTCATCCAAAGGCAAAACGTATTTGGTTCAAACACTTACCAGAAGCCTCCCCCAAAAGGGTTCCTTTACTTTGTCATTGAGGCTTTCAAAGACACCACCATTCTTATCCTAATGGCCTGTGCTGCTCTTTCTCTTGGCTTTGGAATTAGACAACAGGGGCTGGGGGATGGTTGGTACGAGGGAGGGAGTATATTCGTGGCCGTCTTTCTGGTTATTGTTGTGTCTGCAGTTAGTAACTTCAGACAAGAGAGACAGTTCGATAAATTGTCAAAGATTAGTAACAATATCAGAATTGATGCTATGAGAGGGGGAAGGCGGCAAAAGATCTCCATTTTTGATATAGTGGTTGGAGATGTTGTGTTTCTGACGATTGGAGATCAAATTCCAGCAGATGGCTTGTTCTTAGATGGGCACTCTTTGCAAGTGGACGAGTCAAGTATGACTGGAGAGAGTGAGCATGTCGAAGTTGACTCCCTCCAGAACCCATTCCTCTTTTCTGGCTCGAAGGTGGCAGATGGGTATGGCCAGATGCTCGTGATATCTGTAGGGATGAACACAACATGGGGGGAGGTGATGAGCTCTATAACACGTGATTCTCACGAACAAACTCCACTACAAGCTAGGCTGGACAAACTGACCTCTTCCATTGGAAAGGTAGGCCTTGCTGTTGCTTATAAAAAATAACGAATTAACATAAAAAAGTTCATTTATAAAAAGTTTATGTTTATAATTTTTATAATTTTTTATCTTACGACCAATTTTAATAATATTAATATATCTCTTGATAATTAAATTTTTTAAACGTAAATTTTTTAGATGAATCAGAAGAAAAGTATTACCTTTATATTTTTCGAAACAAGATTCCCCACGATGAGTCGTTGAAATCTTAATATGGACGTCATAGTTTTGGAGTACCCTACCCCACCCACTTGTCTACAACTTGCATGCTAATAATACCCACTTTGTTCTTGTCTTTAAGTTGGTCATTTTCAAATGGTAAATAAAAAAAGGTTTGTAGAATTTTTCCCAATTAGATTGCGTAGTTTATTTATTACTCCGCCGTTTTAAAATAGTTATTTTTAAAAAATAATTTAAATGAGTTTTCTTTTTTCTATAATACTTTTATTATCATATCTCAAATTATACTTACAATATTAGACATTACGGACATTCGTACATACATGATGATGCCAAAAAAATCAGGGGCACCGGGGGTGCCGAATGGATCGTCGCCATCCCGCGGATCTCGGATATCTGGCAT